>JARHVA010005808.1:72500-617500 GCA_037957365.1 Torreya grandis | reverse complement strand
TAAGTCCTCTTTTAAAAATGGAGATGGTGGGAGGGAAAGAGGCTTCAATGGATTAAATAGGAGTGCCTTTAACAAGGTTGGGGATCTCAAAATCAAGATGCTTGTTCTAGGAAGGATACTATGGTTAAGGATCTTGAGGTTATTAAGGAATAATGGTATTTGTATGGGGTTGTTCCTAAGGGATAATAGGTTGAGTATGCATAGGAACATGCTCTTTCAAAATATGGGGACTTATAAAACTTGGGGTTTTAAAACAAGGAGACTAATTTGGAAATTTATAAGGTTTTCTATACTTGAATCTTGGGATATTATATGTAGGATCCTCATTTTGAATGAGTTAATATAATGTCATAATAATCTTTTCTAAAAATAGGAATAGATGAGGCTAACTTAGGTTTGATTTAATGCATTAGAATAAACACTTAACTTATCTTCTCCTCTTTGTTTATGATTTACCTAGAAAATATTTCCTCTCCATAACTTATTTGAATCTACCTCTTCTAATGGTGAAGATAAACTTGATGATTAATCTCCTTTTTCTACAAGTCATTCTCATCTCTTTCAATCTCTTTCATTTTTAGGTTGAAGTCCAACAAGATGTATTTGATGATTAGGAGGGTCATAATACTAATTGGGAGCAACATATCCCTAAAAAGGTAGATTATAAGCATGAGCAGGATACCAAGAATGTTGAGCACGAGTGGAAGGGAGGTAAGCACTATGAGGAGGCTAGTACCTTTCTTGTCTAGGCCAATTTTGGGTAGAACCAAGAGTCCTTTCAACCTAATATGGGAAATGGGAGGGCATAAAAATAATTTTTTCATGAAATAGAGGGTGAAAAGACATTTTTAGGCACTTAGATTACTTAAAATAGTATATTTTATACTAGGAGTCACCATGGTGTTGAATAAATTTCCTTAAAAGACAATATGCACTAAAGAACAAACCAAAAATTTTTAATGGATGATGTGAATATCATTAAAATTATGTCCCACCATGCATGCCAAAAAATTTTATCAATCAAAATATGCACTTGTTTAATTATAAGAATTTGTTCAATGAGACAATAGGATTGTCAACCAAGGTATGGGACACTTGTGCTCATTAGGATGAACCTTAGAAGAAGGTTGAATTCCTTATAATATAAATTCATATGATTCAAGATTAGCATGTAGGCCTAAAATAAATAAAATTAAATCTAAAGCTAATCCTTAATCTAAAATATTTTATGGTGAAAAGAGAGGGGGTTTCTAAAATGGAAATAATGGTGATTCACCAAGACTAGACAAAATAACTCTATAGATTTAGAAAACACACTACAGATTGTAGAGGATAATAAAATATCACATGGGATCTAATATGAGCACTTCAATTTCATTAGTGATTAACATGGAGGTACATGAAATAATACAACACTAAAAGGTATGATAAATGATCCATAGATAGTGTATGCATAGACCTATATGCACATAAAATATGACTGAATGAAAAGAGTAAAGTTCCATAAAAAGTGTTGGGAATGGACAGTAATGGGAGGGAAAATAATTTTCCATAAATAAATACCAAAAAACCATAATAATTTCACAAAATCTATAACAATAGATAGAGGTGAACTTAATTATCATTAGATGCAAGGTTTAGGTGGTAAAGGATCTCTTGAAGGGAAATTTTTTGTAGCATTGTTATGCCTATAAATGTCAACCATTTTATAATGAAATACCTAGGATTTATAGACAATGAGAATCCCATAGGTCATTAGTTATAATCAAAACACAACTAAGAGAATTAAATAAATATTTAGAATTTGAAACACATAATATCTCTATAAATTAGATAGGGATAGCCAATGGTAATTGGGACTCTGATTACATCCTCAAGGTATGGTGATGATTTCCTCAAACCTCATATTATTAGCTCAACACACTCTCATTGGTTGTGCAATAACCAATCTTTAATCACTCAATGACCACAACTCAATTTGAAATCTTCACAAACTAATTTAACAACTTTCTAGGAAAAGAGAGAGAAACCTACTCTAATGGAGGTGATGCACCATAATATTTTCACCACTACCAACAAGTTGCATTTTCACTTAAACTAATGGACTAACTTACAAAAAACCTTAATCCAAATTTGCCTCTCTACATTAACATTTCACATGAAGGTTGTGAAGAATTATTGGGATAAGAGGACTAGTTAATAGGTCATGGAATGACACTAATGAAAATACAACTCACTCAACCTTCACACCACACTTAGACACTTCACAAGACATATAAAAAATATTTCAAACTGAACATGAATGCCAAACAAGGATAACATAACAAGGAATCAAAGCTAATCACTTGATAAGATTGACTTAGTCATGCACACAAATTGAAATTAGTAAAAGGAGGTAAAACCATAATTTTATAATCGATAATAGGATTGAAAATGGGTAGGTATTTTACATAACCAGGTGGAGGATACAAACATAGCTTATAAAGGATAAATATATAGAGAAAGTGAGAAAAAAAGGATAGAAGGGCATATGAGAGAGATGTGACAAGTGTTAAAGAGAGTTAAAATTAAGATATGGGTTATGAAACTACATCAATAGGTTATCAATGTCATTTTTTATTCTTCTAAATATTTGATTCTCTTCTATGTGGTGTAGGGGTCTTCATCTTGCTTGACATCTTAATCTTATTATTAAAAACTACCCCTTTCTCTTGGCTTGTGATGGAAAAATGGCACACTTTATCACTAAATCCTCATAAAATATCTCTTAACCTATTATTTTACACTTTACACTTTTTTAGGATTCTTCATATTTGATTCTGCAATGATGATTAAAACTCATAACTATCTTGAATCCTGCTTGGCCTTACTACACCTATCTTACTTAAAATGTCAATTCTTTTATTTCATCTTCAACAAAGAAATATATCTCCATTGATGGCCTACTAAAATCATATAATACCTGTAAAAATTCATTTGGAGTCATGAAACTCTCCCCAAGACTCCATGTTTCACCAAAAGCTCTCATTTGGCCTCATTACTTATATCCCTAAAAACATGTAAAACTCTTTGTGTATAAGAATTTATGAAGTGTCTTTGGAAATTGAACATATGTTTGAGGACCAAAATTCCACTTACAACTCCATGCCAATTTTTAAAATCTAACTTTGATTGTAAGTGTCCCTTTTCTATTATTATCCCTCCTCAATTAGGCCTCAATTAGGCTTCCTTGCTTAGAAACTAAGTGTAGGCCCAGAATCACTCCCACACAAGTGAAAATTATAGTAAGTGTTTTATTAACTTTACCCATTATAATACTATGATAAATGTTAATTTTATTCTCTTGATACCTTATATAGATGTGTAAACCATGAAATGGTCAAAACCCCTAGTCTAGGTACTTGTGTAAGCATGAGAGATAGAGTGTTTGGCAAGAAATTTGTAGACTTTTAATCTTGGAATTAGTTTTTTAGTTTTTAAAAATCATTAGGAAACTCAATACACTAAGTATAGGTCTCTTGAAGTGTCTTATAGGCCTACATATAGGCTTCTTGACTTGCAAAACAATACATTCTCACCTTCTTGGCCAATTTGATGGCTTATAGAGCTCATATATCACTTTTGATGGCTTAAAAAGTGTTTTGAATGATCATGGAACCTATTATATAGATAAAATATCCTATAAACTTGATCTAGAGATCATTTTATACCCTACATATTATACCCTACATACTCATAAACACACATATAACCCAAATTTCTAAGCAATTTCATACACCTTTTTATGTTCATATGTAACAAAAATTATTTGAGAAGGTGTTTAAAGGAAATAAATATTTCACCAATTAGTTTTAAAGGTTTAATATAACCATTGTAGTTTATTTGAATGCCTATCTCTCTCATTAGGCTACTAGGAGTGGTTTAGGAGGGTTTTAGATGTGTTTTAGTCTTAATAATAGTTCATAGAGCACATAGCCTCTTATCATAAGTCAATGCCACAATATGGAATTGGATAAGCCTCTATTACACCTCCCAACTCATTTTTACACCATACACCTTGTCATGAAATATTTATGTATGTTTTGAGATAACTCTCTTGAGTGGTTAAGTATACATTTGTGAGGTTGAGAAGAGTTTTAATCCTATAGGTGGTATTCTAAGTTTATTTTTAACTTTAAGCACCTCAAAGACATCTATAATATTCACTTTTACTTGTTTCCAAGGATATTTTTGTCATTTATCTCCATAAACCTACTACAACTTTCATTTTCCTATACCTAGGGTTCTCAAGCAAACTACTATTAGTGACCCTAACTGACTATGTGGGCCTACTTTCTTCACTATTAAAAGGTTTAAATGCCTTATATAATTATTTACTACATATATCAACACTAACTTAGGTTATCTATGTCTTCATATCACCTTGATTCAAATCACTTTCACATGGCTATGTATATAAGTCTACCTGTGAAGTCTTAGGCTCTATAAGCCTAAACAAACCTATAAACATTACTATTGTAGCCAAATATTACACCCTACTAGAGGGTGTTCAAGCCTCTCCCATATTGGACAATGTGGGATTACCTCTAGGCTTGTGGTTTTCCTATATCATTGGTAAACCTCTAGGTTTAAGGCCTATCTACCTATATTCACATTTAGGATCACACACTACACTAAACCAATAACTTGGGGGTAAAAAGGGAAGAAAGAGTTAGAAATTAACCTATGCCTAATAGAGGTGATACACCAAATATTAGTCAGCTAACACACTTGAAGATACACTAAGAAATGAGACACCTAAAACTAATCTTAACTCATTGTCCTTATAGCATAACTATTTATCATAGAGTTATATTGCTATGCACATCTAGAGGTAGTTGAAAATAAGGTCTAATATCAGGCACTACTATCCCCTCTCACACTTAAATACATAATTAACAAACATATACACTTTATAATACCTATTATAAGAGATATCACTCACACAAAACATGCAAGAGCAAAAAGGAATGAAGGAGAACATATTCATCATTTAACATCCAAGTAAACTACTTGTCACACTTAGGCAAGAGATTGTGGAGATCAAATCAATTTTATAATATTTATTCCAAGCCAAAACAAGTTGTCAAACCAATAGGGATTTTCCATACTAGGTATGTACTAGATAAAAATGCCACTTGGGGTGAAAAAGGAAGGAGATAGAAAGTAACTTATGTTAATAGAGGTGATACACCAAAGATTAGTCCACAAACACACTTGCATCTACACTAAGAAAGGAGACTTATAAAATTTATCTTAACTTATTATCCTTATAGAATAATTATTTCTCATAGAGGTATATTTTCATGTGCATATAGAGGTTGTTGAATATAAGGTCTAATACTAAACAATACTAGCACCTCTCACACTTCAAGACACACTTAAAAAACATATACACTTTATAAGACCTGTTAGAAGAGATATCACTCACATAAAAAATGTAAGAGTAGAATGGAAGCAAGGAAACATTTTCATCACTTAAAAACCAAGTAAACTAATTTTCTCACTTAGGCAAGAGATTGTAGAGATCCAATCAATTTTATAATATTTATTTCAAGGTAAAACAAGGTGTCAAACCAGTAGGGCTTTGTTATACTAGGTGTGTACTAGATACAAATTCCAAAATGGCTTTCATTTTTAGAGAAAAGGAGAAGAGAGAGAAGAAGATAATTGGAAGGGTCACAAATCCAAGTGTCAAGATATTATAACTAGTTACAAATCAAGATAATTAAGTGTAAAATAGGTTCAGAAACCCTCCTAAATAGGTGTCCATAAAAAACATGACATATCTTTTAGGTTGGAGTAGAGGCACTCCATGGTTATTCTTGAAACTATCTTGAACATGAGAAGTCCATTTTGATATTTAAAAATACCATAGGTATCTTTGAGACTTTTTTACTATCATGAAAAGGTGAAAAAAGGTTTTAACATCATTCATATGTCTTTCAATTGATAGTTTCCCTTGCACCATTAATCACTATCTATCAACCACTTGTTAGCTTTCTACGCCTCAATCTTCACACTTATCATCAGAATGAATTTATAATACTCAAGTATTTCCATGGAAGAGGTGTTAGACACATTTTAAATAACTTTTTATCATATGTTCTACCAAATATACCTCTAAATATTTAGTATCCCACTTATCACTTTCGAACTTGGATAGTCACCTTGCCTTCTCACTATCTCACTTAGACTACTTGCAATGAATGGACTATCAGAGAAGCTTTGATTCTTGACTAAGATAAGATATGAGTATGGGGAGTTATAATAAGTCCTTAAAAACCTCCCATAATGGATGTCATTAAATAATTCCCTTGTGCACTTATAGAACACATCAAAACTTATAGAAAACCTTGAATTACATATGTATATACAAGAGATAGTATGGACCAAATGGATGTCATGGATCCTAGAAGAGTTCCATATAATTTCTAAATAATTTCTAGACCAAATTACCCCTTTTGGATGCAAATTGCTTCATGTCTTGTCTATCGAGTCTAAACAATGGTTTTAGGAGGGTTTTTGGTGGTTTAGAGTGTTAAAAATGGTTCATAAAAGTTAGACATCCAAACTTAGAACCAATTCCAAAAATTTTGATTATAGGACCCCATTAAATTCTGCTCAAGTTCTTGAGGTCTCATACACATGGTCTGTATAGATGTGATCAAAATAAGTTAGCCTCTCGAGCTCTTGACTATGTTTTGGGTAGCACGAAGATCATTTTTGGCCAATTTGACCACCTATATGTCATGTCTTTAGAACTAGTGTTTCCAATAAATACTTAAATTTGCACTAAAGGGTCTCAATTATCTATAAGGATATCATGGTCATTTGAATGATTTTAGGTACCTGTAAGATTTAGGCCTAGTTTTAAGTTTAGAAGGCCTAGACCGTATTTTCATGCCTATGACCATAAATAAGTGGTTTCAATGGTTTTAGGTCCTTGAAAAACTTTTTAAATATCTAATCCAACCTCACACATCATTATAAATTCATTCAATTATATCTAATTCAATCATTTACCCTTCATGCACTAAACTTGTTATGTTGCTCAAAGAGTGCTCTCTATTTGAGATATAAAAAAGGTCATCTCCCCTATTAATATGACTTGAAGGAGATATTGAAAATATTTTTTAGGTCATGTTAACCCTATTTATCAAGCATCAAACCTTTTTATTACTCCTATAGGTCTCAATAGTCTTCAAATTCCTAAAACTAGATACTAGTTTTTGTGATTGTGTGCAAGGTTTAGGTAGGTTGAGTGTGGGGTTAGTACACTATTTATTTGTTTCAAATAATCACATAAAATGTGATGTCATAAAATTTTAATATGTATTAAATATGATTTTATAAATTACACCTATGTAAATTTTCTAAATTTACATCTTACATGATTTAGAACTACTCCGTAATAGGAGGTTGATTGTGTCACTTGTAGGTGACATTTAAGAAGATTTCAACAGACTCCTATATGTGTCTATATGTATGGTAATTATACTCATTTAACTTAATTTAAGGTCATTAATGTAATTTCACATTTGTATGCATCATTATATAATTTTAAATAATGCATCATTACCCATACTATCAATTGAATTATAGGTTTGTAGATTTTACTTCAACTATAGGAGCACTTTAAAGAAGTTGTGAGACTTGTAGGTGCTTGTTTCATGCCTGAGTACTATGGCTTACAACTTTAATTTATTATAGGATCATTTTATATCTAAAGGTACCCACTCTTACCTTGATACCATGTTATCATCCCTTACCAAAAATGCACTATAGGTCATTGGTACATGCTATAGGTTCATTAGGCTTGAAGAACTATGTTTCATTGAATATCTATAGTGAAAACTTGCCTAGCTTAGAAGTCACTCGACCCTCATTACCTATTGATAAAAAAACTTCCTCACATGTTGATAAGTGACTTATAGGCTTAATATATTATTATAGAGTTTTAAGGCTCACAAAAACCTCACTATATTCCACCAATAGAAAACATTATATCATGCAAAAACCTTCTTTGGAGAAAATAAGGTAAATGCTCCAATTTTACATTTTCCCTCAATCTTGCACCAATGACATTGCTTGAACTAGTCTAGGATCAACACTATGACCCTATATGACTTGATAAACTCATTAATGTCATGGTATTGTAAAAAAATTATGCCTTAGGCCTTATATGGTCTTTCATTATCCATATATGACTACATATAACTGTAGATGACTATATACACTAGAGTTTTGACCAGTATTTTTTTATGCCTTGAAAAACCTATCTCAATCAAACTTAAAGTACCTTAATTTACATATTTCATATATAAACTAATTTAAATGTTTTAATAGGAGAACTTAGGTGTATTATTCTTGATTTTAAATAACTAATAGGGAATAAAACATTGTAACTATGGAAACACTATCATGTAGACCAATAAGGCTCATTCCTTAGCATAATGCGAGTGATAATTCTCACCTTACATGATCACACATTAAATATAGTTTGAAATTAATATTAATATGAACAAAATAATCTACCAAAACACACAAACCACTTGGAAACAACAAATCATGTGAACAGATGAGAAAACCTAAAGGTCTTAAGAATGTGCAGTCAACTTGGAGTTACTATCATTATTAGGGATGGTTAATAAAGCAAAAACCACCATTATGAAAAATATTTACATGGAATGAGAGATAATTATGAGTAATAACATCCACCAAAATCATTCACCTTGACTCTCCCTCTCCTGTTCATACCAACTATAAACTAGTGGACTTATTTGACCTACCAAAAGGAGTGAAGAGAGAGACAAACCGATTTTCACTTTTTTTAGACCTATCAAAGCTTATTAATCATATATATGACTTGTATGGATCTTAATAAATTATTTTAAATTAGACACATGTTCTATGACTATCATGAATCCTTACAACTAACTAAAAATAGCTTGTTTTGCAGTTAAACTCCTTTTGTACATTGAACCTATAATTGTTAGTTCCCAAACTACCATCTAACATCTAAATAACACATGGTACATTATATATCTTATTAACACACTTTAATTTAAAATAAACCATACACTTTCATTAAAGTGACCCAAAAGTGGTATAAAATGACACTTAGGACAAATGATAGATATGACCAAAGTAAAACATGTTATTTTACCCTAGTTATGACTATGGTGGATAGTTTAAAACATAAGAGACCCTATATAAGTATGAACTACATACGTGGATTGACTTATTTGACCAAGGGGTCAAATTAGTCAATAATTACCAACCTTTTGATTGATTATAAAGACTAAAATGAGTTTGTATTGTTGTAATAATATTATCTTCATGATTTTATTCTTCATCCAAACCTCCTTTCTCTCAATACAAGTATGAAACTTACAATGACAAGGTATGCCTATAGACTTGTTTAAATAAGTATGTAGAGTTTAAGTGAAGATGTTTAATATTCCATATCTAACTTCATGTCAGGTTTCATTTTTATTCTTAGTGATACTATTCACTTTGTCTATCTATTTGAGCTCCAAACCCATTATTCAACATTGCATATTTTCATCTCCAATCTTGGAAACAACTTGAATCTCTCAATTAAGCCTATAGGTGATAGGGGTTATGTGCCTATAGGTGCTTGAGATGATTATGTATCATATGATACTTAGTACATCAAGGTTTCTAGATGAACTAAAAATCATGTGAATGTTTTTCTATATCTTTAAATGATATTTAATCATTATCTCCACTCTTCACACCCTCATGACCTCTCATACCACTACCATTGTAATATACATGTACACACTTTTATCAATATTTCCATCTCACTATGGCATTAAAATGGTTTGATAGAAATAAAAATTAATATTAAAATCATTATTTTAATATTATTTTCATGAATTATCTTAAGACCTCCTATTCTCACTCTTTTATTGTCTGCTCTTTTACTTCACACTACTTAGAAGTAGACCTAGTTATAGGTTTCATAGAGTATCCTAGATATTGGTTTTATAGGATCTTTATTGATTCTTAAGTCCTTTAAAAAATATATATGGGAATAATAATTATATTTATATGAACACGAAGGTATTCAAAACAATCTCTTAATGCACATTACAATCCTTTTCTCATATAGTGCAGAGCTATAGGTTTAAAGACCTCTAGGTTTGCATTTGATGTCTTAGGTCTACATTTGATGCAATTTTGGTCTTCTTTTACACTCTAAAAAAATATCCACACACTTAATCATCATAATCATTATGTCAAGACCATCACACACCTTTGAAAATGTAATATTAAAATCTTTCAAACCACTGTTACACAAGCAACCCCATATGCATGGTCTTCAAGTTGAGAGCATGAATGACACTTGGAGACTAGTACTGAAGGTAATCAGATGCTTGGAGAACCTTAAATTTAGTATAAAAAATATTAAATATTAAAACATCCCTTTTATTCACTAGAATCATGTGTAAAACATTGAAACTATGAAGAATAATGACATTCATCTTGCAATATATGAAAAAATGGAGCTTTCTTATCAATCTAAGCCCACACATGCCAAGTGTGGATTGGAGAAAGATGTGAAATGTCTATATAGACCCTAAAAAACTCCTTAAATTTACCTAATGAATTTAAATTATATGAAACTATCATTTTGAGGAGAAATAGTGAGCTTGTAGGGTTGAGTAGCAATTTTAGAATACCCTATCTTCTTAACTATAATTCATAAAAGAAAGGGGATGGATATACAACCCTAAATATCTCTCTCATATCTATACCATCCACTTTAAAACTACCTTCTTGAGATTTCCAATGGAGTGATGGAGATTCTGAATCAAATTTTGCATTTTTAGGACCTGTACCTAAAATATAAGCATAGATTTGACCTTTATAACACCAAGATACACCTATGAATTGTTTTTACCTAAAAGTGAGTTTCTCAATTATTTACAAGTGAGTGAAATTCCCTTAATTTTCATTTAAATGAAATAATATAACAAATGTATGATATCTTGGCATATATGATAGTTATGTAACTCCTCCAAGAACCTTAGAAAGTGTATTATATGTATTATTTATCTTGTATTTTTTTCATATGTCAGAGTTAGTCAAAATAACTTTATATTTATAAAAATTTACATTATATTTTGTAAAATAACCTTAACTTCTTCAAAGCAACATGAAATTCTTGTATAAGTTGAGAAAGGCATGAAAATAATTTGATAATCAAATAAGGACCCTATGACATATTTGACCAACCTTAATCACACCAAGACATGACTAAATCATTATAAGACCAAGAAAGAACATTACCTTAATTTCTCCAAATTTACCTTGAACAATGCTAATAAGACCTTATAAAGACCTTTTGAAAACCATCAAGGCATGTAATGGGCTATGACTAAGTTTGATGAAAAATTACAATCAAGTTTCAACCTATAAGGGTTGACCTTTTGAACTTGGGGGTCAATTTTTTTAATAAATTAGCGATTCATAGAGGTAGCATGCCTAAAATTCTAATTAGACTAGTAGCCTTGTCCTTCCATTAGGAAATGGATTCATTTTCACTCAAAATCAGACCTTATTATACCTTGACCAAGACAAGACAAACTGATTTAACCTCTAAACCACAAAAAATAAGGACACAACAAACAAATAAAATAAAAAAAGATACACGCATGTGTTAGCTAATCACTTAGGGAACATAACAAACATGAGATAAACTAATATATGCAACTAACCTAAAACAAATTTTTTCCTCCTAGATAAATGGGGAATCTTGTGAAATCTCCTACTCCATAAGGTGAAGATTAGTATGAGTCAAGCTACCTCTTGGACCTTTCTCTTGTTGACTTCACCTTCCTCTTAAATGTCAATCCTCTTGACATGATCTTGAGTAAAGTAATAATAACAAGCAAATATCTTATTAAGATGGACTCATAATTTACTTAAAGGTCTTTCTCATGATGACTGTTAGCTATAATCTCATCCAATGATACTCCCTCTAATCATGCTTTTTGGGCCTTTATGGAATATTAAGTGGTATCATGTTTATTATCATCTATTTTAAGTTCATCATGATATTCAAGGAGCTTTGGATACTCAACCCAAGATACATCATGGTTCTCAATGGATGTCTCTTTTTCAATCTCTTCATAAGCATGATATTAAATAGGGAATGTAAATTCACAAATACCTTAAATATCTTGAATAAACTCAATATATTATTACCAATAATCTTTGAGATCTTCATTTTTATTAATGAGAATAAGACCAACTAGAAAAACATCTTCATCTTTCTCCTCAAGGGCTATAGGGATGTCAAGAGTTTTAAACCCTCTTATGAAATCATGATGTGATTGTAAGTCAAATTATTCAAGTTAATATTTTTGTTCATTCAAAACCATTTAAACTTAATTCAAGACTTCATTTTGTATTCTTTCTTCAATTTCACATTCTTGTTCATTCAAAGCCATGTTAAAATCATTCATAACCTCAAATTTTTCATTTAAAGGGTCTTCAACATCAACACCAGATAAAAACTCATCATGGTTAAATGTAATTTAATATATTTCTTTAAGTATACCATAAATATTATATTATACAGTCTCATCTTTGAAAATTTATTTTCATTTCTCTTTCCCAAGTGGAGTACCAATGAAGATATCTCATCAAACTCACTTGAAGCATCTTCATCACACTCTCCTTGAACCTCACTTGTAGTTGCAACATATTCTTCATTTGTTTTACATAGGATATGTTATTACCCAAAGATGGATATGGTGGGAGGGTGATGAATATATTCAGGAGTTTGATAAGGATTATGAGGTATGGTAGGTTATTCATGTATTGGATTGTGAATTGAGGGAACATTCTTACAACTTGGAATCTTAGGAGTGGAAGATTCTTGAAAGAACTCTTGGAGAGAGGTTAAATTTTATTTTTTTATAAGTGACTCATTATTATCAAAAACCAACTAATCTTACTCACATCTCTCTTAAAGTTATTAAACAACTGTAACTTGATTTGCAACCTTCTCAACTAGGACCTTATTCTTTTTTTGGATTTCTTCTTGAATAAACCTCTATGATGGAAAATATTTAGGTTCTTAAAGATAGGTAAATGGGATTTAAATAGGCTTAAGGTTTTATTTGAATCATTTTCTTTATCTTGGCTCTCTTCCTCTTGTTTTTCCCAAGACTTCACTACTTGGTTCCAAGTTAGGACTTCAAAACTAGTAGGTTCTTATAGAGATTGAATTTTCTCTCTTGGAAGTTCTATTTAGGGATGGCCAATGGATTCATAAATATGTGGAGAATAAAAATGATAATAAGGAACATAAGAGGGATCATCACACATATGATAAAACTCATTTTTTGTCTTTCCCAAATCTCCATCCTTTCTAATACTAAATCACACAAATTATTCCTCTCTAGTGGATCATTATATATATATATATATATATATATATATATATTCAAGTAGAAAAATCACTTCCTTATATTAAAAAATTAAAAAATAAGTTTGTGGACATTTTATTAGCTTAATATCTATCTTATCCATTCCATCTTGAAAAAATTGGGAGAATAGTAGAAGAGGGGGAGGAGAGTAGCATGATTGAAACCAAGGTTGTTCATGTGCATTACCATAGCCATATAGGGATGATGTGTTAGAGGTAAAATAACTAAGGGGGGGGGTTGAATCAATGAGCCTAGATAATATAACTTAAATTATAGTTTTATAAAAACCTTAATTAATCAATACATGAATTCATAAAACATACATATCATTCATATCAATGAACAAGAGAGACAATGCAAGATCAAACACATAACACATGACATATGTGTGAAACCCTATTGGGGGAGAAAACCCATCAAAAACTGAAATTGGACTATTTTCCTATAATAAT
Source organism: Torreya grandis (assembly GCA_037957365.1). NCBI lineage: Eukaryota > Viridiplantae > Streptophyta > Pinopsida > Cupressales > Taxaceae > Torreya > Torreya grandis. The sequence continues at coordinate 603,540 of JARHVA010005808.1, read as the reverse complement.
AAGAACCAATTTAGACCAATAGTAACTGATCAAGGAATTACCATTCCTTATTTTAGTGAAACTGTAATCCCATAAGGAGCTAATATACCTATCTAGCTAAGCTGCCACAACAACTAGACCTTTAACAAGTTTCACCTTGTAAGGAGGCTACCACCCCTAGATGATGACCAACCAAAACAACAACTATGAATATAACATCTCCTAGAACATTTATTTCCTACCAATTTGATGGATATACAAAGTACATCAGCTTTCTTCAACTCTACACACTCAAAGCATCCAAAGCCACCTTTTGAATCACTCTTCATCAAAAACTCTACCACAATATCAAAAACATGAAAAAATGGTCATACACATAAACCTTAACGTTCTATACTCAAAAACCCATTAATTTGGCACACTTAATCTCCTTCACTTCTCAACCCTTCATTCTAAACCACACACACAAGCCTCTCACAAATCTAGAAACCATCAGCTTTTGTTTAACTATTTATAGAGAATTCATGATTATGAAAACCTTGGTCAGCCATTGGGAATGTATTAACGCTTAAGGATTCTCTAAAATCAATATATGTTTCAAAAAAATCTTCATAGGTTGGCCATAACATCTATGGGTCACCCTTAAGCAGCTACACCTTTCAATTAGGCCTTTATAGCTTGTACAGGTCTCATAGAGACCTATTCACCCATTTATCACTTAATCAATAAAAATAAGAACATAACAAAACCTTAATAATCATGTAACTATGACACATGATCTATAAGTCATGTATATGTTCCAACATCCATCATAACACTCTTCTACTAATGCTCAATAAGCTCAAAAGCCTTTCTATACACATAGTCACCATGAATGAAAACATATTTGAGTTATAAACCTTTTTTCATACTACATATGATTTTTTAAAACTTAATAATACACATATATATTCCTCATGGAGTCTAAAACATACTACAATAGCTAAGACGCCATGAAACATCAAAATAGAATCAACACAAGCTCAATTATCCTTCTCGGGTTACTTGTAGAACATACATGAACACAGTGTAGACTTTTAACCTTAATATATTTTAATTTAAACACTTTAAAATATTTAACTATATATTTACAAATGAACCTTGGATATCTCTATAAATTCACTTTTAACATTATGAGCAAATTCTGTATAGATTGAAAGATATAACACAAAAATTGAGCACTAGTTTTTACTTCATAAATTTGAATATTTAGATCCAAATGATCATATTTAAACTTCAATAACTTAAAATGCATCTTATGTCCTCACTGATTATATTAATCATGCACTTTTGATATTATTCAAACTTTAACTCATAGTATGTGACTACTCAAACATTAAACTTCAAACACTTGGCATCATCTCACTTCTTCTTGACATCCTGGAACAAACATCGTTTGTCAATCTCTTTTACATAAATAAATATTTATTTAAATAAAAAATTAGACACTTTGAAATCATTTTTTATTAATATCCACTATAGATGTTGATTATTATAAACACCCAGTCACCATCAGATATTAGAAGTAGTTTGGTCTTTACCTCTACCTATCATTAAGCAACTATCATTTTGACCTATTTAACTCAATACACATACTTATATTAATATGGATGATCACTCATGAAATTTTGAAACTTAATTTGGTCTCAATATTTGTATTTTTCAAAATCAACTAAGCTGGGAACCATTTCAATCTACCTAGAAGGCCAACTTTAGACATCAATACATTTTGCCACGCTTAGATGCATGATCTTAAATTTGGACCATATGATATCCTCACATAGGATAATTCAAAAATATATCAATATGATCCTATAACCCTCATACATGTGAGATATAATTTAATTAATATTCTCACTTAGATTTTTCTACCTAGAGCCAACTATGTCAAGAACTGCTTAGAAGGCCAACTTTGCACATGCATATATTTTGATGTGCTTTATCACATGGCATAAAATTTAGCAAAAATAAAATAATAAAAACAATAGAAAAACCCATATGATCATTTTATCCTTACATCTTAAATCATGTGAAATGTAACAAAATCAAAATTTCTAATCAACTTTTCTTGCCATATTGCAAATTTGGCTAAGTATGGGAAAACACTATCAAACTATCTAAGAGCCTAAATTTGTAATTACATATCTTATGTTTCACTTTATCACATTACCTAAAATTTATTTCATATAAATTACAAAAAAAAATTATCACAACCATATGACCAGCTCCCCTTGACTCATCCACATGTGGCAATGGCGATGTCAACAAACTACCTACTCATATTTTCTACTACTAGACCAAAACAATATAGATGAAAACTATGGAATACCAAATGATTTTAACTTATGAAAATAAAATATCCAATCATCCTTGACCACTAATATGACTCCTTTCACATGCTCAACACTTTAGACTCTTCCGTAATCAAATCAAATCATGCTAAAACTAAAGATCAACCAAGCATACTTCAAGCATGTTAGGACAAGCACATTGCACACTTTATAATTATCACTTAGAATATCAAGGCACTTCATCCACTCACCTAAACACCTCCATGACATTATTTTAAAATCTCTAAAATCTCCCCCTTTGTCATTTATGTCAACATCCATCATATATCAATAAAAAACTCATCTTCCTTCTCTCTCTTTAAGCACTCTCACAATATAAATCTTCTCCCCCTTTGAAAAAATGACAAAGTGGGCACCAACAAAGATTTAGGACTTGAAAAAACAAACAAAGATAGGACCACCTTAGAAATATGATACAAACTCCCCATACATTGAACCTACCTTTTCTTTACCTTAACAACTTCCTCTTTCTATAAGCCAACACTCTTTTTCAACCAAGCACTACAACCAATGAAGATAGAACAAACAAAACACTAAAATATAATTTAATTAACCAAGAAACATTTGAGAGGGACTGACCCTAAGATTTATGATAAATTTCACATCTTGAATATCTTTAGATCTCCATTTACCATGAAGAACCACCATATAGGCTTACTAGCCTTCTATCTCAAGCTACCACAAGGACCACCAATATAACTTCTTGCCACTCACAAATTAGTAAAAATGATCTAATCAAAGCTAATAAATCTCCTTAAAATAATCATACCTTTATCTTTTGAATAAACTAAACACAAATCACTCTTCTTCTCACTAGGCCTATCTAGACTCCTTATAGCCCTACCTGGAACTTGTAGAGACCAAAAGTTATAATAGATGCACATTCAAGACATAAAAATTAATATCTAAAGAATTATCATATTCCCCTTAAATCACATCAATAAGCATCACTTATCTCATCTTCTGCAACATACTTCCTTTACAAACCTACTAGATAATTAAGCCTCTAACTTAACAAAAACTTGAATAAATTGAGAACCACAAACCTTAAAATATTTTTAAAGCTTAATTTGACAACCAATTTGGCCCATTAAAATTATTAATAAGCCTTACACCTCAAATCATAAGTAAAATTATTTTTCTAACATATCCATAAATCTTATAATATCAAAATAAATAAAGTCAACAAACCTCTATCTATTCAACAAATACCTCTAAAAATTCTTCCATACCTAGAGACATCCATGACATACTTATAGACGAAAATTTTAACCTCCATACCCTTGGGAACTTTTACTTCATATAACCCATTTTAGGCATGCTTACCCTTAATCCAAAACATTCCAAGCATCAAACTCTTCTTGATATTACATCAATATCATTAGGCCACATAAAAACACCCATTATGACCTTGTAGTCACTTCGTACATAGTAACACATGTTTATCCACTAAAAGAAGTCTCTTAAAGAACATAGATAGAGGCACCTCACTTCACAATGTCCTAGCATAGTGTGAAACTAGGAGTTACCCACAACTCCTCATATTAATTTTCCTCCTTGGTCATCTAATACTTGTAGTTATTCTTCTTATTATCTTTTTATTTTATTATTGAATTGACAATACATGGAGACAACATAAATTCATGACATGCCTTTTCATTTGAAGAATCTATCTTATAGTTTAGAACTTCAACACTAGGCATAGACAATAGATGTTATTTACATGATACTTTCTCAATAATATTAGGATGTTCACTTGGATCCATACATACCTTAGAAGTATCCTCAACCAACACCTTAGTCTTCTCCTTGAGTTTGGTCTCTTTATTCATAACATGTGCAGACAATGAGAGCCTTTGGCACTCTTTGACTTCTGTATCATTATCCGGCATAGCAAAAATATTACTTAGACTAAAAAAATCATCATGACTCTCACTTAACACATTTGGTTTCCATGAATTAATTTTACTTCATTTTTTCATTTTAGGATCCTAATTTAACCTATTCTATTTTGTAGGCCTTTGCTTGTATAACCTAGCAATGTGACCTATATGTTCATAATTGTATTAGACCAGACTCTTTGATAGAAACATATTTTGTCTTACCTTTTTTTATACAAAAAATTTCAATGTGTCTTATTTCATGACAAATGAAACAACCTCATCTTTTTGAAGAGGACTCATCTTATCTAACCTTATGTGGATAATGGTTTTCAAAGTTTCCCAGACTAAGATAGTTAAATCACTTATCTTTGTTCACACCTTTTGACTAATGACCATAATCATATTTCCATGCAAACTCATTTGTAAAAGGTCTCTTAAATTCTCTATATTTATGTCCAAAGTGATTACATGTGTAATAGTAATAATTAAAACTTGCATAACTCATGGAATTTGGATATCTAATCTAATTTTTCTTCATTCTACCATCACTTTCATTCTTTGTCTAGTGATTTATCTTAAAATTATGATTATCCTTATTTTAATTATTCTTCATCTTGTCTTGACTTACATTCATTTGTTTTGATTCATATCTAAGAATAGTTCTATCACTAGCATGCTTTTGACCATTCAAAATATTGTCTAGATCACTTGAGATTTTTCAAATCTCACAAATGACTTCACCTTATTCGATGTCTTCTCTAAATCATATTTCAATGACTAATTTTCAATTATATACCTTCAACATTCATCTTATTTAGATTTTATGCTTGTAGATAGGACTTCCAATTGACAAATGAGATGCTTGACCATCTCTTCATGCTCCTTGGAATCTTCATTCATTCTTGCTTTATACACACTGAATTGATCCTCATAGTGCTTGAGTAATGAATTCATATTATTATTAATCTTCTTCTCAATCTTAAATTATTTAAGTACATTCATCAATTTAGTCTCACAGTCCACCTCATCTGAATTACTCCAAGTAGACTCCTTCTAATGTGAACAACTTCCTTTCTTAGCCATAAAAATATATTCATCTTTAATAGTACCATCATCTTCATGATCATATTTTGAGTCACTATATTTACTCTCATCTAATGAGTTGCAATCTTTATTGGTGTAAAGACTCTTCTTTTTATTAAAGGACTTATTCTTCTTGTTATAATTTATGAATCCTTTCTTCCTATATGTCTTTTTGTCTTCTTCTTCGTCTTCACCATGTTCTTAAACATCATGCTTATGAGGGAACTTTCTATAAAAATGTCCTATCTTTCCACAATTGAATAATTTAAAGGATAGTTTACCCTTATACTTTCCTAAACCTATTTTCAATTACCTTATAAACAAATCAATTATTTCATCCTCATCAATATCAAAAATGTCATCCTCCTTAGGTTTCTTACCTTGGAACTTCTTCTTTATCTTCATTTCAATATTGAAATTTGTTTCCTTCTTTGGTGGTATATCATCATTTACTCTTATCTTATATGTAGTAAGGGTGCCATGCAATTAATCCATCTTCAACTGAGTAAGATCATGACTTTCTCCTATAGTAGATAGTTTTGGATCAAACTTGAGGGATAGAGGCCTTAATACCTTTTGAACTACAATAACCTCTTGAAGGTTATCTCCAAGACCTTTGATGGTTTTCACAACTCATCAAATCTCTATAGAAAGGATGCCATAGAATCTTCCTCCTTCATTTTAATACTCTAAAATTTTATTTAGTAAGTCTACAACTTTTCCAACTTAACCTTTGAATCTCCTTCATGAATGATCTACAAATTTTTCCATGTCTCTCTAGTAGATTTACAATGGATTGCCTTGGTGAACTTAGTCTCTATAAGACCACTAGTAATAGCATTCATTTCCTTAGAATTATTCTCAAATAACTTCTTATCTACAACACTAGATAGAGGATAAGTAGGAGCAACATAACCATCCATAATATATTTCCATAAATAAAATTGTAGGTACATAATTTAGGTCCTCATCCTTACACTCCAAAAAACATAATTAGATCCATTGAACATCTATGATTACTTAGTAGAGAAACCTCTTTGTATTTAATGACTACTCATATTATAACTTGGATCACCTTCAAGATATCAAACCTTTACAAAAGGACTTACTCTTATACCAATTATTAGAGTTACAATCACTAATAAGGGGGGTGAATTAGTGAGCCCAAATAATCCAATTTCAATTTTGATTCCTTCAAATCCTTAATAAATCCATACACACATTCATGAAACATACATATCATTCATAGCAATAAACAAGAGATACAATGCAGTATCAAGAACATATCACATGACATATGTGAGAGACCCACTTGGGGGAAAACCCACTGGAACCTAAAATTGGACTAACATCCTATAATACAAGAACCAATTTAGACTAGAATCAATTGATCAAGGAACTAAAATTCATTATTTTAGTGAGACTATAATTCCATAAGGAGCTACTACACATATCTAGTTAATTTACCACAATAACTAGACCTTTAGCAAGATGTACCTTATAAAGAGGAAGCCACACCCTAGATTTTGAGTAGCCACAACAACACCTATGAATAGAAAATCTCCTACAACACTGATTACCTACCAATTTAATGGATATACAAATTACATTATATTTCTTTAACTCTTCACACTCAATGCATCCAAAGCCACCTTTTAGATCACTCTTCACTCTGTAGAAACAACTCTATCACCATGTTAATAACATTACCAAATGGTCATACACATATAAATAAATATTATCTTCTCAAAAAACCATTAAATTTTCACACTTACTCTCCTTCACTTCTCAACCTTTCATTCTAAACCACACACACAAGCCTCTCATGAATCTAGAAACCATCACCTTTGGTTTCACTATTTATAAAGCATTCATGATTATCAACACCTTGGTTATCCATTAGGCATGTATTAAATCCTAATTATTCTCTAAAATCAATAAATAATTTATAAAAATCCTCATAAGTTAGCCATAATATCTATGGGTCATCGTTAAGTAGCTATACCTTTCAATTAGGCCCTTGTATCTTGTATAGGTCTCATAGAGACCTATTCACCCATTTAACACTTCATCAAGAAAATTGAGAACACAAGAACAATTTCCAAATCATGGATTCATGAAACATGATCTATATTTCCTATTTAAGTTCCAACATCCATCATAGCACTCTTCTACTAACTCTAAATTATCACAAACACCTTTTTGTATAAACAGTCATTGTGAAAGAAAACATAGTCAAATTCTAACCCTTAATTCATACTAAATATGATTGGTTAAAAATTAATAATAAACATATATGGTCTTCATATATTATAAAACATACTATAATATCTAATACACCATGAAACATCAAAACAACATCTCCATAAACTTGACTATCCTTTTCAGGGTACTTGCAAAACATGCACAATGACATAGTCAACTTTGAACCTAAATATATTTGAATTTATAAAATTTAATATCTTTAAATCTATATTTTTAGATTCATATTAGATTATTCTACATATTTTATTTTTACACCATGAGAAAATTCTACATAGATCAAAAGATATAGCATAAAAATTGAGCACTGGTTTTTCCTTCAAAAATTTGAATATTTAAATCCAAACAGACAAAGTTAAACGTTGGTCACTAAAAAAGCATGTCATGCCATTTAATATTAGATTAATCATACAAAATTTATCGTATGTTAAATTTAACTCATAGTGCACTATTTCCCAAATGTTAAACTTTGAACACTTGGCATCATCTAACTTCTTCCTAACATCCTATAAAAAATATGCTTTGTCAATCTCTTATATGTAGCTAAATATTTATCTATGTTAAACATTGGACACTTTGAACTCATTTAAATCAATGTTATCTATTTATATTTATTATTATGAATACCCACTTATCATCATATCTTAGAAGTAGGTCAGTGTTTACATCTACCTATCATTAAAAGACTATCATTTTGACCTCTTTGACTTGATACACACCATTAGATAAATTTGTATGATCACCCATAGATTTTTGGATATTAATTTTGTCTTGATATTTATCTCTTGTAAAATTAACTATGGGAACCATAATAATCTTCCTGGAAGACCAACTTTAGACCTTAATAACAGTAACTGCACCTAGATACATGATCTTAAATCTAGACCATATGATCTCCTCATCAACCATATATCAATATAATCCTAGAACACTCTTGCATGTGAGATATAATTCCATTAATCTTATTAATTATATTTTTTTGTGATAGAGCCAACTATGTCAATAACTACCTCAAAGGCCAACTTTGCACATGTATATCTTTTGATGCACTTCATTGCATGACATGAAATTTAGCACAAAAAAATTAGGCAAAAAAATGAATATAACTATATGATAATTTTATCTTTACACCTCCATTTTTTTTAAATATAACATCATTAAAATTCCTACTCAGCTTTTCTTTCCATATTGAAAATTTGACTATGGGAAAACAGTATCAAACTGCTTGGGAGCCCAACTTTACACGTATATTGAATTTCATCACATGAATTAAAATTTAATGCATAAAAACTAGGAAAAAATAAGATCACAAATATATGACAAAATCCCCCTAACTCATTCACATGTGGCAATGGTGACATTAGTAAATTACCTACTCAAATTTTCTACCACTAGACCCAATTTGACTAGATGAAAACTATGGACTAATAGATGAATTAAAATTATGAAAAAAAGATATCCAATCATTATTGACCACTAATAATACTCCTTTCACATGATAAAAAATTTAAACTCATTCCTAATTAAATCAAACCATGCCAAAACTGAAGATTAGCCAAGCATACTAGGACATGCACATTACACACTTTGTCATTATCATTTAAACTATCAAGGAACTTCATCCACTTAGTTAGACACATCCATGACATCATTTAAAACTCTCCAACATTATTTAGGATAATAATAAGATTGGTACGGCTCATAAAGATAACAATTGTGATGCTCATGGTAGTAAGGTGGGTAAAAAGATTCATAAGGCTGCTATGGTAAGTAGTTAGGGTAACATTAAGGGAAAGTGGGGTAGTCATAGGAATGATATTAACCATCATACTTATATTAAGGTTCATTATATGATTTATAAGGTTCATGGTGAGGCTGACAAGGATTATTATAGGCTTGAAATGCCTCACCAACTTGCATGAAATTGAACTCTACTTTAAACTCAGCCATAACAACCTCATCAATATAATGAATTGAAGATACAACTTACTTTGAACAAGTGAGTGGGATGATAGAACCAAATGATTAAGCATGAATTTACAATTAATGTTTTTAATGACTCTATAATGCTGATATGTATGATAAAAACACCAATAATTATTCCACTATATTGGACCTTAGTCCCAACAAGCATGCCAAAAATGTTATCAACCAAATTTGCACCATTTGGAAGGTAGTTTAAGCCTTCCAAATTTAGAATAAAATGGAAAAAAGCTTAGGTTATGGGTTTCCTAAGTTTATATTTAATCTCTAGGTTAAAGGGATATCTCCCTTCATGTATCACTTAGGCTCATAAACTACTATACCAACTTACTAGGAAAAGAGAAAGAACATACTCTAATGAAGGTGATGCACCAGAATAGTTTGACCACCAAAAACTAGATGCATTTACCCTTCAACCAAGAGACTAAAATGAAATAAAAACTACTGTAAATATACTTCTCTACATCATAATTTCACATGAAGATTATGATTAATGCCTAGACTATGAAGACTAGTCAATAGGTCATGAAATGACACTAATGAAAAGACAACTCACTCAAACTTCACACCTCACATAGACTCTTCACAAGACATGGAAAAAGGACTTAAAACTAAACATGAATTTTAAATAAGGATAACATATAAATGAAGAAAATATAATCACTTTATAAGATCAACTTAATCATGCACACACATTAAAACTAGTCAAAGGTGGTTTCAGAGAAATTTTGCTTATGTTCTTTATAACAAAGATAAAAGAAACTTGAGAAATGTATGGTAGAAAATATGATATGTTGTGCATTCATTTGATCCATATAGTTGTAGATACTCTTCTTTAGCTTGGGAGGAATGAACTGTAGATAATAAAGTACTTAGAGAAATGGTTTGATTAGTTATATAGTAGGGTGGATTACCTAGTAAGTTATCTTTAAGAAGCATGAGCTTCCTTGGAGATTATCAATCCACACTTTTAAAAAAATCAAGTTTTTAAAGATAAGGTACTTTCATAAATAATAGAAGATACTAAAATTAAGTATAAGAAGTGTTGGCTACAATAATAGATGAAATTAAGTATTATAAAAATAAATGGGTCAATAATAATGTTAAATATGTTAGGTGTGGTTCAAAAAATAGGGTAGGGTTTTAGGTAGAAGGTCTAAAAGTTGGATTTAGATAGGGTTTGGTAGGTAGAAATAACTTGATATTATTTTTTCACATAGTGACCATCTATAGTTGGGGTGACCATTAGTGGTTAGGGTAACCATCAGTTGTTGGGGTAACCATTGGTCATTGGAATAGACTATTGATGGTCATAGTGACCATAAATGATTACCATGGGTTGGGTCTGGTTGAGAAAAAGGCTATTTGGATGAGGTCATATAATTGGGTTCTAAAAGATGGGTTTGGGATAGGTTGATTACAAAATAAAAACAAAGTAACTGAGTGATTTAAAATAGATACTTAGCTTACTAGTTTTTGGTCTGATGAATGGTTTGAGGTGGTGGATCCTAGAGAAATCCTAAAAAAGTAATAGTACTTGGTTGTTGGCCAATGGATGGAAGCACTTCAAATCTCTATCAAACTTTTTGGTTTGATGGATGATTATAAGAACACTTGAAAAATAAAATGTTGATGCAAGAAACTCTAGCTCTAGATGATTGATTAATTCTAGATCCTTATTCACCCTCTCCTCGTCTCTCTTTATAATAAGGTAGGAGAGGTGAAATAATATGTTAATAAGAGGTCTAAATAGTTGTCTAAATTTAGTTCTCACATGCATGGGTTCACACATGAATTAGATAGTATAATTATAAAAAAATTGAGTTGAGTTGAAGTGGGTGCTTGATTGTTCAAGTGTTGCAAACCTAACTATTGATGGTCAAGCCTGACCATTGATGGTTAGGGTGATCATCAGTGGTTGAGGATCTAAGGCTAAAGTTGGTAAAAATTCTAGGGGGTCAGTTTCATTAGTCAAATAACTAACTCAAGGTTGTGATAAAATGGTTGGGGGATGGTCCTTAGGAGGTCCAAAGGTATTTCAACATCTAGAACCATTGTGTATGGTTTTCTAGTGTCTACATTTTTTTTTTTTATTATGTACTTTGTATCAATAAAGGGAAAAACAAAAATGGAGTGGGGGGTCAAACATTTGGTTTCCTCAAGCATGGGAGGAGGTGTTCTCCCTCAAACTAGGAAATGATGAGGCGGAACTAAATCAAGTGCAATTTTGATAAGTGTTTAAAGTATTGGTTAATAGGTTTGGAACTAAAGTGCAAACACATGCATAACGTACAACTAAGTATGATAGCCAAGATCACATATTGATTAGGTCGCTATTATTGGTAAGAATTAAGGTCAATATTAGAAAGATAAGTGACAATTGGACCAGGTGATCGTATGTGATAGTTGGGATACACTCATAAACTCAAGTATCCTAGATAAGTTTAGTATTGTCATGGGTATTTAAGGTAGGAAGTGATCTTGTGAAAACACAAATTTGGTGGGTATACACAAAGTAGTGTAAGTTCAAAAAACTATCCAACATGGAATATAGTTGGGTTCATTAAAAAGGACCAAGGCAAGGTAATCATAAAAAATGCAAGAGTCAAGCTAAAATGGCTAGTGGTGAGGTAACATGGTGGATGGCAAGGTTGGTAGAGAAGTCATTCTCTAATTGGTTGAGTGCTAAGAGTGTTTTGGTGAAAACAAATTACTTTAAAAGTTGTTAGGTTTAAAGAGGGAAAAAATATTACTATTCTAATTATTGATGGTTAGGGTTCCTAGGGTCAACCAATGATGGTTAACTTGATCATTGATGGTCAAGGTTTTAGGGGTCAACCATTGATGGTTAGCCTGATCATTGATGGTTAGGTGTCAGCCCTAAAATGGCATGGCCAAAAAGACTAATGGGGATCTTATTTAGCTCATTCAAGCATGTGACTATTGGCAAGAGAACTTGTAATTTTGTGTAAAAAGAGATTGTAGTGTAGGGTGAATGATTGGGTGAGGTTTACTAAGTGGGCTAGAGGTTGACTAATGAGGATGCAAGGTGGGTACAACATGGCATGAGACTAGGCAATGGGTCCTAGTATTCCTCCTCAATAGTGATTGAGAAATTAAGTAAGGGTTGTTTTCAATTAATAGATTAGATTGATTTTACATTTGTGTATTTGAATTAGAATTTGTTTTCTTGTGGTAGATATGGTTTGGAGTTAGTGGTTGACTTAGGTTTAGGTTATGAGTGTTTTATGGTTAAATGTGAGGTTAAATTTATAATTGGTGAGGGTGGGATAGTTAGGGTAGGGTAGTATTTTTTTATGTTTTTATTGTCTTTGAGTGGGTCAAATGGGGAGGTAGGGTTGGGAGGTTCTACCAATGGTCATTCACAGTGACCATTATTAGTCACCCCCCGATCGTCAATGGTTGATAAGTGATGGTTGAGGATGGACTGACTATCAATGATTGAGTTATCTCACAATGTTTTAATAATTAAGGGTAAGTGTATGTTAGGCTATAATGTTGGATAGGTGATGGGTGATAGGGTAAGGTGGTAGTGGTTAGGGTTGAATGTAAAGGTCAAATATTGGGGTAAATGTATGGGTAGTAGTAGGTTTTAGTTAATAGTTAAGGTAGAGAGGTTATATGTCCTAGGTAAATGTTGTAAGGGTAATAACCAAGTAATAGTGAATGGTAAGGGTTAAGGGCAATAAGTCATGGTTAAGGGTCTTTATTTGTGTAAGGTTTAAAGGATATAGGTTTATAGGTAAAATTTTTTAGTGAAATAAGTTTGTTGTTATGAAAATTTATAGGCATGGGAGATGATTTATATGTGAGATCATGTACCTCAGATATTTGCTGAGATTAATTGAGGGATGACTAAATATGATTGGGATCATATGGAGGAGGTGGGGCTTAGTGTGATGTTGCTTTACCAAGACATGTCATAGGATGCGGTGATGATCATGGTGCTCATTAAAATATGGCATCCTACCATGAACACCTTTTTGCTACCTATAGGTAAGATGACCATCTTACCTAAGGATGTCCATAGGATTACATGGATACGCATATGGGGTGAGCTGATTTATCATATTGAGAGTGAGGAGAGAGATGATTTTATGGAGCTATTGTATGGAGATGACCTTGAATTTTTGAGGTAGAATGCAAGGGGTTTAGCTATAATCTATTAGACTAGAGGTCTAGAGATGATAGATAGTTGATGATGATGATGATGATGATGATGATGGCAGTCTCATGCTTTACCATACCAATTTGAGTAATGGAAGGTTCCCCTATTTATTGATTTGGGTATTGGTTGAGATTTTATTGGGACACATAGTGTTTATGTGGGCACCCATGTTATTGCTTTATATTTATAGGGAACTATAGGGATTTCAAACCCATAGGAGGTATGGTATCAGCATGGAGTTTTTTATACATTACTAGGTGTATGAGCACATGATATGAGGTGTGGGAGGGGTATGTACAAATGGAGTTTTGAGTAGGATTCATATGGTGGAGATCTAATTTCTCCCTCTGAAGACTAGGTGGAGGGACTTATAATATTACCTAGTTTAGAGGTTTATTAGATGCCTTAGTAATTGGATATGTGATTTGGAGTCCATACGTTAGGTTTCTAGAGTGGGATCACTATATGAGACACACTATCCCTACAAACATATGGAAGGATTTTTCTTAGGAGAGAGGATGAGATAGATCTCATTCCTTTTGATAGGGTATAGTGATAGTTTAGTTTAGTATAGGGTATTTTGGATCTATTCTTGAGATACAAGTAAGAGGATGTGGAGTTTCTACTTATTGAACCACATCTAGTTCATATTTTCATTGATCATGAGGAGCTACCAACTAGGGCTGAGATAGATGATGTAGGTTTTGTATATGGGTACTCTACGTGGTACAAAAAACTATATACAGTAGTTGAATTTTGAGATGATGATGGTGGTCAATAGGCTATGGATGTTGATCTAGATAGTAGAGGTGGACCATAAGAGGCATAGATATAGGTGGTTTCCCTAGATTTATAGGCAATGATCACAAAGAGGGATCAGGCATGAGTAGCACTAGCTATGGCATATGTTTTCATGACAAAACTATAGGGTGAGTTGGTAGTAGTACAGGGTCAAGTGGATATAGTTACATGTGAGAGGGACCAAGCTAGAGCTATGCTAGCCTTGGTTACCTAGAAGATATATTCATTAAGATAGGTTAGACAAGGAGCCATAACACCTATAGGACCAATAGGCACTATCCCCATGACATGGTATATAACCATATTGGAGGAGTTCCATTATTATGAGGTAATAGTCTTCAAGCACGATCTAGATGAGCCCCAAGGGGGTGAGTATAGGGTAGGTATGGTATGTGTTACTATCATGGTGACACCATGTTAGTGGGATACTTCTACAAGTGGATAGGTAGATGCCTTGAGAAGATAGGCACTAGGAGGCAATGGTGCCCTAGGGGTATAAGTTGATATGAGACATTACATATATTTATGTATATGATTTTAAGACTAGACAATGAGATGAAGTGGTGAGATGTATATTTATTTTAAGAGATAGATTTATATTTTTATATGCATGATAATGTTTATGGTTGATTATAGACTCATGATTTATGGATGTGATATTTGTCCACTACTTATGGTTTATGGCTATGATGCTCATGTTAATTATTGATGATGTGATTATTGATTATGGGTATGATAATGATGATAGGGATACATATGTTGATATAGAATCACCAATAAAGTCATGTGATGAGATAGCCTTTTGTTTATGTTCATGATGATAATGATATGATGGTTACAGTTGGTACATCTGATATGATAATAATTTGTATGAATAATGGAAAATTATTTGATGTTGATAACATGGATTATTTTTTATCATGTGTTTTTCTTGTTTATGATGATGAGATTGTTTATGGGTGATTAGGATGAGGTTTATGAAATTTAAAACTATTATTCTTGATGATGTTATTTATGGATGGTTTTTGATATGATGTTGATATGTTTATTTTGTTGCAAATTTTGATGATGATAGTATATGATGTGGTTATGATTATGGTCATTTTGTTTAAAGTGATGCACATAAAGTAATTTAAATAACAAAACTATATGTGATAAATATAATCAAGAGATAAACATATGAGTGAATACATCAACTAGTATGAGAGGTTGATAAGAGGGAATAATGCTTCTTCTTTGGCAAGGACTAAAACAATCCAAATTTGAAATGGATTAAGGAATAAAATCCCTTTGAATTATTCACAATAGTACTCATTGGTTAAAAATAGGGTCCTGATCACATTATTTCAAGTAAGCTCATAAATAACTTGCTTATAGTGTATAAAAGGGAGATGGATGAAGATGGAACATTCTTATGAGACTAACATGCCTCTTCAAGAGGCTAATAAAGAGTTAGTATAAACAAGTCAATGTCATATAATATGTAGACTGATCAATGTAATAATTATACTTATGGGAGCCAATTGTGGCTTTAAAAATTCTTTTACCTTTTCTTGATGTTTGATAATGGGTCTTTTTTTATTTTTTTTCATTTAGGAGGGTTGGGAATCTAGTTGATGAGGGAAGCTTCCAAGAAATTGATATTATTTGATAAATTATTTACTTATCCATCCTTTAATGGAGTGGTCTATGTTTGTGTGCTTTGTTTAATGATTTTGATATTTGTCCTTCAAGGGAGAATTCTAGCATATTTTGAGCAAATGTTGATATGTTTTGAGCAATTGTCCTTCAAGGGAGTAGTCTATGAATTCTAGGAAGTGACCCATGATTATTTTTTTATTATGACATTGCTTTTGATTTTTATTGACATATACTTGCTTATATATGCTTAAAAATTTCCCTCTTTAAGGAAAACTTAAAAGCACAAGAAAATTGAGTAGGTGTGAAAGAGGTTTAGGTGACAATGATCATGGGAATCTATCCTATGAAAGGGGTGGAAATTACCATGAGAATCATGCCATGGGTAGAGCCATGGTACCCATTTTTTAATATTAGTCTATGATCATGATGGATAATCACATGATTCTATTTTAATCAGTTGCCCCTAAAATTGGGAGATGAATGTGTTTGAAAGCAAGGGATAGATCAAGTTAGAAAAAAAGGTTAGTTTGATAATGCTTTAACAATAGAAAGGATGAATATGTGAAGCATTAACGGGCTCAGTTTCTAGATTTCTTGTAAGAGAGGATAATTGGTAAGCTCTTAATTTATACTTGTGCATTATGATATAAGGTCCAAGCTAATTGAAAGCAAATTTTCCCCACTTGATTTTATCCATATTATTGACATGTTGGTTTTCCCTTAGGATGAGGTCTTAAATATTGAATTCTCACACTTTAAGGTGTTTATTATAAGCTCATTTAATGCATTATTGATAAATACAAAGGTGAATAAGAGAAATTAAATGATGCTCATAAACTAGTTGAAACTAGGTGAAATGTTCTTGACAATAATCATCCTCAAAGACAAGATCTTACATGGATATACGAAGAGAAGGAAGTTGGACTTTGAGAGGAAAGATAACCTCTACTATGAAAACTAGAGAGAAAAGGGTAGCACCCATAGGGGTTCAAATACTAGTATGATAAGTCCATAAGGTGAAGGGGATATGTAAGTGCAGATCTCAACCAAATGCATTAACCATTTTAGTTATCATGTTGTTAAGAGTTTTACTAGAGGCTTTGACCTGTCCATTAGTTTGACAATGATATGGATATGAGAAATTTAATTTTATATTGAATGTGTCACAAAGACATTAGACTTTCTTGTTTTTAAAGTATTTACCATTATTGGTGATGATTTTTAAAGGAACATCAAAATGATAGATGATGTGATGGTTGATAATGTTGATAATATTTTCTACTTTATTCGAGACAACACGAATAGACTCTACCCATTTAATAAATTACTTGTTCACAATGATGATATAATGATATCACTATGAATAATAGGGGTTAATTTCACCAATAGGGTTTAGACCCCATTGTGAGAAGGGCTAAAAATCTATGGATATGCTAATATTATGGTTAGGCATGTGATGCAAATTGGTGTGTTGTTGACACTTAACACACTCTTTCACATAATAATAATAGTATTGGTTAAGGGTAGGCCAATAATAGACAAGGAAAAGGTTGTGTTTAGTGATGGCTAGGCCACTAAAGTGTCCCCCATGGATCCCATCATGCATTTCCCTGATAGCATGAGAGGCCTCATGACTATGTAGGTAATGGAAAGGTATCTAATCAAATCCACATTTATAAATAATTACCCTAATATGGTATAATGTGAGGTGCTCTAAATAAATTCTCTTTGAGCATTCCTAGAAAGATTAGAATGAATGATGATAAGATTAAGATAGTCTAGGGTCTACTAATACCAAAGGTCAGGATGGGTCTCCTCTACATTAAAGATGGTGGGAGAGTCTAGTTTGATGTAGGAAGGCTTGATAAGTTGATGGATGATGATGGATAGCTTCAAGTTAGAGGATACAAATAGTATGTGAGAGGTGAGGGAATTCATCATGTTAGCAAATTTGTTAATAGATCATGGGTTGGTTTGGATATGATAATGTTCAAATGAGGCTAAGAGTATGTCAGCTAATTTTTTATACTATTACAAAACATCATTCTTACACTGGTAAGATCCATTATTTTTATAGACCACAAGTTGAGAATTACTAAAGATGTTGATCATTTTGACTCCCAAGGCTAATGTAATTTGAAGTCCTATCATTAAGGCTTCGTACTTAGCCATGTTGTTGGTGCATTCAAAATCTAGATTGAAAGATAAAGGAAGAGGTTTTACATGAAGGGGGATAAGTATAATGCCATCTCCCTCAACATGTTGACACTTTGATCCATCAAATAACATGGTCATTTGATAGGTGAATTATTCCCAGAGAGGGTCATGATGGGCTCATTAATAAAATTAAGAGGATGAGGTCGATTGTCTACTAATGGTGCATCAACCAATTGGTCGGTAATGAATTAGAATTTAATTGACTTTTTTTGAAGAAACTCAAGGTCAAACTCAACTAAAATCATAAGACACTTGGCCATATGTTGGTTTTGGTAAGGCTTAGAGTACATATATTTTAGTGGGTTAGTACTTGTTATGACATAGGTATTGTCATTAATAAGGTAGTGGAAAATTTTGGTGGCCATGAAGACTAAAAATAAGCAAAGTTTCTTATATGGGTATACCTAGTCTCATACTCTATAAGTGTGCAACTGATGTATTAGATGGTTTCTCTTTATTTTATTCATCCTAATGAGTGAGCATTTCCCCTAAGGAGTGGTCAATGGTAGAGATATAAAGGTATAAAGGTTTATAATCCTTGGGAAGATGGAGGATAGGTGGAGACAAAAAGTAATATTTAAGTGAATCAAAGGCCTTTTGATAGTCATTATTCCACCTAAAATATATGTCCTTATTTAGAAGGTGGTGGATGGGTTAGAATCGATCTAAGAATTAAGAGATAAAATGACAAATGGATTAGAGCTTCCCTTATAAGCTATGGATTTGATTGAGGTGGGTAGGAGGTGGCATGCCAAGGATTGCTTTGATTTTAGTTGGATTGAATTAAATTCCTTGAAGCGATATAATTAAGCTGAGTATTCTTAACATGACCCCAAAAATGTACTTCTTAAGATGAAGGCATACATGGTAATGAATGAGTCACTCAAATATAATCTTGAGAATATCCAAATGATATTGTGATATTTAGATTTACGAAGAAGGTCATCAACATATTCTTTTATGATTTTTTGGATTAGGTCATGGAAGATGTAGGTCATGGCATGTTGGTAAGTTACACTAGCATTCTATAGGCCAAAAGTCATGACATTATAGAATAAGTTCCCACATAGGGTGATGAAGGTAGTTTTGTGTTGATATTTAGGGGTGATTATAATCTAATCATATCTCAAGAATCCATCCATGAGAGATAAGATCTCATGACTAGCTATAATATTAACTAGTTGGTTAGTGCTTGGTAGAGAAAAGTCATATTTTGTGATGGGGAATCCAGAACAACACACCTGTTCTGATCCCACTTGTTAGGATCTTGCTCCTCAAAAAGAGCACAATATGATTACGACATACAAGCAATTGAACATGCAGAATTAACTAGAAGTACAAGTAACTAGAATTCAAAAATAGCACAGAATATGAGAGACAATACACAATCTTGTATTAATACTCATCCAAAAAGAAAATACAATAAAGAAGATGCCAGTTCTTATTCTTCCACCTCTCAGAGGCTTCCCACACCTCAAGGGCTCCCAATAATTCTCAATCAAGAGTTCACTCTCCTACCAAAAATGGTCCCAACACACAACTCACACACAAAATTGGTGTTCACCTCCAACCAGTCAGTAATAACCCTACTAGTACACAAGTACTCTAAAGTACTTCAAGTAGATCTCCCATGAACCTGAAACAACCTGCAATTCAACAGACCTTACTTACACATGTAGATCTCCTATGAGCTTGCAACAACCTACAACTCAAATGATCTTATAATGGAAGGATCTTCCTTGCCTTCATTTTTAGTTCATCATTACAATACATGCCAATGGGTCTATAAATAGATCCTAGACGTAACCATAACTTAGACTCTTAATTTAGACACGTAGCTCAAGACTCGAAATAGCCTTTACATGCAAAAACTCAGTTTAACAAACTAACTGTTCATGCAATGAATAGTTCTAGAACACACAGGCGACATCGGTCCCTTTCTAACTGGAGATGACCGATGTCAGCTAACTCTTGCCGATATCAATTGCCCTTCTGTTCACCCCTGACTGATGTCAGTCGGCCTAACCGACACCAATGACTATGACACTCAACAACTCCTCCATGTCTACAAATAGTTGAAGCTTTTAGCTCCACAACCTAACAATCTCCCACTTAGAGATAAATAGTTGCAACTATACCTGTACCTATACATCATCTAGTTTGTTTCCTGGCATTGTATCCCTCTTCAAGATCACCCTTGAAGACCAACCACCACAAAACTTGTGGTACACCTCCTATCATCCAAATCACTTGCCACATCTTCATCTACAAACCCCTGTAGAAAATAACTTGACCCTACATAGCATGTGCACCTACTATTGGTCCCTCTCAAATACCTAAGAATCCACTGAACTGCCCTCTAGTGCTTCTTTCCCGGATTGGCTCCTAACTTTTTGACAACTCCCACTACTTGGGAAAACTCAGGTTTAGTACACATGTACTCAACCTCATTATGTGAATCAAGACACTATTCATAGAACTATCCAAACATCAGTGTGCTAACCGGTCTCACACAATCATCCTGAAACAAAGTCAACCTGTGACCTTCCATGTCCCTAGAACACACTCATGCCAAAGAATCTTACTGCTCCCAGATTCCTCATGACATACTTTTGAAATAGCTTTACCTTTAGTTCAATAACTCCCTATAAGTGTAACCCTACAACAAGCACACAATATAGTAATAGGATAATGTAGCTAATAATATCCAACCTGGTAAAGAGAAACACAATGGTCAAACCTCCATTGTCATGTAGCTTATTCAAGACCATATACCCTGGCCTTCCATCTCATGTGTCCATTCTCGCTCTTCTTCATCCTGAACATCCATTCATCTCTCAGTGCTTCCTTCCAGCTAGCAACTCCACCCAAAACTCCTATTTGGTTCTTCTCCAAGGAATGACATTCCTCATCCATGCCAAGCTCCCATTATTTCCTAGATCTACCTGCTCTGCTTCTTTAATAACTTCCTAGTTCTTTACCATTAGTGAGCAACAAGTAGTGTAAAGAAGGGAAATGATGAATTTGAGGCTTACTTACCCTTTAAGTCCTCCATATGGGTGCTTGAGACTCCTTGATAGCTTGATGTCTGCCCAAAATCTGTCTCAGTGATCAATGCCTATCACATCTCAGTCTGCACCTGACTGATGTCGGTTCCATGTGACTGCCTCACTGTCGATGTTAGTTCCCCCTAACTGACGCCAGTGTTTATCTACCCTGAGTCATCGACATCGGCCTGCACATAGCTAACATCGATCCCTGTTTGGATGCCAACGTCGGTTTTCTAACCGATGTCGGTCTCTATGTTTTACTTGTGAGCGATGACCTTTACCTGCGAGCTCCTTTTGGATCAAACCCTTGTCCAAATCAACCTTACTCTGCTCAGAATTCATCATCCCCTTACACTGATCTCTGTCCATCACCTTCTCCTTGAAAACCAAGGCTTTCTTGTTCTTGTCACAAACATCAGATTTCTTAAGAAATGTTACCTTCTTCTTCTGCTTATAGAAACCATGATCCATGCTTTTCAAATCTGAAAGCATACCCTTTGACTCAAAAACATGCATCTCCTTCTTATTCATGTGACCAAGCCTATTAAGCCACATCTTTGAATCTATAGCTAAATTAGATAAACCAGAAGGAGAATCAGTAATACAAGTAGATAGATAAATCATACCTACTTTCTTACCTCTTGCTACAACAAGTGCACCCTTGGTAACCTTCCAAGAGTCCACTGTGAGAGTTAATGTGCACACTCATCACCCAAACTTCTTACAGAAATCAAATTCCACTCCAGAACTGGGGCATGCATGACCTCCTTCAACACCCATGTATTACCTGTCTGCAATTTCAGCTTCACTTTCCCTTTGCCAACCATTTGACAAGGCTTACCATCCCTTAAATAAATTTCTCCAAAGTCTCCATGGACATACTCATGGAAAAATTCCCTATTTGGGGATGCATGAAAAGAGGCACCAAAATCTAAAACCCAAGATTCTACTTTATCCAAGGAACATACTAGAGCATCCTATGCAATGAACTCTGTAACATCTACTTCTTCTTCATGTCCTTCATGCTGATCTTCAACCGACCTGTAATCTCTCTTTAATTTCCCCTTGCTTTCCACATTTCCAGTAGGTTATTCTACCATACCTGGAATTGGATCTCCTACCTATCTTGGACCTTGATCTCCCATGCTTGATCTTCTCTCTTTGCCTTCCCCTACTTTCCACACTCAAAGCATTTCCTGATGATTCACCTATGCTTTTCCTGTGAATTTCTTCATTCAAGATTACACTCACAACATCATCCACTTTTAAGATTTTTGAAGTAGACGCAGTATTGCTAACTGCCATTACCAAATTCTCCCAACTTTTAGGTAACGAGCATAAGATTAAGAGAGCCTTAATTTCATCATCAAAAACAATATTGAATAAATTTAGCTGGTTTACCAAACCGTGGAAATCACTAAGATGACTATGTACACATCCACCTTCCAACATTTGCAAATTAAATAATTGCTTCATAAGAAATACCTTATTTGAAGCTGAGGGTTTTTTATATAAATTTGCCAAAGATTCCATCAACTCTACCATTGTCTTAACCTGTGATAAGTTGGAAATCATAGACGATGCAAGAATCAACCTTATAGATCCCAGAGCCTTCCGATCAAGAACCTCCCATTCTTCATCCTTCATATCCCAGGGCTTGCAATCAACTCCACCCAACGGTAAGTACAAATATTTTTGATACAGATAATCTTCAATCTGCATCCTCCACAATTGATAGTTTTTGCCATTAAACTTCTCCATTCGTAGCTTACTTTCTTCTACCATTGCTCTACTCCCACTCAAACAAAAACCCCTGTGAGTAACCTGTAATCAACACACACTAACCAGATCTGATACAACTTGTTAGTATCCCAACCAAAAGCTCTGATACCAATTGATGGGGAATCTAGAACAACACACCTATTCTAATCCCACTTATTAGGATCTTGCTCCCTAGAAAGAGCACAATATGATTACCACATACAAGCAATTAAACATGCAGAATTAACCAAAAGTACAAGTAACTAGAATTCACAAATAGCATAGAATATGAGAGAAAATACACAATCTTGTATTAATACTCATCCAGAAAGAAAATACAATAAAGAAGATGCCACTTCTTCTTCCACCTCAGAGAGGCTTCCCACACCTCAAGGGCTCCCATTAATTCTCAATCAAGAGTTCACTCTCCTACCAAAAATGATCCCAACACACAACTCACACATAGAATTGGTGTTCACCTCCAACTAGTCAGTAATAACCCTACCAGTACACAAGTACTCTATTGTACTTCAAGTAGATCTCCCATGAACCTACAACAACCTAAAATTCAACATACCTTACTTACACATGTAGATATCCTATGAGCTTGCAACAACCTACAACTCAAATGATCTTACAATGGAAGGATCTTCCTTGCCTTCCTTTTTATCTCATCATTACAATACATGCCAATGGGTCTATAAATAGATCCCAGACTTAGCCATAACTTAGACTCTTAATTTAGACATGTAGCTCAAGACTTGAAATAGCCTTTACATGCAAACACTCAGTTCAAAAAACTAACTGTTCATGCAACGAACAGTTCTGGAACACACAGGTGACTGACGTCAGTCCCTGTCTAACTAGAGATGACTGACATCGATTGACTCCTACCGATGTTAGTTGCCCTTCTATTCACCCCTAACTGACGTCAGTCAGCCTAATCGACGTCAGTGACTATGACACTCAGCAACTCCTCCATGTCTGTAAATAGTTGAAGCTTTTAGCTCCACAACCTAACATTTTGGGCAAGCAAGGTTGAGGTCATGAAAGTCCATAAAAATGTGTAATCCCCCTATGGATTTGGTAATAGGTACAATGTTTAAGGCCTATTAGGGATAGTCAATGGGTTGAATAAAATTAATATATAGGAGATGTTGAAGCTATTCTTTGATAATAAGGTATATGCAAAGGTGCATTCATTGAATTTTATATTTAATGGGCTTAGCATTATGATTGGTGACTATATTGTGGGTAGTGATGGAGGGGTTGATTCTTGACATACCACTATAAGGCCAAGCAAATTCTATGCTACAATATTGTAAGAAGGAGGGGAAGTCCTAAAGCTCCTTAGAATCTAGTGATTGGGTAATTATGATAATGTAGGGGTCATCCAAAGATCTGAAATTGATATCCATGGTAGATTCATTCAACATGGTCCAAGTCTCAAGAGGTAGGGATTTGTGGATAGAGGAATTTATGGAATTCAGATAGGTGAGAATAGATTCATCATATTGATACTAAATGGTATTAATGGTAGGAGAGTCATCTCCTATCATCTTAGGATACATCATAGGGATGGTTATAGTTACCCCATATTTTTGATAAGTCAGGGGTTTGAGGCTAATCATGTTGAAATTTTTTTAGGGGGATGATATCAGACTCTTTAGTTATTGATGATGGAAAGAAAGGTGGGGACATTATTTCCTCATTAATTATGGTAATGGGAGGTGGGTTGGTTTTTTATTTAGGTGCCATGAAACTAAGGCCATGTTTTTTGTGAGATTTTTGGGTTTTAATTGGAAGCAACTCATACAACCTATGTTCATACTGACCTAGGTCAAATCCATTCCAAGCACACTTATAGAGGTATGTTTTGGCAAATTCTAGTTTATCTAGATAAGATAAGCCATAGGTGAATTGTTGAGGTGAAAAGGAGGTGGTAGGAATGCCCAAGGGTTTATCAAGTCCCCCATAGATGAAATTAGTTTGACAAGATGAGGGTCCAAAATAAATAATGGTGTCAATATTAGGGTCATAATTAGGTTGGTGGTTAAGTTTACCATATTCTTTGGGAGTAGGGAAAGCATCAAGGGTGATAAGATGATACTCCCCCAATGATATATGTTGGAGGTTGATTCAAAAGGGTATACTATGGGGATTTGGATAGAAGAGCTAGTGGATGCTTGGTCAGTAGAAGAAGATAGGGTTTCATTTATTACTAGTGAAGGTTTTTTAGTTGGATGAAGGAGAATGTCATTGGGTCCATACGTCATGTTTCATGACATGAAAGGGCTTGGGTTAGATTATATGGTAACAACTTGATCATTGTTATCAAATTTGATGCATTGATGTAGAGTGGATGACACACAACCCATAAAATGGATACAAGGGAATGAAAATAAGATGTATTATATTTCACCTTCCACTACATAGAAGAGGTTGGGGAGGGTATGAGGTCCTAGGTGAATGTGAAGGATGAAAATTCCTAACGTCATGTCTATGTTATCATTACATGATCATATTACTTTTGAGGTTTTGAACAAGACATTCTTTTGAAATTCAATTTGGTCATAGGCATGGGAAGAGATGATGTTTATGTTATCTCCCCCATCAATCATGACCCTTTTGATGTGAGTCTAGTTGAGATAAGTGGTAATGAAAATAGGATGATCTAGGTCATCTAGATGGATGAAAGATATTTCCAAATCCTTGAAGGTAACAAGGTTGGAAATGTGATGGGCTCTAATAAAAGATGATAAAGGTTGAGGGTCTTATAGCCTAACTTCGATCGATTATAATGCTTATATCATTTCTTGGTGATGGTTTGGTGAGGTGTTGATCAGTTCATAAAAAATCATATTCATTATTGTTTGGTGAAGCTATTTTAGAACTACTCATTAGATTAATTTAGATGGATTAGGCTGAGAGGGTCCCAAGATAGATACTTTGGGTCTTGTCAAAGGTGAAGGTGTTTGGTGTTAGCTAAGTGGTTGGATAGTAGAGGAGGGATATGTCCATGGAATGGACACCTTTTCCCTTCCCTTATCTTTTGGTTGAGCCTATGATCATGTGATGATATATATGGTATGTATTGAGGATGAGTTAGGGTAGGTGATTGCTTTGGTTCTTCTTCATTCTGAGGTGAAAGTTGGGGGGGTAGGTAGGTGTTGGTCAATGATTTATGGTTCTTGGGTTAGTGGTGATCTTAGAGGAGGCTCATCAGATAATAATTCATCCTCATGATACAACTTATGAACTAAGACTTGGAGAGCCTTATAGTTCTTCATATTATGCCTTGGTGTCCTATGGTATGAACATACTAGTTTGTCATTGTACCAAGATGGTTTAGGAATATGTGGGTCAAATGGTTTGATGGGTGGTAAGGTTAAGTAGGAAAATTGTAATAACCTCTAAATGATGGTTGATTAGGACTCTTGTATGGGAGTATTATTTTTGGTGGTTGGGGTAAGAGCCCTTTTAGGAGAGGGCTTGATGATCAGAGTCTTGGGTGAGGGAGGTTTCTTGGTGGATGCTTTAGGTGTGGATAGCTTGGTAATGGATGAAGTGGAGGTAGAAGGTGTTGGGGTAGATATATAAGAGATAGGTAATTTTTTTATATGAGGTATGGTGAAACTGAGTGACGATGAAATTAGGAGTGATGGTGTAACCAAGAGTGGTGGTTTGGTTTGAGCTTTGCTTGGGGTGGTTAGCTTCCTTACTAAGATAAAAGGGTGAGGTCCCAGAATAGAAAGAAAAGTGGAAAGGGGAGGTAAAGTTTTGGTTTGTGGGATCTTAAGTGGTTTTGTTTTATTGGTTGATTTGGTTAGGGGTTTGTTATGTGGGCTTGGTGGGTTTAAATCCACTTTTATTGATGGGTGAGTAAGGTTTTGAGAAGGGAACATACCAAGATTCATGGTAGGATTGGTTGGAATGATGAGGGGTGACTTGGGTACTTTATTTAGGGTAGATCAAGATGATATGACAATGGTTTGGTTAAAAGAGGTGTCTAATGGTTCAAGTGTGATGGTGGTGAGATTGCCAGTAGAGATGATAGGTTGGTTTGACAATGGTATGATTGGGGGTTTTTACTTGGTTGGGTAAGGAAGTCTAAGATGGTGCCAAAAAATTTCATGATCCATGTCAGGTTGGGATAGGTATCCAATGTTTTGGACCAGTTGATAATAAGGTTTGTAGATAGGTTTGATCCCCTCAACATTGATCTTAAAAGATAAGACAATAGGTAGAGAAATGGGAGTGGGTAGCTCATCCTTCATCTCAATCAAATGTTTTGAGGCTTGGGAAGGAATTTCCTCAATGGGAGGAGTAGGTAGAATGATCTCTTCCTTAGGGGTATTTTACAAAGGGAGAGTGGACTATTGTAAGATAGAATATAAAGTTGTGGTTGGAATGATTATTTCTTTTGGTATGTCCTCCAAATGGGTTAATTTCTCCATATTCCTAACAAATGGAGGAAGGTAAAAAGTTATCTCCTTTGTTTTAGTTTTCAAAGGAGAAGTTGGTGACTCCACTACCTTAATAAGTGGAGGGGATGATAGGATAGGTTGGGTAGTAGTTTCCTCAGTAGTGAGTTCACTAAGAACCATGTTAACATTGTGTACCTTGTGGGATTAATTTTATTTATTTTTCTTGTTGGTAGATGGAGTGTGGTTGGGAAATTATTGTCTGAATATGTCAAGTGATTAGGTTGGGGGTGCATTGGGGTTATCCAGTGTAGGATCCCCCTTGTTAATTAGATTTTGGATAACACTATTGAAGGTGTTACATCTACTAACATCATGTTTAATGACATGGTGGAAGGAATAAAATTTATTCTCTTTTTACCAAACAGGTACAAGATGAGAAGAGTCAAATTGTTATAGAGGTTTGATCAAAACAAGATGGATAATGTTAGATTTTAACAATTTCTCTAATACCAAAGTGTATGACTCCCCTAGTAGAGTGAATTGTCTTTGATTATTGTAGTTTGGATTCTTGGTATATTTATTGAAGGAATTGGAATAATTAAATTGGTTAATAGTGGGAGGAGAGGTGGTTTTAAGGACAACTACATTTTTAGTTGCCTCACTTTTTAGTTGAGTGTTGTTTTGGTTGTTAGGTTTGGAGGATGAAGTTTCACTTGCTTTGAAGGTGGACTTCTCATTTTTCAACTTTAGTTCTCCCTCATCAAAAAATATATTTTATAGTTTGAAGGCCATGGTAAAAGCCTCATCAAAGGTTCTAAAACTGTAAAATCATAAATTAAAGAAAATATGTTTGGCACAAGCCTGGGAAAAGAGTTCAATCAACTTAGGCTGGGTTAGAGAGAAAGAGAGTTGCTTGATGAAACTTCTCTAAGGGCCACGAAGTCAATAATTGAATCATCATCAAATTGTTAGATGGAGTAGATATCAATGATGGAGAGTTTCTTAGAGATTTTTATAGAAAATTAATCTAATAAAATCTGAGCTAGTTGGGAAAAAGAAAAGAGGGAGTGTTTTGTAAGAGCTTTGTACCAATCTAGTGTTGGACCTAATAGAGATATAAGGAAGATATGAAGAAGAAGAAGAGCATCATCATAGGAAATCATATAACATGAATTCCTAAATGCTCTTAGGTGTTGTTGAAGGTCTTCCTTACTCTAAAACTTCAAAAATTTTAGAAGTTCCCATTGAGGAGGATATGATCTAATGGGGATGGATGGATGAATTGGTTCATTACAGATATGGTCATATGACAAAATAATATGAGCTCTATAAATTAATAACTCTAAAGTATTCATTTTATCCATTAACATTTTGATAAGGTTGATTTGGGGTTTTGCACTCTCACAGTTATAAGGTAGGCTATGTTAGGTATGGGTAGGTGAAACATATGGGTAGTTGTTAAGGGGTTGAGAAGCTACCACATACTGGTACATGATCATGGGTGGTTGAGATGATACCACATATGAATATGTGGATATAGGTGATTGAGTGGAAGGTAGAGTTACATACCCTTGGCATTAGGAATGTATCTTAGTTTCTATGAAATGGGTAATTATTGAGACATTAATATAGATTGAGTAAGAGGCATGGCTGGGTTAGTAGGTAGAGGGTACATGGTCACTTTGGTACTAATGGGTGGAAGGCATGAGAACCACCAAGTTTTTAAATGGAGTGGAGGTAGGTAGGTTTAAAGTGAGAGGAATGGTACTGTCACTAGTAGAGGGTGATCCTATAGTAAGGGAAGTTCCAATGCCTAAATGTTGGGTTGCTCCTATGTTAGGAGGGTTATTAAAAGAAGGTGCTTGGGTATTTCTTGGTTGCTTGGGTTGGTTCTAAATGGTGGTATCAGTGGGGTTATTGGTATAGGATTATGCCTGGGTGACCATAGGCTAGGTGGAGATGGTGGCAATAAAAATTATCACCCATAAGGTGGGAAGGCATGCCATAAGGCAAGTCAATAGGTGGAATTGAAGTAGGGGTATAGTGAGAGATGGTGTTGAGGTAATGTTGAAGAGCTATAGGGTTATTATCCAAGAAATTGGTGAAATATGCATCTCCTTAGGAAAATTTCTAAGTGATGATATGACTACTAGAAGGGTAGGGGAAACCATCTACATCCAAGATGTAATCCATGGATGAAGAGGAAGAGGAAGATGGATGGTTAGGAAGTAGATCTTGGTTTCCCTAGTTCCTTAGTTATTCCCTATAAAAACCATGTAAAGAGGGGAAAGAAAAAGATATAAGAAATCTCACAACTCAAATAGAGAGAATAAAAGAAAAAGTGAAGGAAAAGAAACACACACTAAGGTAAGTCAATTATAATATTTCTTTTAGTCTCTCTTTTTTCTTATGCCTTAAGCTTTAAGAACTGTGTGATTAAAAATGGCTAGTAGAGAGAGTACTAGAAAAGAATTCTATGGTGGGTTTTAGGTTGTGTTTAGGCTCTCAAAGGGATCTATATTGGAAATTAGTACATGGCTTGATATTGGGGCCTACCCCCTCACTTTAGACACTATATTAATAAGGGTGTCAGATGATTATCCAAGATATATCAATTGCTAGAGTTTATACTCAACCAGATATCTGAGTTGGTTCTCCCCTTGGTAATGAATTATAAGTAGGATAGCTGAGAAAAGTGACCACTAAATAATGAAATCCTAGTTGAGCCTTATGTCAATGTTTGATGTTTTTTTAGATGTGATTGGTTTGGTCTTGTGTGTGTGACAAGAGTGAATCTATGATTGAATTACTTTGCTTTAGATTAGACTATGTGAACTAAACTTGAAAGAAACCAATTTATGCAATTAATTTGTAGCCCAAAATTAAAATTTGATTTCATTTTATGAGTAGAGAGATATGAAGAATAAATAACTTAGATGCAACTATGAACCCAAGAAAAGCCTCAAGGATCCCACTAGGCATGCTAGAATTATTTGAAATAAATTTTACTTGTGTTATTTATAAGATATAAAAAATAAACTTGAGAAGGGTATGGTAGAAAATCCTGATATGTTGTTCATGTATTTGATCTAGATAGTCTTAGATACTCTTCTTTGTCTTGTGAGGAATGACCTATAGACAAGAAATCACTTAGAGAAATGGTTTGATTAGTTATATAGTAGGTTATATTACCTAGAAAGCTAGATCCAAGAAGCATGAGCTTCCTTGGAGGCTATCAATCCACACTTTTAAAAAATCAAGTTTTGAAAGATAAGGTACTTGCATAAATAATAAAAGATACAAAAATTAAGTACAAGAAGTGCTTGATAAAAGAATAGCTAAAATTAACTAATTATAGAAAATAGTGGGTTAATACTAATGATAAATAGGTTAGGTGTGGTTTAAAAAATAGGGTAGGGTTATATGATTATTTAAAGGGTTTAAAAGTTATATTTGGCCAGGCTCTAATAGGTGGAAATAACTTATTGTTATTTTGACACATAATGACCATCGATAGCTGGGGTGACCATCGATGATTAGGGTAACTGCCAATGGTTGGGGTAATCATTGGTAGTTGGAATAAATCATTGATGATTAGAGTGACCATCAATAGTTACTATAGGTTGGTTCTAGTTAAGAAAAAGGCTATTTGGAATAGTTCATAGAAATGGGTTCTAAGAGATGGGTTTGGGCTCAGCTGATTATAAAATAGAAATAAAGTAATTGAATGATTGAAAATAGATACTTAGCTTGTTGGTTTTTGATCTAATGAATGGTTTGAGGTGGTGGATCATAGAGAAATTATGGTAGAGTAATGGTACTTGGATTTTGGTTTTTGGATGATATCACTTTAGATATTTGTTACACTTTTTGTTTTGTTGGATCACTAGAAGAATACTTGCAAAAGAAAATGTTGATGCAAGAAGCTCTAGATCTAGATGATTGATTGATTTTGGATCCTTATTCACCCTCTCCTCCTCTCTCTTTGTAGGAAGGAAGGAGAGGTGAAATAATATTTTAAAAATAGGTCTAACTTTATTTCTAAATTTATTTATCATATGCATGGGCTCATATATGAATTAGATAGTCTAATTATAAAAAATCAAGTTAAGTTAAAATGGGTGTTTGATTATTTAGCTAGTATAAACCTAACCATCAATGATTAGGGTGACCATCGATGGTCAAGGGTCTAAGGCTAAAGTTGGTAAAAAGGCTAGTCTACTAATTTAGCTATTTAGCTAACTAACTTAGGGTATTCAAATGATTGGAAGATGGTCCCTGGGAGGTCCTAAGGTGGTCTAGGGGTAATTTGACATCTAAAAGTTATGTGTATGGTTTTATATTTTATACAAAAGGAGGTAAAACTAGACATTTCTCATTTATAATAGGCTTGAAAATGGGAATGACTTCACCATACCTAAGTAGAGGATACAAAAATAGCCTATCAAAGCTAAATATATTGATAAAGTGAGAGAAGGGCATAAAAGATAGAGGTGAAAAGTGTAAAATAGAGTTAAAATAAAGAGATAGGTTATTAAAATATATAAACAAGTCCTCAATTCCATGTGTTTCTCTTTTAAATATTTTATTATCCTCTAAGTGGCATAGGGGTCTTCATCTTGCTTGACACCTTGATCTTGCTCTTGAAAATTGCCCCTTCTCTTGGCTTGTGATGAAAAAATGGAACATTTGGTCACTAAATCATATTTAAATATATATTTACCTATTATTTTTCACTTTTCACTTGTTTATGAGTATTCATATTTGATTTTATAATGATGATTAAAACTCTTAACTATCTTGAAGCTCATTTGGCCTTACTATGCCTATCTTGCTTGAAAGTGTTATTTATTTGAGTTAATCTTCACCAAGGTAATATATCTACATGGATTGCATATTAAAATCATATCATACCTATAAAAATTAATTTGGAGTCATCAAAATCTCTCTAAGACTCCATTTTTCATTGAGAGGTCTCATTTGGTCTCATCCTTGTAGCCCTAAAAATGTGTAAAAATCCTTGTGTATGATAATGTAAAAATTATATTTGAAAAATAATCATATATTTTAGGAAAAAATATCTATTTACATCTCAATTAAAATTTTTAAGATCCAAATTTTAGTAGAAGTGTCGCTTTTCTACTATTCTCTCTCCTCAATTAGACCTCAATTAGGTATCCTTGCCTAGAAATTGATTTTTTGCCCAAAATCACTCTCACACATGAAAACATTATAGTAAGTGATTTATTAAAGTTAACCATTATAATACCATGCTCCATTTTAATTTTTATCTCATGATACCTTGTACAAGTGGGTTAATCATGAAATGGTTAAAAATCCTAATCTAAGCACTTATGTAGGCATGAGAGATAGTTGGAGTGTTTGGAAATAAATTTATAAAATCTAAATTTTTTAATTAGTTTTTTTATTTTTTAAACATAATTATTAAACTCAATCCACTAAGGATATGTCTTTTGAAGTGTCTTATAGGCCTACATATAGGCTTCCTAACTTGCAAAACAATACATTCTCACCTTTTTAGTCAACTTGATGGCTTACAGAGATCATATATCACTTTTAAGGGCTTAAAAATAGTTTTTAATGCTCATGGAACCTATTATATATATTAAAAAGTATCTTCACTTGATCTATAGATCATTTCATACATTACATACTCGCAAACACACCTACATCCTTATATTTTAAGTAATTTTGTACACCTTTGTACCTTCACATATGATAAAATTTGTTTTATAGGGTGTTAAAAGGACATAAATATATCTCCAAGTCCATTTAAAGGTTTAATATATCAATTTGAGTCCATTGGAAGGCCTAGCTCACTCATCAAGATACTAGGAGGGTTTTAGATGTGTTTTAGTCTTAACAATATATCATAGAGGATAAAGAGTCTTCCCATAAATAAATTACATAATATATAATTGGATAATCCTATCTAACACCTAAAAACTTCTTTTTATAACATGCACATTATCATGAAATATCTAAGCAAGTTTTGAGAATCTATTGGGTGGTTGATTGTACATTTGTGAGGTTGAGAAGAGTTTTAGGCCTCCAGGTGTATTTTGAGTTTAATTTTTCCTCTAAAAACCTAAAGGAGATGTAAAATATCCACTTTGAATTTTTATCAATGATATTATTGTCATTTATCTCCATAAACCTACTACATATTCCATTTGCCCATACCAAAGGTTCTTAAGAAAATTACTATTAGTGACCCTAACTAATTATGTGGGCCTAATTTATTCACTATTTAAAGGTTTAAAGGCCTATTATAATGATTTAATATAGGTATCAACACCATATTATTTTATCTATGTCTTCATGTCACCATCAATCAAATCACTTTCACTTGACTATGTATATAAATATGCCTATCAAGTCTTAGGCTCTACAAGCCCAAACAAACCTATAAACATTACCACCCTTTTGGTTATGTCTGAGGACTTAAAATAGATATTTTTTTCATAAAAATATTTCCTTTATTATTTTATTCTTCATCCAACCCTCCTTTCTCTCAATCCAAGTATGCAACATCTAATGACAAGGCAAACCTATAGACTTGTTTCGTTGAGTATGTAGATTTTAAGTGAAGTTGTTTAATAATCCATATCTAACCTTATTTTGGGTTTCATTTTGATTATAAATGATAATATTCAATTTATCCATCTATCTAAGCTTTAAACCCACTATTCCACATCATATATTTTTATCTCCAATCTTGAAAACAACTTAAATTTCTCAAGCAAGCCTGTAGGCGAGAGGGGATGTGTGACTATAAGTGCTTGAGAAGTATATGTATTATCTAATACTTAGTGCCGTAGGGTTTCCATATAACATAAAATTCATGTGAAGGCTATGATATATCTTTAAATTATTTATAAGAATTATCTCCACTCTTCACACCCTCATGACCTCTCATACCACTACCATTCTAATAGGCATGTAGACACTTGTCTTAAGGTTTCCATCTAACAATGAAATCAAGATGGTTATATTGGTTCCAAATTATACACCACTATAATTAAACCTTTAAAACTTGAAATATATGGAAACAAATATGATAAACTTGAATTATGTCATTATAGCCAAGGAAGGGTTTAACATCTAGATGGACTGAACACAAACACTAACTATAAGACACTGTCAAAGGGTATGGTTAGTTCCCTACTAATTATAGATATGCCTAAACCAAGGTAAGAGGACCTATGTGGTATCTTGATCACATGGAGGGATACTATAGTTCAATCTCCAAAGGATTATTGGCACACAAACAAATCTAATCAAATCATACCCAACATTGTATAGTCCACTAGGGAAGAGTTGTCAGACAAATTGAGTAAATGCTTTTGAATAAGACACAAGATAATAAAGATAGATGAAAATGTGATTAAAATATTGATTTCTTCAAAAAATATTGAAAACTAAGGGCCAAATGGAAGATCATAATGTTAGTCTTTAAATATAAAGTATAGACACATTATAGATATACAACATTTATGCATCTGTAGGCAAATAAGACTAATAATATTCAATAACACATTATTTTTAGGGGTAAGAAAGGTATGATTAGTTAAGTATTTTTTAAAAAGTTCTGGTGGATTTCAATATAAGGAATTATTTAGGTTACCATGTTGTCACTCACTCCAGGATGTAAAAGACTAGTAAACAAGATAAATAAAACTATCAAGAATAATTTGCATTCATTGATGCCAATATAATTCAAAAATTAAAATGACCCTTGATAACTACAAAGCATACACTAAAATTAGATACTCAAGTACTTCTCCTGTTAACTCCTTAAATCTAGGGTGTCCTTAAAATATTATCAATAAAACATTCCCAAATCACAATGCAAAAAGAAATTTATAATCATATTTCATGCCTAGAATGACTATCATTAAGAAGCATAAAACTAGATACCCAGTCCATACTACATGAAGCATGTGCCATTGCACAACATTAAAAAGAAAGAGTATAAATCATAGGTATTTTTCCATTAAATTAAAAGTAAATATGCATACATCAATGTTCAAAATGCATAACAATCAGGAAAAGCATGGTAGATTTTCTCTAAAATAGGGGACACATATACATGCTCTCAAAGTTTGATAATGAATTTACATGTGAAATAAACTTATAAATAGAGAAAAAAACACACAAAATAAATTCAAAAATAAAAAATCCAACCCCTATAAAGAGGACAAGCCCTCTTTACTTATACAAAATTCTCACCTAGAATATTCCTAGAAGATGTTCCATCTAGAAGATGACTTTTGTATGCCTGGAAGCACATGCTCTGCAAGGAAATCATTAAGGTGATTCATTTTTCCATGTCATGATGAGATTATAAATAAACTTTGATATACCTAGATGTAATATTTATTAAATTTATCTTGAGGGAGAATATTCTTCCTAGATGCAAACAAACTTTGTTTTCTTGTGTAACCATTTTACCCTGTCTCTCAAATAATAATTTGCCCACTCAGGGCTTCCATGATTTCTACCCTCCTTTTTGTGCACTCAAAATAATGCCTTTATTTATATTTGTCATGATAGAATCAAATAAACTTAAATTTTTGCATGATTTCTCCAATTGTAATGGAGGTAGTATGGGATCCATGATTATTTGAATCATGTAGAGAATGAAAGAACTTCCCCTGAAAATATGCTTCTAATGGCCCATTTTTACCTAAAAACCCTTCCAATGATTATCTTCATCCATGAATCTCTTAAAATTTGGAAAAATATTGGTATATAACACTTATCTATTTTTTTTTACCTTTTTTCTTTAGAGGTCAATGCCAAACTTAAGAATGACACATGCAATTTTTCCCTCCGATAGGATTTTGAACCTTTACACTTTTGAATTTTGAAAATTTTTAGACTTCTTACGTACACATTAAATTTTATAAATATTTGGACATCAAAATTCACTTTTAAATTTGAAAATTTGAATTTGAATTTTTATGTTGAAATCTCCACTAAAACTTTTGCTTTTTCTTACCAAGTTGACACCCCTTTGAAACTTCTCTTGTAAGTTGATCATTGTAGATGTTAGGATTTTAACTCCAATTTTAAAATTATAATTTCAAATATCAAATTTAATGTTGTATCGCCCTTATAAATCTCTACTTTTAATAATACATCCATGGCTTCCACATGTATTAGACATAAGACTTTAGCATGAACTTTTTGTACTTTAGCATGGGTGTTGAAATATCCATGTGGGCTTTTCCTTTTGAAATGTCTTGGGTGAAAAATTAAGGATTTGATTTTCACATTAAAAATTTCAAATAAATTTTTTTAATGTGTTATTTCACTTCCCTCCCCCACTCCTACAATTTACAAACCTAAAAATTAATGTTACAAAGTAATACTGCATCTCCACTAAAAAGATTTGCTCCTTGAGCTTTTAACTTTCATGGGAATTTCACCTTGGACATATGAAGCATATTATCCTCTTATGTTGTATATTTTATAATCCCCTAATAATAATAGTGGAGTCCAATACACACTCATTCATAAGGCTTTCTACCACATCCATCTTAACACTATGATTATGCAACATTTCACCATTTTTCTCTAAATCCTTAACAACTATTGCTTCTATTCCAAAAGTAACATTATATAAACCTTTGATATATCCATAAATATTATTATCCATTAAAATATCTTCCATGCTTTTAATATTTCAATTATCTAATTATGTCTTTATAACCATAGTCAAGAGAGACTAATCTTCCTTAGTTTCTCCAATAAACACTTTGTTCTTCAAATCAAGATTATCTTTTGCATATATAACTGCATATTTTGTTTCTTCATGATAATCCATAGTGCATTAGACTTTTCTCAATTCTCAAGACTTTATCATCTCTCACATTGGATACATTTCACCTTCTTCCCTTTCAAGCTTGTTGGATTATTTAATCTTTCTATCCAATTTTTAGAGTAAACATAAGAGGTTTAATTAATGTCTTTAGCCAAGCTAATGAATCTACCATCCAAAAAATTGTACTTGAAAT
Source organism: Torreya grandis (assembly GCA_037957365.1). NCBI lineage: Eukaryota > Viridiplantae > Streptophyta > Pinopsida > Cupressales > Taxaceae > Torreya > Torreya grandis. The sequence goes on along the minus strand of JARHVA010005808.1, from coordinate 565,831 downwards.
TAAGGTAACAATTCAATTATACAACAACACCCATTAAGTTCAATGTGGAGACAAATAAAAACAACACATAATGTATTCTTCCCTTTCAAGTCACAATTGAACCCATTGATGACATATAAACCTTTTTTCCTTTGGTGGAATTTTAGAACTTATATGCACATTTACATTTCTAAAAGATTCAAACATCCTACTATAATTTTCAAGTTACATATTGAATGTAGCATTATGACATTGTACTTCCACCTAAAATCTCCACTCCATGCAACATGTTAATTATTTCTAAAAATCTCTTGTGAGTTGACTATGGGTTTTGGACTTTTATTTTCAATTTGAAAATTACAATTCAAAAGTTTCAATGTAATATTGAATCCCTACTTAAAAATCTGACTTCACGTTTCCTTCAAATACTTCCACCATTTTTGACTGCTAGCGCTTTGTGTCGGGCTTTGGGGCTTGGAATTTTAATTGCACATTTAAATTTGTAATTTAAATCTGGAAATGAATGTTGATGTTGCATTCCCCACCAATTTTTTTTCCCCTTTTAAAATATAAATTGCATTACATCTTAGAATCTCTACTTTTCTCAAGACATCCACAGCCTTCATGGGGACATTTGAAATAGCTAAGGTTTTCCTTTTGGATAACATGTTGACATGGTTCATCAGAATTAGGGGCTTGGAATTTTGTTTGCATGTTAAAATTTGAAATTTAAAGCTTCAAACAAATGTTTGAATCCCCACTAAAACATCAAATCTTGTTTATTAAGTGTTACATTCACCTTAAATATTCCCATGGAATTCCACATGGACAATACTAAAGACTTTAACACATACTTTAAGATATTTCCATGGATTCTCTTTTCTTGCATGGGCGTCAAACATAAGTTTTAGGTTTTGGGGTCCCAATGGAACATTTCAACTTGCATATAATAATTGTATCATCGTATTGTATTTCCTTCCTATATCTCTGCTCCTTTTCTTTTTGTAAACTGAAAACATTAAACTAAGAAACACTTGGCCATATTTCTATTCTTCCTAGCCCAATTTCACCATAAAACCTATTAATGACACATTGAAAACATGAAAATCATTAAGCATTATTGAAACTAATTTTTACAAGGTTTTCAAAACATGATTGTAAGAGCATATTTTTTCTAATTCTGGAAGAACAATTGTAGAGTTCCTTCAGATGGGAAACAATTAGACTTTTGGATACTTGTTCCTTAAGAAAAATGGAAAAAATTATTAAGTTTATATTTGGGTACTAAAATTGTCTCTCACCTAGGGATGTATATCCCTTGTGGGTGTACAAATAACCCTAGAAAACAAGACTAGATGCCTATCCCTTGGGCCATAGAGTTATAATTTTGGAAATTTCTTAATAGGTACCTATGGAGATTCAACAAAATGAGGGTAGACCAAATAAAATAGATCAAGAGTATTTGAGATCAAACACACAATTAAAAACAATAAAATAATTATAAAAACAAAGCCCAAGGTAGAAGGGTAGCAAAATAACAAAACTATACACTTTACATTACTTTACACAAACATGGACTCAGTCAAGGAAGTGATTTAAATGTTTTCCATTAATTGGTAGCCCTAGTATCTCACCATCCATGTCTCTTAATAGTAAATTATGTTCCTCAATTATAGAGTCAGTAGAATAAGGTCCCATCCACAAGGCATAAAATTTTCCATGTTTTCCTTTCTCTTCATGTCTATTATCCCAAAGTAAAATTTGATCTCCAACTTGAAAATTTATTGGAGTGAAATTTATATCAAATATCCTTTTTAGTCTTTCCTTTAACTTGATGTGTCTTTTATGAGCTTGTCTTATAATTTCATTAAGCACAATAATTTTCTTCATTATGCTTTCATAGTGGTTAACTTCTTTATCTTCTTCTAGCTGTTGCAAGAACTGATAGGTTGACAACTATATATTCATAGTTAAAATAAATTGATATTCATAAATAATCTTAAAAGGGATCTTACCTATATCTCTCTTAGGTGTGATCCTATAGACTCACAAAGTAAATTTTAATTGTTCATCCTACTTATTTTTGTTATCTTCTAAAGTCCTTTTAATGATTTTGAGCAAGTTCTTATTATTGGATTCTGATTTCCCATTCCCATTAGGTTTATAATTTGAAGTGTAAGTTAATGTGATCCTATATTATTTACAAAATTACACCAAAATAATAGATCTAAAACTCATATAATTTTATCAATTACTTTGAAAATCACACCAAATATATAAATAATGTTATTCAATAGAAAATCCTTGATCACTTGAAGTATGGCCTTTTTTATAGGGACTGCCTCAACCCATTTTATGAAGTAATCAATTACAAAAAATATACACCCATGTTTAAAAATTGATGTATCTATGATATCCCCAATGAAATCCATAATTCATTGTCTAAGTTGGCCTTAAATCAATATAGGTTGTAGAGGAGAGAACCAAAAGCTTTAAACCTTCTAGCAAAGCACTGACATTTCTCATATTCTATTACTTTTTGTGCAACATCATTTAATAGTGATGACCACCAATAAATATCTCTAAAAATATTATGAGCTATTAATTTAGGTTCAAATTGACCGTGACATACTACACTATGGATGTCTTCAATTAAATTAGTAGTTTCTTCTTCTATGAGGCATCTTAAAAAAACCATTTGGATTCTTCCATTGCAATCCATTTTCAATCAAGAGATACTTTTGGGATACAATTTTAAGAGTCCTTATTTGATTATTATCTAATTTATGGGGATAATTTAAAATTTTCAAGTAATAAACAATGTCCTTATACCATAAAGACATGTTAATTTGACTCAAAGAATCATCAATATTAAAAACAATAGTGTTTACTTTAACATCTTACAAATTGGTCTCAACCATAAGCTTAGCTAAGCCCATTCCTCTCACCAACTTGGTGGTTTGGATCTCTATATTATACTCTTTAAACTTGTTGACCCACCCATACCTATTTATTGATACTTCAAGTTGAGTTAATATGTATTTAACCATTATATCCAGGACATATGCAACAATCTTTGAACTTAAAATGTAGGGTCTAAAATTTTTAACAACTTTCAAGAGGGTGAATGCTTATTTTTCCATGATGGTATAGTTTAGTTCAGATCCTTGCATATCTTTACTAAATAAATCTATGGGATTCTCATGACCATCATCCTTGTTTTTCAATAGAACAACATCTACAATACTTTATGATGTAAAAGGGAATATTTGAAACCCCCTAGTGTAGTCAGGACTAGCCAAGATAGGAGTAAACTTCAAAGCTCCTTTAATGTCATTTAAAGCTTGTATGGATTTCTCCTCCCACTTTATGGTTTGGTTTTTTTTAACATGGAGTTAATAGATATAGTAATCTCTACAAAGATGGACATAAACCTTCTTACAAAGTTGATTTGTCCAAAGAAGGACTAAATTAACTTCTTCGATTGTGGGAGAGGCACTTTGTTAATGGCTTCCAATCTCTCTAGATCAATGATGACACCATATTTAGACACTGTGTCCCAATAACATATATTTTTGTACCCCAAAGTGACATTTATTTATATTAAGGGAAATACCAAATTCCATACATCTAAGGAATACTTTTTTTAGATGCTCTAAATGTTTTTTTGTATTTTTGGAGTAAACTATAATGTCATCCTAATACATAGCTATAATCTTCTGAATTACTTTTTAAAAAACATCCATATCTCTTTGAAATATTTCATCAACATTCATTAGCATGAAAGGCATTCTCATATAGACATAACTACACCAAGGCATTATAAATTAAATTTTGGCTCTGTCAAATTATTTTACTACAACTTGGTTATTTCTTGAAAACCCATCTAATGTAGACAACATCTTTGATCCTATAATGCTTTACAATAGGTTATCCATATTAGGCAAGGGGTAATTATCCTTTAGATAATATTTATTAAAATTTCTAAAACCCACACACAAGCAAATGTCACCATTCTTCTTTCTTATAGGGACTAAATTCACCACCCATGATGAATACCTAATGGGATGAATAATCCCACCATCCCTTAATTTCTTTAACTCTTCTCACATCTTTGTGTTCAAGATGGGGTTAATAGGTCTTTTCTTTTTCCTAAAAGGTATGCTACTAAGATGTAATGGGATGATGTGTTGAAACATATCCTATCTATATGCTTTTAGTTCAGAATAAGACCAATCCAAGGAATCCTGATATTTCTTTAAGAATCGCATGTAGACTTGCTTTTCATCTGCACTCAAATTTTTACCAAGTCAAACCTTTCTTGGATTTTATTTAGATCCCATATTACACCCAATCACATATTTTGAGATAAAGATATCTCTATCTTTAAATATATTAGATCCATCAAAAGATGCCTCTAAACTCACCAATCCTCTTAGAGTAATGTTTATCTTTAATTGAATGATATCTTTCCTAAATAAGGTTTCCTTACCATCATAGATTTGGACCATGGATTCCATGTTTATGATATGATCTTGGAACTTTGTTTCATAATTGAGAAACCTTTTGATTTGATAATCATCATCAAAAGCTTACCAATGATGAATGTTATTTGGGACTAAAGGTCTAACAAGTACCTCACTTGATACTAATAGTGAGGGTTCATATTTTCATTTTAAAACTAAGCTCCCAACCCTGAAAGTCTATCATCTTCCTCATTTAAAATTATATCATGATAAAAAATATTGAAAGCATAAAATATTTATAAACAATCCCATATAACATTTATATTTTGTTTTAACCTTTTATTTTTGGGGGCATAAATGTTTTGGACCTACATAACCACTAACTAATAATCACCCTTTTCAATTAGACCTGTATTTCCATGTTATTAGGTAATATTTAAACCAAGAAAGAGTGCCTCATACTCTATAATGTTGTTAGTGCACTCAAATGATAACTTGAACTAAAACTTGAAAGGATTTTTATTGAGGGCATAAAATACACCCCTATCTCTATTTCCAAGATTAGAGAAATCCCCATCAAAACACATTCTCTAGACATATTCACTTTATCTGTCATATTCAACATCAATAAAAAAATATTTTTCATGAAAATCGACATTTCCATCAAAGCTACCTAGGTCCACATCAATATACAGAGACTCATTTAGAGCATGTTTTGGATCTTACAACATATGTAACATTCTAGGCTCTCTATGAAGCTTCACCATCTTACCCTCCAAAGGAACAGTGGCATAATAAAGGTCCATCTAAACACTGTCATCCATGATATCATCCCATCTTCTTAATAATAACATCCCCCACTTGGGAGGACAATCTATAACTACCACATTCATGTTAAAAAACCTCACCTAGATGAACCACCAATTGCACTACCAATCCTTTAACTTTTCCAAAAACTGGCACCTCTCTTGAGTCCATGGCATAACACTTACCAAAGTTAGATTCTATTTTTACTCCAAGATCATTAAGGACACCCAAGGGCATCACATTATAAGAGGATCTAGGATCAAACATACAGTTTTGAATAATTAAACTTTTAATCAATATGGTAGTTTAAAATGAGTCAACATCTATTTTAATTTCAATTAATGCAATCCAAAAGTAAACCTCCAAGGTTGGTTCAATAACCTCATGTGACTCTTCATTGTCATCTATGATTATTGGAGGTGAAATAATCTCATTGGTAGTTGTATTCTCATTATACTCTAGATATTCAAATGCTCTCCTTCTATGTTTTAGTATTCTTAGAAGCTCAACAAGTGGGATAGTGATTTTTAATTGACTCAATACTTGGGCCATATCACATATGCTTTACTAATGAAGTGGAGTATTTCTAGGAAGGATGACAATAACTTTAGTATGAATACAATCATTTAAAGTTAGAGGGGTAATAAGATGGGGTGAATTAGCATTCTTAATAACACTTTTCAAGGGTGGATTTCTTCTTACATCAATCATACACTTAGGAATATTAGATAACATAGGTTATATATTCTTGGATGGAGACCTTTCTATTTAATAGTTTGGGAAACAGGTTCTAGTTTGGAAGAAATAGGGACTTCTTTGGTTTTTTTAAATTATTTACTTTTATCCCTTGCCCTTGGATCTATAGGGGTGGTCTCCTGTAGAGAAAGACATTTTTGATTGCTTCTAAGATTATATTCTTTATTTCTGGCAATTATAACATTCATTAATAACTACCTATCTTCAACTAAAGGAATTACTCCATCATACTTTTAAATCATCATAGATCTCAAAAACTTAGTCATGATTGGGTAATTGATATGCTTGTGTCATGTTTATATCATAAAAAAGTGAGATTTGTGACACATACCTCTTTTAATACACTCAAAAATTGATCAATGGTAGTAGAACTCAACAATTCTATAGAGGTAGACATTTTAATTCAAAGGATCTGAAAATCAAACATCACAATCTCATCATTTTCAAATGCAGACTCAGGATCCTCTCCATCTTTATCCATTATTTAATTAGTGTCACAAGGAGGGTAGGGGAGGAAATTTTTTTCACAATAATCAATATCTAAATAAAAATCTAAAACATTGACCTTGAAGTTTAATGGATTAAGAAGCTCCTTCTCAACTCTTTTTTTATGATTTCTATCATTTATTTCATCTCGGGTAGGTATCTTCCCACTATCATTATCTCTATTATGGAAAGAGGGCCTCAATTATGCTTGATTATATTTTTGAGTTCTCTCATAACTAGAAGATCCATGAGAAATCCCATTATCAATTCTAGATAACCTGTATGACATCTCCTTAACAAAAGTTTCCTAGGTTTTCATATTTTTCTCAAGATTGGTTGTCTTATTGGACTAAGACTTCTTAGGATTGGTTAAATTTACATAAAATCATTTATTTATAGGTTTCCAAATAGCCTTTATATTATTTTCAATTTTAATGGCCATGTTGAATGTCAACCTTAAATTTTTGGGAGCCTTATCTCTCAATTAATATGCAACCTTCTTATCAAATGCATCACATTATTTAATCAAACAAACAATATCAATTGGCCTAATATTATCAAGAAACCTCATCATAGTCTTATTAAACATTGTATTGAGTTCTTGCACACACTTATTTGGGTTCTTATTTATGTTTTAAAACTTTTTTAGGAGAAAATGAGGATCAATTATATCATCATATTGTATTTTAAAAATAGTTTTCATTTATTCCCATGAATTAATAGATCCATGGGGAAGAGAGTTGAACCATTAACATGAATCTTCTTCAAGTGTGTTCACAAAAAATTTAATATAGACATTCCCATGCTCAACCTCATAGTCTTCAATTATAATGTGGAAAGACCTGAAATGTTTCTCTCTAGTCACTACATTAATCCCTTGAAACTTAAGGAGTTGATTCCTTACCTCATTTAGAACTTCATTAGGGTAATCCTTCATTTCATCAAAGTTAATAGTTCAAAATATAGGAATCCTAAATGTAGGATCTTCATTTTCATTGTAATCTCTATGCCTCCTTATTGGTTCTATCATGGGATCAAGATCAAATGGCAAAGGGTTGTGAGGGGATGAGTGAGGTGGAATTAGGATATCAAATCTAGGAGGAAACTTAGCTTGTTGAGAAGGTGCTAGGTAATAAATAGGATTACAAGGATCTAAGTTATTAGGAGAGCTATGATAATATTAAACCAAATGAATTCAAACAAATAGATGTTTAGGCATACTAGTATGATGATGGTTTAGACACTCATTTCTTATATAATGTTTTCCTTCAATTGGCCTCCAAATTTGTCTCCTTTTTTGTGATGAATACTTAGCTTAGACATAAGCTGCTTTGATGAGTCCCCTTTGAATGAAGATCTCGGTCCTTCTAATTTTTAAAATAAGACAATACTCAAAACTAAATGAATTAAAATGGGCACTGATCTTTCAAAACTAGATAAAATATTAGAGTCACCACTAGAATAAATCTTCTAGAATAAAATAGATCACAAACATACAATGATAGATTCTAAAATTATACATTTTTGTAATCAATGATGAGATAGAAAAACAAAGACAATAAAAATATAGATTCACATTTAAAATAGAAAATCACTTCAAAACATGAACAAATAATGGTTCTTTATAATAGTCCTTAATAACACAAGTGCCAAGGATCTTGTCCCCAATAATGCTTCTAGTGCATATTGGTTCCCAGTTGTACACCTCTGTAATTCATCCTTACACACCTAAAACAAATAGAAAATAAAGACGATAAACCTAAATTATGTTGTTATAGTTGGGAAAGGTTTAACATCTAGATGGAATGAACATAGACAATGATTAGAAGACATCAACAAAGGGTATGGTTAGTTCCCTGCTACTTCTATCTCTTCCTGAATTGACCTACGAGGTAACTTGATCACAAGGAGGGATACTACAGTTTAATCTCTATGGGATTATTGACACACAAAAAAATATGATCAAAGAATAACCAACCTTGCATAGTCTACTCTGGAAGAGTTGTTACACAGATTGAGCAAATTATTTTGAATCAGATACAAGCTAATAAAGGTAGATGAAAATGTGATTGTAATCTTCATTTCTAAAAAAAACTATTGATAACTAAGGGATAAATGGTATATCACAATGCTAGTCTTCAAAGGTAAAGTACAGACACATTATAGACATTCAACATTTATGCATCTATAGGAAAATAACATTCAAAATATTCAACAATGCATATTATTTGTAGGGGTAAGATAGGTAGGGAAAGTTATGTATATGTGAAAAATTTGTGGTGGATTTCAACACAAATAATTCCTTAGGCTGCCACATTATCATTCATTCTAGGATGTAAAAGACAAGTAAATAAGATAAAGAAAACTATGAATAATGATTTGCATTCATTGATTCCAATCCAATTCAAACATTCAAATGACCTTTAAGAACTTCAAATCGTACGCTACAAGTAGAGACTCAAGCACTTCTATCAACTCCATAAATCTAGGGTGTCTTTAAAACATTATCAATAAAACATCCCCAAATCAAAATGTAAAATGCAATTTATAATCATATTTCTCGCTCATAATGACTACTATTAAAAAACATACAACTAGATACCCAGTCAACAATGCATGAAGAATGTGCCATTGCACTTCATTGATAGGAAAGAGAAAAAATTAAAGGTAGTTTTCCATTAACTTGAAAGTAAATCTACATACATCAATGTTTAAAATGCATAACAATGGTGAAAATCATGGTGTATTTTCTCTAAAATAGGGGAGACATATACATGATCTCAAAGTTTTATAAAGATTGTATAGGTAAAATTACCTTAGCAATAGAGACAAAAAAATAAAAAATCCAACCCTTGTAGAGAGGACAATCCCTCTTTAATTATAAAAAATTCTCAACTAGAATATTCTTAGAAGATGAATTTTCATACTCCTAGAAGCTCATGCTCTACAAGGAAATCATTTAGGTGATTTAATTATCCATGTCATGATGAGATTATAAACAAACTTTGATCTACCTAGCTAGAAGCATGATGTAGTTGAGCTTGTAGAATAATATTCTTCCTAGGTGAAAACAAACATTTTCTTCTTATGCAACCATTATACCCTATCTCTCAACAAATCATTTGCCCAGTTAGGGACTCCATGGTGGCTGCCCTACTCTTTGTGTACATCAAAAAATGACTTTAGATTTGTCATGATTGAATCAATTACACTTGCATTTTTACATGAATACTCTAGATATAATTGAGGTGGTGGTGTGGGATCCATGTCCATTTGAATCATGTGGAGAATGAAATACCTTCCCCCCAAAATATGCTTTCAATGGCCCACTTTTACCTCAAAACCCTTGCAAATACTATATTCATCCATGAAGCTCTTTGAATTTTGCAAAATATTGGTATATTACACTTAGCTCTTTGTTTTTACATTTTTAATTTGGACTTTAATGCCAAACTTAACAATGACACATATAATTTTTTCCATCCTACAAGATTTTGAACCTTATTTTCACTTTTGAACTTTGTAGATTTTTTATATTTCTTGTGTACACATTGCATTTCCAAAGGCTTTAGACATCCAAATGCACTTTGCAATTTGAAAATTCAAAGTTGAATTTTGATGTTTTAATATATATTAAAACTTTTTATTTTACTTACAAAGTTGATTCCCCTTTAAAACTTCTCTTGTAAGTTAACCTGATAGTAATTTGACCTTTCACGGTAAAATTTCTACCCCTATCATTCAAAACTTTCCTAAATCTCACCAATATCCCTTTACAATAGGTTAAACCAATAAATTATGGAATAAAACAAATAATTTTGGTAAAAAATTTCAAAAATGGATTGTAAATGGGTCATTTTCATTTTAAAATATCATTGTCAAGTTCAAATATGCAAACAGTCCATGCACAGGGGGTCAATTTTGAAGGAAATTAAGGATTCTGAGAGTTTCAGGTGGTTTCAAGACTTCAAATTTTGTGTAAAATGTCATCATGACTTGATAAATTTTTTAAAAAAATTTAATGTCCATTATACAAGTGTATATAATCTCTTTTTTAACAGTTCTTAGCATGTTTGTTGGAGATCACCATTGGAGTAGGCATCATTTTGGAGTGATAAAAAAGCTTTTACATCCAAGAAAAAGTTTGAAAATAATGGGATGATGTTTTAAATCATAATAATACCTTTAAATAGTGTAAAAAATCCAAATTTTAATCAAACCATGTTCATCCAGGGTTTTACAAGCAAACATGCATATAGGCCAAAAAGAGGTTTTTTGACTTTTCAAGCATAATGTGATTTTAGAGTGTTTTGATAGAATATTATAGACCCAATTATGGTGTTTTAAATAATTGGGAATTATGTGAATATTTATTTTAATTTTGATGAATTTTTCATTTTTTGCAATTCTAGACACCCTTCCAAGCCTCTTATTCAGATGTTCATATCTTTCACCATGTGTGGATTTTGGAAAAAAAATATTAGTATGTTTTTATAACACCTATTTAATTATAATTAATGAAAAATTGATACTAATTTAAGGTATTTTATTTATGACAAATCATTAAGAGTGTAGGCAACTCAAAATGCAGTGAAAACCCCACAAGTAGATTTCTCCACATGATAACTTTTCATATATTTTACATGGGAAGAAAATATTGTCAAGTATATTAAGGGGGTTATTTTTATGTACATAAATTCAAATATTTTATGATTTGGAGGTTTTACTTCATGAACCATTATTTTGAAGATTTAGCATCAAAGCCCTCATAAACCCTCAAAAAACTAGTTTTGCAAAAATCATCTTGAATAAACCTAAAACCTTTTCAAATGTCAAGTAATATCAGAGATGACTCCATAAATGTCAATTTTATGCATGGAATTGTATAGATGAGAGAATAAATCATTTATTTTGGGGAAAAACATGTAAAATAAAGTACAAGACACTTCAATAAAATATAATAAATGGAGATGAAAGCATAAAACTTTTTATTCATCATAAAATTTTAACTTTTTCAGAAATCATCCCATAAGTGTCCCAAATAGATCAATCAAAATGACCAGTCTATAGAAAAATGGAGCAAAATACATCTAGTCAACCCTGTTGACTGAATGGTGAGTGTTTTCTTTTTAAAATCAAATATCTTGTGATGATAAAAGTTTTTATAGGTATATTTAATTAATTTTTCAGGTTTTATGTCATATTTTTTTAGGTTTAATGGAGTCTAAATGCAAGAATATAGGCTTTTAGGCTTAATTGGTCAATCAAACAAGTAAAGAATGACATTGAAAATATATCAAATGGATTAATTTTGGAGTTACCACATGTCATATATATATTTTAATTATATATATCATTTTAAATTTAATCCACAAGTTCCAAGTCATGCAAGTTGAGCTCAAGTTGAGTTAACTAGTCCTTAAGAGTCAAATCTTTTTGGTTGACTAGTTTGACTAGTTTCATGCATCTCCCATGGTTTTCATGCAAGATAAGGATATTAAAAATATTAAACCCACTTTTAATATGGATTTATCTTCCAATTTATTTCATGATTTTCATTCAAGGAAGGTTGACAAGTAAACATGGGCCCACCACTTCTCAATTCTATGCCAATAATGAAGAACATGCAATTTTTGAAGACTTAAAAGATTTTAAAGCCTTTATTCAATATTGTAAAGGTATTTTAGTCTTATTTTAACTCAAATAAGACTAATCCTTCTATTTTCCATGACACTTTGTCTTTATTAATGTTTTAGGCTTATATATTGGCTTTTTGAAGCCATTTTTCAAAAATTCCAAAAGCAGAGAAGAAATTATAATTGAAACCATTTTTATCAAATAAAGAAGATTTTTTGCATATGTTTTTTTTGGATAAGAATAAAGTGTAATTTTAATATGTAACATCATAAAAGTGGCATATAATTTCCCCTTGTTTAGGTCTTTTCCACACCTATTGTGAAAATCACATCCTTTACAGGTCATTGGAAGAGCAAGGATTTGAATTTGCATTGTAAAATTCTTTCATGCCTTCTTTTGAAACACTGATGTTCAGGATTAAATGAATTTTTTTATTTTAGATTCATATTTTTATCTTACTTAGTTCTAAAAATATTTTAGCGAATACCAATCATTCAAGTGCATCACCTCATTAGATATAATTTCCCATTTTAATTTCTTTCTCCCTTTTCATCCCAAAAAATCAAAATAGTTTAGTTTTAAAAGATAAATATTAAGAGAACCAACCCTCTTTGGAGGTTATTATTGGTATAGAGTCACATAAACTTTGAGAATATCCAATTATATGAGCTAGATAGAGGGTGTGTTTTACACATTTTCAAGCAAGGCGCACTCTAGAGTGATAACATAATTGCCATGGACTTAAAGCTTCTACATGCAATTTACAAATTGCAAGTTAAAATTACAAATGGAATGTTTTATCTCCCTTATGAATATTTGATTTTATTAATAAATATATGGCTCCCACATGTAGTATACAAAATAGTTTATTTTGAACTTATTAAAATTTAGCATTTGTAGTGAAACATCCACATAGGCTTTTCCTTTTGACATGTCCTAGGATGTAGACTTTGGGATTTGATTTACACTTTATAAATTGAAAATAAATTTTTTTAATGTGTTGTTTCACTTTTTTCCCCCACTCCTTTTCTCTCTCCTACTACTTGTTAGCATGCTTTAAGCTCTTAATATAAATTTACAAACTTACAAATTAAAGTTGTAAAGTACTGGCGTCTCCTCTAGAAATGTCCACTCTTTGAGATTTTAACTTCATAGGAATTTGACCTAATAAATATAAAATATAACCTCCTATTTCATTTTATCTTTTATAATCCTCTAACAAGAATGATAGAATCTATCACATGCCTGTTCCTAAGTTTTTTTTCCACTGTGATTATGCAACATTTCACCATTTTTCTCCAAAGCCTTAACAACTATTACTTATATTATAAAATTAACATGGCATAAACCTTTCATAGATCCATCAGAATTATTATCCATTCAAATATTTTCCATTCTACCAACATTTTGAGTAGCTACTGATGTCTTTAGAACCATAGTCGAGAGAGACTAATATTCCTTAGTTTCTCCAATAAGCACTTATTTATTTATATCTAGATTGTATTTTATAGATATAACTTCATATTTTATTTCTTCATGAGAATCCATAGTGCATTATATTCTACTCAATTACAAAGACTCTATCATCTCTGGCATTGGAGACAATTCACCTTCTTCCATTTTAAGCTTGTTTGATTATTGAATCTTCTTCTCTTGTTTTTAGAGTAAACATAAGAGGTTTAATGAATAAATTTAGCCAAGTTGATGAATCTACCATCTAAAAAATTGAAATTTCCATTAATTAATTAATGCCAATATACATCAACACCATTTGAGGGCAATGTGGACATTAAAAAAAAAACACCTAGCATATTCTTCTCTTTCAAGTTGATGTTGAAACCATTGATGAAACGAAGACCTTTCTATCTTTGGTGGAATTTTGGAATGTATATGCACATTTAAATTTCCATGGGTTTCATACATCCAATTGTAATTTTCATATTAAATGTTACATTATGACTTTGTACGTCCACTTAAAATCTCTGATCCATGCAATGTGTTGAGTTATGAAACTTGCATGTGAGTTTACTATGGGTTTCAGACTTCTATTTACAATTTTAAAATTACAAGTCAAAGGTTGAAATGTAATATTTCATTTCCATTTAAAATTATTGATGCACTTTTCCTTCTAATACTTCCACCACTTTTTATGGTTGGAACTTTGTGTAAGGCTTTGGGGCTTGTGTTTTTAATTATACATTACAATTTGAAATTTAAAGTTGAAAATGAATGTTGATGTTTCATTCCCACCAAAACTTATACCCCTTTAAAAATATACATTATATTCTAGTGTATAATCTCCACTTTTCTCAAGGAATCCATAACCTTCACATTGACATTATAAATAATTGAGGTCTTCCTTTTGGATGACATGTTGAAATGGTGTATCGGGCTTCAGGTCTCAGACTTTTGTTTGGACATTAGAGTTTAAAATTTAAATTTATAAACAAATTTTTAAATACCTACTAAAACCTCTAAGATTTTTTATTAAGTGTTTCATTAACCTTGAATATTCCCATGGACCTCCACATGGACAAGACTAAATACTTTATCATGAACTTTAAGATATTTACATGGCTTCTCTTTGTTAGTGTGGGCTTCAAACATAAGCTACAAGTTTTGGGGTCCCAATTTCACATTGTAATTTATATATACCAATTGTAGTGTTATATTGCACTTCCCTCCCAGATATCTACTCCTTGAATTTAGACCATGAATCTCCATTCCTTTTACTTTTGCAAATGGAAAACATTAAATTTAACATTTTTAACACCTAGACACATTTATATTCTTCCTGAATCAATTTCACCATAAACCTTGTTAATGTCACATTGAAAACATGAAAGTGATTAAGCATTAGTGAAACCAATTTTTACAAGGTTATGATTTCAAGATTAGAGTTTTATTATTCAGGATGAACACTTGAAAAGTTCCTTCAGATGGGTAACAATTAGTCTTTTAGATACTTATTTCTCATGAAAAAGGGCACAAATTATTTAGTTCAAATTTAGGCCCTAATAGGTTTAGTACACCTAAAAATAAATATTCAACTCATTTTTTGTTTACTATTTTCATGAATTATCTTAATACCTCCCAATCTCACTCTTTTACTATATGATCCTTTACTTTACACTAAATAGGAGTAGGCTAGTCTATGTTGACATCATCATACCCCCATATTTGAAAATTGGAACCCTTGAGATATTTTGAACCTTAACATAGAGATGTTAATTTTATACTCTTTATTATTATTTGAAGATTATCCATGCCTAATGATATTGGCCCATTTGTTCATGGTTTTGTTTATAAATTTCCTAATGTTGCTAATAGTTGATCTTCATGTCTGAATATTGTAGGGTTCTTAGATCTCCCTTAAATATATCATACTAAGATTTTCATATATTAGGTATATCTAGGCTTTGATATCCTTTTATTTAAATATTCTTTAAATTGGATTCATGCAATAAAAACCTCCTTTTATAAAACCCTAGCTTAAGTCCTTAATTCAAATATTTGTGAGAAAACTTTTGGTAGGAATATTTCAAAATTATTTTGGACTTA
The DNA here is from genome assembly GCA_037957365.1 of Torreya grandis. NCBI lineage: Eukaryota > Viridiplantae > Streptophyta > Pinopsida > Cupressales > Taxaceae > Torreya > Torreya grandis. Next base: position 550,139 of record JARHVA010005808.1, on the reverse strand, counting down.
AGCCCTAATTTTCATGTTAAGGCTTGGTAATTTTTTTTAACATGACCAAACCTTGGCCTAAAAATTATGCTTAGTCCCTTTTATTTTTCCCCTTTGTTCTTTATATTTCTAACATGGTCTAATTTTATTCTATCAATGTCCTTTTATTCTAGCATGGTCCCCTTTGTTGAAAACTTTAGCCTAAAGTTTTAACCCTAAGGCCCCATTCATATTTATCAATGAAAATGAGACCATAGTCTTAAATACTTAGCCTACATTTCTATCTACCCAAGTATTAACTTAGATGCCTTGCTTCTTTGTAGATCTAATGGTCCATGCTTCATTGGGATTAGATGATCCAATGGAATGAAGAAATACTGATGGACCTAAGCATTTGGTTCTTCAAAAAAATCATGTGTGAGTATCTAGATCATGATCAATAGCTCTTTCCTCATCATGAATTTAAATTTAATGAAGCAAGGATAACATTGAAATATCAAAGGCCAAAATAATCATCATGGAGGTGAAAAGTGTCACCATCTTAGGAACTCAAATAAAGATCAACATCCCATGGGTCATCCCCAGGGTCAATAGGTTTAAAACTCAAGAGCCCCATAAATTCACCATGTGACACTCTTGAATTTGAAGCTTAACATTAATAGAATCATGATGTAATGGCGTGCATTCACTCAGATCTTGATTAAATGAAGTGAATTGAATCTTAGATCTATGGAATATAGGAAATTTATGAGCTTAAAATTAATGTTCTCACAAACATCATTTGATGCCCACGAGGATGTCATTGACATCCATGAGACTATCAACTTTAAACCCACCAAACCTAAAGAACTTTATGAGCCTAAAGTTGATATTTTTATGAACATCATTTGACATCTATGAGGCCACCATTGACATCCAAAAGGACATCAAATTCAAGATCCTTGAATATTTTAACTTAGATAATGGGGCATGTTCTATATCATTCAAGGAGTCATTTGATATAATTTTTTAAAACTTAGCATAAAATATTTTTGCCTATGCTTTTAGCATGTTTATTGACATGAAATAAACTTAGCTTAAAATAGTTTAGCTTAAGTTATATTATATGACCATGCATTGATTAAATAACATGCATCTTATAGGATCAATGAATCATGCTTTATTAGGCATGGATGATCTAATGATGCAAAATCATCAAAGAATATTCAATAGATCTTCAAGAGATCATATGCTTAGCACATGGTAGATGCACATTTAATATATGATAGGTGTAGGATATAAATCTTAAAAATCCAATGAAGGTGCCAAGTGGCACAACCATAATGCTTGATGCAAAGGTGGCTAATGACTTTAAAGATTTTGGATCATGATCAATGGCCCATGTTGATCCATGTGAAATGATCCAATGGCTTGAAACAAAAGGGAAAATTTCAAAAAACAATGGATAGTGCTTTGAAGGCATTTATGAAAAATGTCATGAAATTTGCCATATAGACACCAAATAAGCACCATGTAATCACAAAACAATAAAATAAAAGCTTTTGTGAGCTTGAAAGGGAAAACATATAAAGGCAAAGGTCAAATTCCAATTTGAGACATGAATGAGCCTAATTATTAGTGAACCATTACCATTAAAGATTTAGGAAAGCCCCAAACTTCCATGAAATACCCTAATCTAAACTCAGGTTGATCATAGTTAAGCTAAAATTAATTCAATTATAAGCTAAGAAAGGAGAATTAACCTAGAGACCATTTGTAACATAATGATGAGAAATTTACAAGTTTTAAATCTATGAAAACTCAAAGATAATATTATAGGGATGAGACAAAGTTTTATTTATATATAGACAATGAAGGGAGGTTTTTCAAAGACATAGACCTAGACATTGCAGCATTGAACATAGGTAATAGGAGCTATTCTGAATTATTTTAAACCATTGAAGAGATGCAGGCCATCATGAATGAGGAACAAAATATTACCACCATGAGCAAAAGCTACTATGACCTAGTTTTAGTCCAAATAGATAGTCTCAACCTTGTTTCCACCAAACCCAAGGTAATCCATTGTATTGACATCCTCGTTCCCATTTTTAAAGACTATAGATTTGAACATGGTTGGATTATTCATGAAAGGACCTTTACAATAATTTCATACATTTCCCCATTTGCCTTTGAAATTTACTACAATATTCAAAATCCCCAAGTATACTTTCCCACCATCAAGGAATGGATTGGTAAGAATGACTTAGACACCATACTTAGGCCATGGTTACTCTAAAGAAACCATGTGATTTGAGACCCTACTGGCAATTTCCTAGTTTCCCAATTTAGAGAAGGGGTCAGTGTAATCATCACTCTATTAAATAGAATATCAGGGACCCCTTCAACCACTTATGTAAATAAGAGTTGGATGTCTTACATTTACTTCATGGTAGAGAAAGAGCTCACTCCCCCAATTGGAGAGATGATCAACATGTATCTAGAATGATAATTCATGGCCATCAAGAAGAAGACCAACACATAATTATTCATGATGTCCTATCTATTGGATGCCTCGATAGCCTTTATCAAGATCCCTTATATCAAAAATTAGTCATCTGAGGGTAGATTCATAGTCTCCCATCACTATTCAAAGCTACACATATTCAAATATAATAAAAACATCTAATTCATCTATGACTGTGTGTATCCATCCTTGATATAAGCCATCATAGTGATCCTTATGGCTAGGGTAAGCCCTCTAGTCAAGAAATATATGGATCTAATGGGAGACATCTAGTTATATCTAGATTGTACAGTAATTAGAATTGAAATAATTTTGATTCAAGTTTACAAGTTACTCATCTATGATCCCATCAAGTTGGTAGAGCAAGAAATTGCATACCAATTTCTTCATGGTGTAGATAGAGTGTGCAAATACAAGATTAAATCACTCCTCCCTCCCTTTCATTTTAACATTAACATAACTATGTTATACAAATAGGATCAGGTAAGTACTATATCTAATTACAAGGAATCTTTCAAATTACAACTTGATCAGCCAAAGTTGTGGGACCCTAAGGGCACAATATCCACACAATTGAAATCTAAGCAATTGCCCAAGCTAGTATATGAGCACCATCTTAGTGTCCATGACACCTTATATATAAAATAAAATAATTTTAAATAAATATTGGCTAGGATCAAGGGACATAACATTAGACATAAGCATATATTGAGCAATGATCAAAATCCCCTTGGGTACATATGTCAAAAGGGACCTCTGTAATACCATTTTCTACCTGGACCTTTGAGGTCCCCTCAAGATAAACCATAATTTCAAGTGAAACAACCCCATTCAAAATTAATACAAGGTCCTAACAAACAAAATCTATAAAAAATACCTAGTGATGGACCCTCATCCTCAACCCTTCCTCAAGTAATAACATACCCCATTAAATACCTTGACCTAATTGCCCTAGAGTGAGATGAGACATTAGAATATGACCTCAAGCTCCTTATTGAGGCATATGGAATTGATGAAGAGGAGGAACATGTTGAAGAAGAACAAGACAAAATAGAAGAAGCTAAGAAAGAAAAGGGGAAAGAGCCTACCTTAAAACTAGTCCCAATGGCTCCATTAAGGAAGAGAAAGGTAGAATTGGCAATAGTCCCAGTTGGGTAGAAGAAGACCAAGTTGATTTTCACTCACCCTATGATTGAAATCAACTTATTCAGTGATGAATACCCCATCCATAGATTAATCATCCTTGATTGCTTCATTTATACAAAAATACAATAAATCCCTAGCTAGCACCACTCATGGGCCCTAACCAAGACTATTAATGTTGATGTACATGATGATATCAATCCATGGATAAGGGATTTTATAAAATAAGAGGAAGAGAGAAGAATAGTGGCTACTATAAGGTTATATATAAAGTAAATGGAGAATCTAGGAGGTTCAAGTAACACCCAAATAGAAGTTCTTGAATCTCTTAAGTACACTAAACCAGCTACCATTGTGCAATTCAATCTAGAGATAGCTATATTAGAGAGAGTGACAAATATAAAGGCCATGTTGGGGACTAAAGAGATAACATTTCATAAGGTTGAGCCAAATTTAGGCTTAAATCTAGCTGGGGGGCATCAACCTGGTGAACTCCCCATTCATGAAGAAGATGTTGAAAGCATAATTGAGGCTCATTCAGCTCAGATTTGAGCAGGCATCAAGGGTATGAAACAGAGGATACATAATTTATAAAAGGAGAAAGAGAATTTGGAGACATAATTTGTCTTCTTAGTACCTGAGGTAATGATCAAAATTCTTTATGAATACTTTTATGACATGTTTGATGCATTAAAAATAATGAAGTGAAGGCAAAGTGCACTAGTATAGTAGAATACAATGGCTAAGGATCTAATATCCCAATGGAAAACTTTAAAGGATCAAATAATAGGGTTAATAAACATATAGGTTGGAAGGCATATTATTAGGTTTAAAATAATAAGTTTGGGGGTTTTGAATGCAATTCTAGGAATTGTTATTGACAAAGTCTAGAGTTTGTGTGCTTGGTCACAAGAACTAGAGAGAATCCTAAAGGATGATGAGGATATAATAGTAAAGATTGAATATCTTCTTGGGAAAATGCTCATTAACCCTACATTTCCCATATATTTAGCATCATGAAGGATGAGGAATTCAAACACAAGGGTACTTTGGTGACAAAAGAAATAAATGATAAAATTCAAGGATAGTCTAGGATAGACAATAATAGGATCCTAGACATGATCTTTAATGTAGGTGAAAGGATGAATGAGGCCAAGATCATCAAATAATCCATGGCTAAAAATTATACAGAATTAAATGAACTAGCTGACCTAGAGGAGGAATGCCTCCTAAAACTAGTTGTGGACCTGGAACTAATTAGTGAGAAGCACCAAAATGCCATGAACATCCTTTGCTAGTAGTAGGTGAGTTCTCCAACATAGGTTCCACCAGTCAATTATTTGAATGATATTACATTTTATGACACTTTGTAACATTTTTAAATAATAATATTCTTTTGTAAAGGCATATTCTATTTTATTAGTTTATTTGTCTTTAGGTTAGTCCATTTGGAAAAGCAAATATATTCTATAACCTTATAAAAAGGACAATTATCCTTATCTTTTGTACATTTGTATCTTGTAACTAAATAGCATACTATCTTTCCCTTCTATAAAAGGCAATACCACCATTTTCTAATGGGAGATAATTTTGAGCAACAATTTGTATACTTTGAGTAGTTAATACAATCAAGGAATTCTATAAATATTATACAAGTTTGTTTGTGTCAATTGTTATATGGATTTTCTCTCAATTGTTGGTATTAAATCTTAAAGATTAATGGTTTTTATGAATTTTGAGTTGCATCTTTCATTACAGAGTTGTTAATTTGTGCTTATGATAGATTAGTTGAATGATATTGAATTCTGTGCAAATGATATTTGAATGTGGTAGAAAATATTTAAAGTAAATTCAACTCTTACTTTTACTTCTTTATACCATCCTTTGAATTTTGCTTAGTGTGTAGTGAGATCTAAGCTTATGCTATTTTGCACTATATACTGGTTAAATGCATATTCATTTATAATTGAAACTTTGTCATAATGTTTGAGGCTAAGATCAACACTCATTTATTCTCTTTCTACCTTACCCTTCTCTTTTGATTTTTTTTTTAATTAGATCACTCTAGTTTATATTTCATTGTAAATGTCCATTAGATTAGTCTATAGTTTAAACTTTGATCATAATTTACTAGTGATAGCATAGATACTCTCACTTTGTAAAGATTTACACCATGATGGCTCCCAATCATCAATTAATATAAATATTATGGAATAGTTAAACATTTCTCTATTGCTATTTCACCATAGGTAACATAATTTGACAAAACCTATTACTTATGTTTTGAATTCCTAGAACTCTAAAATGAGAAGTGTTATTTGAACACTAAGGGAACCTGTGCTACATTTAGAGGAATCAATAGGAACAACTTCCACTGGTGATAAAAGGAGGGCCATTCTTTGTGAATTGGTTGAATCTTTGCTAAGATCTATGAATTTTGATCAAAGATGGATGTTATCTTTTCATTTTGTGTAATTCTTTGCTCAAAAGTGTAAATATCATTAATCTTCATGGTTCTTGACCCATCTTGGTGCTTTTTTTAGATAAGGATCATAGTTCTTTGAAGTTTGATGTTTAATTTTGGTAAAGATAGATTAATATTTAAAGATCAATGGTATTTGAGGTTAGGATAACCTATTTTGATCAAATATTGGTATATCTTTTATAGATCTAGGTTTATATGAGATTAGACTTATAAAGATAGATCATATTTACATAATTGAACACATCTTTGAGCTAACTTAGTTAAAGGTTGATTTATTTTACTATTCTTTATACAAATCATTGAAAAATTAGCTTAATGTGTAGGATTAATCCTTTTTCTTTATAAATATTAAATTGACACATCATATTTCAAATAGGATCTTCAATCTTCAAGTTAGAATTTCTAAGGGTTTAAACAAGATCACATTTAGAGACAAGAGATCCTTTATTTGAGTTATAAGTCCATAAAAGAATTAGGTGAGATAAAGGTAGGCATAGATGTTCCAAATATCTACCAACTTCACCTCTTAAAGGTACCCCTACCTTCGACATTCATCTAGGATGGCTTTATTTGTAGAATCTTTAATCAACATACCAAGTGTAGTAAATGATCTCTCATCAAATCCTAAAAAATAATTACCAACATTTAGTGTAACAGGTATTATAACTATTTAATAGCATATTAAATATTTCAAAGTTGCATTAAGGTTGTTAAATGTCACACATGAAGATGTAGAATGTATATTTTTCCCCTTTACTTTTAAATATGTTACATATGAGTGATTTCTCAATTTTATTAACAATTATATTACTAGCTTGGATGATTTTACTAATGTTTTCATAAACTAGTTTGGCAAAATTATTAGTCCATGTGTTATATACCACCAATTCACCACCATCGAGAGGGATGCAAGTGAGTGCATTAGGTCATTTAATTCTAGGTTCCAAAAAATATATAGTAGGACCATTAACCCTTATAAACCTAAAGATTATTTATCTCTATAAATCTACAAGGATGTAATAGATCTTAAAAAATTTGTATTTCTAAAAAGATCTCTTCCATATATAACTTCATTATCTAGGGATTATTCTAATGAAATGATCATTAATGATCAAATGCAGCCCCAAGGACAAATGGCCTACTATATTCCAAATATCAATCCACATTTATCCATTCTAAACATCTTCCCTAAAAATAATCATAATGTTTCAACCTTAAATTAACTCTAAAATCTGAATCAATTGCCTTTGAGTCATGCTACTCCTAATTAGAACCTAGGGTTCTTGAGTCATCTTTATGCTAATGGATTCAATGAAAAATATTTAAGAACTTTAGTACCAGCTACTAGTACCAACAATAACTAGGTTCACAATTTTGAAACTCCCAATAATGAGAATGAGTCTATTCTAAAAATGGTCCAAAAGTTAAGCATTGATTTCCTTCAGCTACAAAAATAAGTTGGTAATACTGGAGAGAGATCTTGTAGGAACTTCTCATTCCAAAGGTTTAATAGGCCTAATAATAAGTTTTAGAATGATAATTTCCATAACAAAAAATCTAATGAACCATCTTATAACAAGAAAAACCATGGATATTAATCTTAATGACATTATTTTTCTTGATTATTGTATAGTACATTATATAGCTAAACATGGTGAAATTGATTACATTAGGTTTTTTAAGGATTTTGAATCTTTCCAAGAAGAGTTAGACACATTTTAAGTGGTCCCTAATAAAGATAGTGGTGTAGGTCACTTGAGATCTAAATCATTTGATCAAGTCAACATGGTGGAAACATTTGAATTCTCTTTTTAAGAGGATAATGAACATGATGATGGTCATGAGGAGATCTAGTCCTTCCAATAATTCCTAAAAAAGACATATCTATTGATCAATAGAGAACATAGGTAGCCCTTGAGTACCTCAACACCTCTAAATAACTTTGAAACTCATTTAAACACTTCTTCAAGCAATGATCTGAAACCATCCAAAGGGAGTACCTCTAAGCATAATGATGTTCATGTTCCTATTTATTCAAATAAAATTTGTTATAATAATTTTGTAGTCATCAAAAATATAAAAGCTAACATAAAATTTCATGAATTAACATAGATCATAGAATAAAGGAACCTCTTAATGGAATCATTGTCAAAAAAACCTAATAAACTATCCAAAGCTGACAATGATAATGCAGCTTTGCATATAGCTAAGGTAGATTCTCCTCCTTTCTTGCTCACAATCAAGATGTTTGGTAAGAATTTCATAATTTTTTATTTCATTCTAGTGCATCCACCAATATCACGCCAATAGGTATTTGCAAAAAACTTGGCTTGACACCTATTAAGTCTGATAGGGTTATCACCCAACTATACAAATCTAGGGTCAAGGTGGTTGGATAATTATTAAATGTCCATATGAAATTGGCCTTTAAGCCTAGAGTATAATAGTTTTTGATATCTAGGTTTTTAACATTCATGATGATTATGGGATCTTGTTAAGTGGGGAATGGAACAAAGCTCTAGATGTTTACATGTCTATAGATTGTTCACATTTATGTCTACCCTAGAAAGGAGTTCCAAACTAGATCAAGGTTGAAAGGGAACCAAGAATGAAACACATGATCACTGAGTAAAATGATGTGAATGAAAGGGTCAACATAATTAGCTCTAATTTGGGAGTCTTTACTTTAAAAACTCCAAATGTATGTGACCTTAGGAGTACTCATGTTATGCCTAGGCTATGGAAACTACAATTTGATGGTGCTAGGTGTAAGTCTGGGTCTAGGGTCAGTATTGTCCTAACTAATCATACTAGTAAAAAATATCATGCATATTATAGGCTCTAGTTTCCATGCACCAATAACCTTGTTGAACATGAGGCCCTCACCCTATGTTTGTAATTTACTATTAAAAACAAAGCCAAAGAACTATTAGTCTATGTTGATTTATATCTTATAGTCAACTAAGTAAAGAGTAATTATCAGTGTAAATTATCATACCTTAAGAGGTATAAATTCAAGGTCTAGGATCTAATTGAGTCTTTTGATGCCTTTAACATTGTTTCCATCCAAAAAAAGGAGAATAAAGTAGCTAATGAGCTAGCCTCTACTATAGCCAACCTCATGCCTAACCAAGACTCACCCAACTTTAGTATCGAGTTGATACCTTATCCTTCAATCCTAGATAATGTGAATAATTTTCAATTATTTAGTGATGATAAAAAAATCTTGGATTTCATGGCTAATTTAGGAGCATTTAAAACCAATTTTATTGATGAGGTTGATGAAAGTACTTGTGGAGAAGGCAAATTTGATGGCAAAGTCATTCAGTTAAATGACAATAAGATTCCCAATGGCATGATTACCTTGGAAAGATTATTTAATCAAGAAAAAGTAGCTAATACATCTAAGGTTCCTAAGGTAAATGGGAAGGATTATAGTTTAGTTGATTTTAGCCCTCTAGATCAAACTCAGTTCATCAATGTTGGAAGAGCCTACATAAGTGCTGAAAATAAGAAAGCTAAAGAGTTACTAATACAATAAAAAGATGCCATAGCTTGGTCTTATGATGACTTAAAGATATTTGACCCAAGATTCATCACTCATACCATCCTCTCAAGTTAAATTTTAAACCCTTTAGCTAGAAACAGAGCCTTGTGAACCCTATCTTGGAACCCATGATTTTCAAAGAAGTCAAGAGATTGCTAGATGTTAGAATTATATTCCCCATTAGGCATTCTACCTGGGTGGCTAGTCTTGTGCCAGTTAGAAATAATAAGGGAGAAACTGGATGCTTTATTGAATTTATAAATCTAAATAAAGCATCTAAAAGGATAATTATCCTCTTCCCTCTCTTTACCAGGTAATACAAATTATTTTAGGTTTAGCCATGATGTCTTTCCTTGATGGTTTTTTAGGATACAATCAAGTGTTAGTAGACAAGGAAGATAGGATGAAGATGGAATTAACAAATAAGTGGGTCACCTTTGAATTCAAGGTAATTCCTTTTGGACTAATAAACACCAGAGCTAATTTTCAAAGGGCCATGGACCATGCCTTCCAAGGTTTGATTGGTAAGTGTATCATTATATACATGGATGATCTGACCATTTTTTCTAAAAATAGGGAATATCACTTTATGCATTTATAGTAGGTATTTGAGAGATATAAAAGGTATAAAATCTCCCTCAACCCTAAGAAAATAATCTTTTGTGTTACTGAAGGCAAATTATTAGGCCATGTTATAACTAAAGATGGGATATCCATAAATCCTAAAAAAGTGGAAGATATATCTAAGATAGAGCCTCCAAATAGTAAAGAAGAGTTAAAATCATTCTTTAGAAAAATAAACTTTTTAAGAAAATACATTTTTTACATTGCAGAGATTGTCAAACCACTAAATGATATTATGAAGAAGGATGCCCTAGTTTCATGGAATGAAGAATTAAAGAAGACCATCAGTGGCATCAAAAAAGTAATTAGCCAAGCTCCAGTCTTGATAAGTCTTGAATTTTCAAAGGAATTTTATCTCTATTCTTTTGCATCTTACCATAATATGGCTATAATTTTAACATAGAAGATTGATGGGTGTGATCACCCAATATCCTTTATGATTACTGACTTTAAGAATGTTGAGTTGAATTATTCATTGATTGATAAAAAGTTATGTGCATTATTTAAAGTAGTGAAGAAATATAGGCACTATATCCTTATAAATAAGGTGCATGTTATCTTACCTAACCCTACCACAAAGCTCATGCTAAACTAGAATGAACTTGGAGAGTGCAGAGTTAAATGGATGTCATTTTTACAAGAATATGACATAGAAATGAAAATTGCAAATCTAGTAAGGTGGCAAGGCCTGATTGAAATGATTGTTAATGCCATCCCTAAGCTAAGTATCATGTAGATTGATTAGCATAATTTTAAACCTAATTAATGGTATGATTACATTATCTACTTGTTAATTAATGGAACTTATCCTATAGGGCTAACTACGGAGTAGAGAATAGCTTTGAGGCTAAAGTCAGCTCACTACCTCATCAAGAATGGGATCTTGTACTAAAAAAACATTGAAGGTGTGTACTTGAGATGTGTCTCCAAGGAATAATCCACTAAAATATTTATCACTTTACATTAGAATTTGGGAAGTGGGCATCTATCAAGAAGAACCATAGCTCATAAAATATTTAGAGCTAGATATTATTGGCCCATCATCTTCAATGATACTCATAATCATGTAAGGGAATGTCTTTATGCCAGATCTTCAACACAAAAGAGCCAATGAAAATAATACCTTTACAGTTAGTCATTATGTAAAAAACCTTTTCACAATAAGGGTTAGAATTTATAGGGTTAATCAACCCTAATTCATTATAAGGTCACAAGTATATCCTAACAGGCATAGATTATTGCACAAGGTAGACTAAAGATATATCCACCAAATAATGTAGGACTAAAGAAGTGATTAGTTTCTTGGAGAACACATGCAAAAAATTTGGAACTCTAGTCTCTTTGGTATGTGATAATGGATATACATTTATATCCATAGAAATGATAGAGTGGGCATATGATAATGGCATTTTTCTTAAGTTTTCATCCAACCATTATCCTCAAGGAGATGGAGTGTCTGAATCTACCAAGAAGAAATTAATGAAAGAAATAAAGAAGTCTATTATAGACAAACCCAGGACTTGACATAAGCTTCTCAAGTATACCCTATGGCTAGATAGGATAAAGATCAATCAAGCCTTAAAGGCATCACCATTTCTATTGGTGTATGTCTATGAGCCTATCTTCCCTATCACTCTCAAGTTTCTTATGTATACATTCATGTAAGAATATATGAAATAAGTCTAGAACTTGTAAATTCAAGATTGCTAGATATCATCCAAATGGAAGATACATGAGAAGAAGCCTTTTCTAAATTTAGTAGGCACCAAACCATGGTGAATAGGCTATTTGAAAAAAGGTCAACCATAAATGTGTTTTATAAGGGAGACTTGGTTATCCTTTGGGAAAAAGCATATGAGCCTAAGGGCAAGCATGGAAAATTAACATCCCTATGGATTAACCCTTGTCAGATTACAAAGACACTTGGAAATAATACCTTCAAGCTGAGAGACCTTCAAAGAGAAGAATTCACATTACCCACTAATGGGTAATATCTCAAACATTATATTGCTACTACTCCACTAGAGGTCTTCATGGAATAAACCTGTAAGACTAGTTAAAGCTAGTGTAGGTAGGCTAGTTAGTTCCCTTCAATTTTTTCCTTCCTATACCTTGTTTGTAAATAAGCATGTATATATTTTTTTACTTCAGTTTTACTTCCTACTTTGTTTTTTTATTTATTGTGTGCTTGTTTCTTGTTGCTTTGTTCCTTGCTTCCAATAAGTCCTTTTGGATAGCCCTCCACTCAAAGATAATTTAGTTTTCATTAAATTACTAAAGTTAAAAAATTTAGGTATGCACCTCATGCACATATTGACTATGGATTTTAAATGTGAGCTTAATGTTCTAATTTAGATGAACTAGCAATGACTGATGAATAGGAAAACTTTTTTATGAGAACTTGAACAATGTTCTGAGCTAAACTTGGTATTAAGAGGATTTGAATATGTGTAATGAAAGCTTGAGATACTAGGCAATAGTCATGCTTGCACTTCAAAAACACCCTTACCTAGGATAAAGGTCATAGCCATTAGTGATTACCTAAAGATCAAATATTTCACCCAATCCTTCAACCTAGCTACCCTAGTTCCCAACATTTACTGAAGAGCCTAAAATATATAAAAAATAAAAAAAACAAGAACTTATTTCAAAATCAAAAGCTTTTTTCAATCAAAGGTGATTTCAGTAACCTCCATCAAGGCTATGGATGCTTGGCTAGTAGTGGAGCAAGGACATGTGTGGAGCCAAAGGCACCTCTATCAGGGGTATAGATGCATGGTTGGTAGCATAGTAATGCCCAAGCCTTCCTTAAATTAGAAGTATGGTCCTTAATGGATATCCAAATGTACCCTAAGTCAATGATAAATATTAAAGGAATGAAACTTAGAAGTTATCCCTTAAATCCCATGGAAAATAGTAAGTGAAATCAAAGCACACACACAACATGGCTATGTCTTAATGTTGGACCCTAATTTTACATGTGAAAATATTGTTTCAACCATGAATTTATCTTGGTGATGGCATAGATCAAGTGAAATAGGTGACTTAGTCACTTGTCCAAACTAGAGCCTTTGAGTTTTAACATATTGCTCTGTTTCCCCTAAAAATTAGCATTTGTTGAGGTCAACATACCCCCTTTTTCAAAAATTGGGACCCTTGAGATATTTTGAACTTAGAACTAAGATCTTGATGTTCTACTCTTTATTAATATTTTAATATTATCCATGCCTGATGAGATTGGCCCATTTGTTCATGGTTTTGTTGAAAACTTGCCTAATGTTGTTAATAGTTGATCCTCATTGCTTAAGATTATATGTTTCATGGAGTTACCTTCAATATATCATACTAAAATTTTCACAAATTATCTCTATCTAAGCTTTTATATCCTTTGATCTAAATATTCTCACAATTGGATTCATGTAATAAAACCCTCCTTTTAGAAAACCCTATATTAAGTCCTTAATTCAAATATTGGTGATAATATTTCAAATTTATTTTGGACTTAAGTCCTCATTTTCATGTTAAGGCTTGGTCATGTTTTTTAACATGACTAAACCTTGGCCTAAAAATTATGCTTAGTCCCTTTTATTTTCCCCCTTTGTTCCTTACATTTCTAACATGGTCTAATGTTATGCTAGTAGGGTCATTTTATTTTAGAATGCTCCCCTTTTATAAAAACTTTAATCTAAAGTTTTAATCCTAAGGATTCATTCATATTAATCAACACAAATGAGAACTTAGTCTTAAATCTTTAGCCTAAGTTTTTATCTACCTAAGTCATAACTTAAATGCCTTGATTCTTTGTAGATTTGATAGTTCATACTTAATCAGGACCAGATGATCCAATAACACAAAGAAATATTGATGAACCTAGGAATTTGGTCCTTAAGACCAATCATATGTGCTCATCCAAATAATTATAAATATCTCTTATCTCATCATGACTTTTGATCAAATGAAGTGAGGATGACATTGAAATGTCAAAATATAAAGCAATCACAATGGAGGTGACAAGTTTCACCATCTCAAGAACTTAGACAAAGATCAATAGCCCATGGGTCATCTTTAGGGTCAATAGGTTCAAATATTGGGGGCCCCACAAAGCCACCACATGGAAATCCTACATTATAAGCTTAATGTTAAGAGAACCCTGAGCCAATGGCATGCACTCATATGGATCTTGATTAGATGGGTTTTGATTCCTTATGGATATTGATCAGATGGAGCAAATTGAATCTGAGATCTATGGAATATAATAACATGAGCTTAAAAATTGATGTTCTTGAAAATTTCTTTTGAGACTCGTGAGGCTATGATTGATGTTTACAATACCATCAAATTTATTCCCACCAAACCTAAATAACTTCACAAGATTAAAGTTGATGTTCTTGAAAACATCATTTGATGTCTATGAGGCCATCATTGATGTCCATGAGGCTATATAATTCAAGATCCTCAAATATTTTAAATTAGACAAAGGGGGCATGTTATATATCATTCAAGTGGTCATTTGATATCATGTTTTAAAACTTAGCACAAAATATTTTATCCTAAGTCTGTAGCATGTTTATTGACATGAAATAAAATAAGCTTAAAATATTTTAGCCTAAGTTCCTTTCTATGACCATGCACTGATTAAATTTCATGCATTTTATAGGATTAAAGAATCGTTCTTCATTAGGCCTAGATGATCCAATAGCACAAAATAATTGAATACTATTTAATAGATCTTCAATAACTCATGACATCTACATGTGGTAGACACATGTTCAATATATGACTAGTGTATGATATAGAGCTCAAAAATCCCATGAAGGTGCCAAGTGACACAACTGTGAGGCTCGATGAAAAGGTAACCAATGACTTGTGAGATCTTGGATCATGATTGATGGACCATGTTGATCCATGGGTAATGATAAAATGGCACAAAACCATAGGGAAATTTTCAAAAAAAAACAACTAATACTTTAAAGGAATTTATGAAAAATGCCATGAAAGTTGCTAGATAGATGCCAAATAGGTGCCATACAAGCATAAAATGACAAAATAGAAGATTTTGTGATCTTGAAAGGGAAAACATATAAAATCAAAGGTCAAAATAAAACTTGAGACATGAATGAGCCTATGTCTGAGTGATACATCACCATTAAATTTTTAATAAAGCCCTAAACTTGCATAAAATACTCTAATATGAAATCAGATTGATCACAATTAAGCTAAAAGGAGTTCAATTGTAATTTGAGCTTGGAGAATTAACCCAAATACCATTTATAACATAGTGGTGATAAATTTACAAGTTTGAAAGCCATGGAAGCTTAAAATTAATAATATAAGGATGAGATAGATTTATATCTATCTATAGACAAGGAAGGGAGGGTCCTTAAAGACACAAAGTTGGACACTAAAGCATTGAACATGGGTAATAAGAACTAGTTTGAACTCTTTTAGATCATTGAAGAGATTTAGTCCATCACAAAGGAGGAACAAAGGGTTTCCACCATGACCTATTTATAGTCTAAATGGTTAGTCTCTACCATGTTATTTCCAAACTTGAGGTAATCTAATGTATTGACATCCTTTTTCACATTTTTAAAAACTGTAGAACTTAATAAGGTTGGATTATTCATGAAATGACCTTTAGAATAATTGCATACATTTCCACTTTAGCCTTTGAAAGTTAATACAAAATTTAGAATCCCCAAGTAGAATTACCTATCATTAAGGAATGGACTAGTAAAAATGACTTAGACACCATCCTTAGGCCATGGTTTTTCTATGAGAACCATGTGATATGAGACGCACTAGCAATATCCTAGTTTTCAAATTTAGAGATGGGGTTAGGGTAATCATCACTCTATTAAATATAATATCAGGGGTCCCTTCAACCACTTATTTTAGTAAGAGTTGGGTATCTTACATCCACTTCATGCTAGAGGAATAGATCACTCCCCCAATTGGATAGATGATCAACATCTATCTAGAACAATAATTCATGGCCATCAAGAAGAAGACCAACACATAATTTTTCATGATGTCCCTCTATTAGATGCCTTAATAGACTTCACCAAGATCCCTTATATTAAAATTTAATCACCTAAGGGTAGATTCATAGTCTCCCATCACTATTCAAAGATACACATATTAAAATATAGGCAAAACATCCAATTCATCTATCATTATGTATATCCAACCTTTGAAGAAGCCATCACAGGGATCCCTATGCCTAGGGTAAACCCTCTAGTCAAGAAATATGTGGAGCTAATGGGAGATATTTGGTTGTATCTAGATTATATAGTGATCAAAATTGAAGGGATTTTGATTTAACCTTACAAGTTGCCCATCTATGTTCCCATCAAGCTATCAAATCAAGAAATTTCATACCAACTTCTTCATAGTGTGGACAGAGTGTGAAAGGACAAGAGGAAAGGCCTCATAAATCCTTTTCCTTTAACCACCAGTAAAATTATGCTACAAAATTAGGATTAGGTAAGTATTATATCCAGGCATAGGGAATTTTTCAAATTGTAGCTTAATGAGTTAAATCAATGGGACCTTAATGCCATGGCATCCAAACATTTAAAATCTAAGTAATTATCCAAGATAGTATATGAGAACCAACTCGGTGTCAATGACACCTTATATATCAAAGCAAACAATTTTGAAGAAATATTGGCTAGGCTCAAGGGACATAACATTAGACTTGATCATAGATTAATCAGTGATTAGAAGCCCCCTAGGGACATATGGAAAATGAGAGCTCTATAATACCATTTTATACCTAAACCTTCAAGGCCCCCTTAAGATCAAACACAATTGGAAGGGTACTAACCCCAAGAATAGATTACACAAGGTATTGGCAAGGAAAATCTAGAAGAAATACCTAGTGAGGGACCCTCATCCTCAAACCTTCCTCAAGGATCAACATCCCTTATTGAATACCTAGACCTGATTTCCCTCAAGCTAGATGAGATAGTGTAGGATTCCATCAAGGTATTTGATGAGTCATATGGGTTTGATAAAGAGGAAGAACATGTTGAAGAAGCACAAGCCTAAATAGAGGAAGCTAATAAAGAAAAGGGGAGAGAGCCTATCTTGGATCTAGTCGCAGTGGCTCCATTGAGGAAGAGAAAGATATAATTGGTATTAGTCTTATTTGGGTAGTAGAAGCCTAATTTTACTTTCACTCACCCTATAAGTGAAATCAACTTATTTAGTGATGAATACCCCATCCATGGACCAGTCATCTTTGATTAGTTCATATATGAAAAAATGCAAAAAATCCCTACTTGGTACCACTCATGAGCCCTGACCAAGGCTATTAATATTGATGTACATGATGATATCATGCCATGGATAAGGGATTTTATGAAGGAGGAAGAGAGAATAATAGTGGCTACTATAGGGTCAGAGAACAAGAAAATGGAGAATCTAAGAACTTCAAGTAGCACCCAAATAGAGGCTCTTGAACCTCCATAGTACACTAATATAAATACCATTATGAAATTCAATTTAGAGATAGTTGGATTGGAGAGAGTGACAACTAGAAAGGCCATGGTGAGTAATAAAGAGCTCACATTTCAAAAGGTTGAGCCATTTATAGGCTTAACTCCAATTGGGGGTAGCAACTTGGTGAACTCCCCATTCATGAAGAAGATGTTTAAACCTAGTTGAGGCTCATTCAGCTTAGGTTAGAATAGGCATCATAGGTATAAATAAAATGATACATAATTTGGAAAAGGAGAAGGAGAATTTGGAGACACAAGTTGTCTTATTATTACTCAAGGCAATGATCAAAATGTTTGATGGATCCTTTTATGACATGTTTGATGCATTAAAAACAATGAAGCTAAGGAAAAGTGCATTGACACAATAGAATACAATGGCTAAGGGTATAAAATCCTAATGGAAAGCTTCATAGGATTGAATAATAGGGTTAATAAACATCTAGGTTGGAAGGTAGATTCATGGGTTTAAAACAATAAGTTTGGGGTATTTGAATGTAATTCTAGGAATTGTTATTGACAAAGTCCAAAATTTGTGTCCTTTACAAAAACTAGAGAGGCTCCTAAAGGATGATGAGGAGTTAATAGGAAGGATTTAATAGCTTCTTGGGATAATGCTCACTGACCCTACATATCCCACTATCCTAGGCATCATAAAGGATAAAGAATTCAAACATAGGGCTACTTTGGTGACAAAAGAAATAAAAAGTAAAAGTCAAGGCCAATCTGGGGAATCCAATAGTAGGATCTTAGACATGATATTTAATGAAAGTGAAAGGATAACATAGGCTAAGAGCATCAAAGAATCCATGGCTAGAAATGATAGAGAATTAAATTAACTAGATGATAGGGAAGAGGAATGTCTCCTAAAATTGGTTATGGACCTAGAACAAATTAGTGAGCATCACCAAAAGGCCATGAACATCCTCCAATAGAAACAATCAATTTATCCATCATAGGGCCCACCAAATTATTAATTGAATGATATTCCATTTTGTGAAACTTTGTAACATTTTGAAAGAGGAATATTCATTTGTATATTCATATGCTAGTTTATTATCATATTTGAATCTAGGTCAGTCCATTTGGAAAAGCAAATGTATTATAAGATAGTATGCTAGATTAGTTGAATGATCTTAAAAAAATTTCATTTTATTTTCTCTATATTAGAATGTGAAAATGCTATTTGAATGTGGTAGCAAATCTTTAAAGTAAATTTAGATCTTACTTTTACTTCTTTATACCATCCTTTGAATTTTGCCTAGTGTGTAGTGAGATCCAAGCTTATGTTATTTTTCACTATATACTGGTTAAATGCATACTTATTTGTAATTGAAACTTTGTCATAATGTTTGAGGCTAAGATCAAAAATCACTTATTCTATTTATACCTTACCCTTATCTTTTGCTTCTTTTTTTAACCAAATAAATTTATTTTAGATTTCACTATAAATGTCCATTATATTAGTATGTAGTTTAAACATTGATCATAATTCACTTGTGATAGCATAAATACTCTCACTTTGAAAATATTTGGACCATGGTGGATCCTAACCATAAATTAATATAAATATTATTGAATAGTTAAACATTTCTCTAATTCGATTTCACCATAGGTATCATAATTTTCCAAAACAGTCTACTCATGCTCTGAATTCCTAGAATTCTAAAATGAGAAGTGTTTTTTGAACACTAAGGGCACATGTGATACATTTAGAGGCATTAATAGGATGTAAGTTTTATAGTCTCTTAACTGATCCCTAAGTACTTCTAGATATATCTAGGAGCATGATCACTATATTTATATAAACACTCAGGGCTTCAAAACAAGCTCTTAGTGCACATTACAATCCACTTCTCATAGAGTGTAGACCTACATATTTGTAGACCTATATGTCCACATTTGATGTCTTAGGTCTACCTTTGATGCAATTTTGGTCTTATTTAAAACTCTAAAAATATATCCACACACTCCTCATGATGTCAATACCATCACACACCTTTTGAAAATTTAATATTAAGAGCTTTCAAACCACTATTACATAGGTAGCCCCATGTGTATAGTTTTCAATTTAAGAGGATGAATGAAACTTGAAGACCAGTATGAAAGGTAATAAAATGTTTATATATACTTTAATAAAGTATAAATATTTTGAAACATTAAATCATACCTTTTATTCACTATAATCTTATGGAAAACCTAAAATCATGAATAATAATGACAATCATCTTGTAATATATGCAAAAATGGAGATTTCTTGTCAATCTAAGCCCACACGTGCTAAGTGTGGCTTGGAGAAACATGTGAAATTTATAAATATAACCTAAACATCTCCCTTAATTTCCATTATGAAATCAAATTGTTTCAAACTATCATTTTGAATAGAAATAATGAGTTTGTGGGTTTGACTAGCAGTTCTAGACCACCCTATATACCACCCTAAATTCTTAATAATTTTTCATAAAGGAGAGGGGGTGTATTTTTAAAACAATATATATTTTTTTAATATTACTAGGACCCCACACTCTATCAAAAATATAAAACCTTTAATCTCTCTCTCTTGTCCCTACCATCCACTTGAAACTTGCCTTCTTGAGATTGTTAATGGAGCGATGGAGGTTCTGAAGTAAATTTTACATTTTTAGGACCTGTGCCTAAAATATAAGAATGGATTTGACATGTATAATCCCAATAGACACATATAAACTATTTTCACCTAAAATTGAGTTTCTATGTCCATATAAGTGAGTGAAATTTGCTTCTTTGGGGTTAAAATATAAGAATCTAACTAATGTCTGGCATCCTGCCATATATGATAGTTATTTAACTCCTTAAATAACCTTGGAAATTTTATTTTATGTATTATTCATCTTGGAAGCTTTGTCACACATTGGAGTTAGTCAAAAACACAATTTTTCTTTCTAAAACTTTACCTTGAAGTTTGTAAAAGAACCTTAACTTCTTCAGAAAAACATGAAATGTTTGTATAAGTTGATTAAGGCATGAAATGAATTTGATAATAAAATAAGAAATATATGACACATTTTACCAACCCTCATCACACCATGACATGACCAAACCATTATAAGACCAAGAAAGAACATTATGTTAATTTCCTAGAATTCACCTTAAACAATGCTATTAAGACCTTATGCATACCTTTTGAAGACCATAAAAGCATGTAATGGGATATGAAAAAGTTTTATAAAACATGAAAATAATATTTAAACCTATAGGGGTTGGCCTTTTGACCTTGGGGGTAAAAATTGGCCAACACTTGCCTTAAAAGATTTGGGTGTGATTCCACCATCTTTGCTTTCAATGTTGTTGCCTACTAACCAAAATCCCATATTTATAATTAAGATGCTTCTTTGTCTTATATAATTTCATAATGATATTATCCTAATAATCTCACTCATTCCTTAATTCCATTATCTACATTAGCATTAAATTATATAGATTTAGGTTTAATCTCATCCATTATGCCAACTACAGTGTCTTTCTAAGTCATTCATCTTGAAATCTTGTGATCCTTGAGCCACTATGTTTTGATTATGAAAATATTTCTTATGATAGTTTTGATGGCTATATGTGTCATCAATTTTAGCTTGGAAATTGATGACATGGCAATATTTATTTCAACACCTTTTTTCTTGGTCATGTTGCTAATTTGACCTATTGAGCCTTAGATGTAGTTTATGGAATTCATATTTCATTTCCCTATCTACAATAATATCTACATTATAGATCTATCAATTGGGCCATGTGGTGATTTCCTATCTACATTACCCTTCCCTAGGCTCTATAGAGTGGGGCTCTCTCAAGTTTCATCTAGTGATCCTTTATTTACTGGATGCTCTTGCCATTATGTGATTAAAGCTTGCCATCTATATGTGGTTCCTTCCCACTCCTCCTTTTCTCATATAAGGAATCAAATGGATTTTTACTATTTTTACTATGGTGAATCAATATTTTTTAATTTATAAACATCTCACTCACTATTGTCCTAACACACTACTATGTTTTCATAGACCACACTGAAACTTCGTAGTATTGATCTACATAGTATCATAGCACTCATCCACTAGACTGGGGTTATAAAATATCTCTAAGATGTAAAAAAATCTCTAGAAGAGTGGGAAAATGATATTTTACCATGTGGCATCATTCCATTAACCTTCTATCCTAGACGAACTTGAACTTGTATAGACAATTTTAGGTCACTGAGTTATAGAGATTATAACACATTGAATCATACCACTTACCCACTTGCTTAGAGATCTAGTGATATCATTGCCTCATTGGATAACTTCTTGAAAATTGACTAAGTCTTAAAAAGACTTTCAATAGGCTTAGGAATACTGGAAGATTAATATGTGACATTAGGTGACTTTTGAAATAAATGGCTAAGTCCCACTTTGAATAACAAACTAGGAAGCCTTCAAGACATCACTAGGGGCTCTTAAAATTTGATCTATTCACCTCTTTAATCCATCATTTGGAAAATTATTAAAAAAACAACTAAGTCTTTTGACTAATCGACCCCTATGGGCTCCAAGAGTGCTTTATGTTCACTGGAAAGGTTGAAAGGGAGACCAAGAAGACATTACATGATCTAGAACTTCTTCAAAACATAAAAGTGTTGAAAATTTCCAAGTCATGACCTCATATTCATTTTAATTCCTATGAATAACTAAACTTTAAGAACCTATGGGTGATCTAAATCCTTCAATTGAATTGGAACTAGGTTCCCCATGGTGAACAAAAAGGGTCAACAAATACCACATGACATCATCTTGGTGACCCACTATCCTAGATATGTCCATAAATAATATTATACTTTAGGTGAGTAGGCTATAATGATTCTACCATGTGGGATTATCCTAGAAACCCATTATTATAGATGTTTGTATAATAATAAATCCCCTAGGCAAGCGAGTGTGATGACATGTGTAAAAATATCACCCCATCATAACAAATCTTAGTTAGAATAACATGAATCATCATTATAAATCATATAATAACGTGGGGTAGCCATATGGAAATGACTCAATCAAGTAAGGATAAGCTAACTACATAGCCAACGATACACAAACTTAAGTTTGACAACCTATCTTTTCATCAAAGCCATCAAATCTTGAGAATGGATTGCACATCTAATTTGACTTGTAACACCAAATTGCAAGGGTATATTAATGGAAAAATTGATCACAAAAGACAAATACAAAGGCAATTTTGGTGTTCAAATTGAGTACATACATAGTGTGCACATTTGGAATGAATAAAGAGGAACACTAAGGATAAAGTTTCCATGAAAACATCCAATTTTATGATGCAAAGATAGTTAAGCAAAATATACACTACAATCCTAATTCTTTTTTAGCTACTTCTAGTCACACTTGGATGATAAAATTTTCTTCCCTAGTTAATAACAATATGGCCTAGCTAACAGTTTTAAGTACATTCCTGAACTCACATTGAATTCTCAATTTCTTCTATAACTAGACCTGATTTTATTCTCTTTTTGAATTTTGAATTTTTACCTCCCTTGTTCCTATTTATATGACTTTTAAAGCCTTACTCAAGACGGACATTTTTTTAGGATTAGAGTTTTCTACGACTAGATAGTTATTTATGAATTGTAATGAAGAGATAGATAATTAGACATTTTTCATGCATTATTATTGCTTTTTAGCTTAATTTCTTGCTACTCCAATTTTAGTCTTGTTTCTTCAAAGGTATTTTATACACCTAAATGATTATATGAATCCCAAATTTGTTAATCAAAAGGATAATATTGATACTTTAGAGGTTTTTGAGACTATATAGTCATATCTTATGCATTTTTTATGGTGGTCATGTATTTTTTTATCATTATAAATCTCCCTAGACCCTTTCACCATCTTTAGTTGGAGTTGTGCTAGGTATAGCTCAATTGAATATTGGTTTCACTTAATTCACTCAGCTACATAACTCTAGATTCATCTATGATGGAATCAAGATGTTTATCCCTTTATCCCTACTCTTTTTCAATTGTTTTATAATCAATTTAGTTTAGGAATAAATAATTAATCTAAAGTTAAATATTTATCTTGATTGTTGTTTGCACCTTGGGGAGGTATTTTCATTACAATATCTTTATCTTCTTAAGAAAGGTAATGATTAACAACCCATTCACCTAATTGTTGGATTATGTCAAGCAACACATAAACATGTTTTTTATGGAAACTCCTAATGGGATACACTCTTGAGTATCTCAAGAATATATAATATTCATTCCTTATCCAACACAAACATTATCCATAAGAAATATTCCAAAGTAAATTTAAAAATATGAAGTCACAAAATTATGCTTCAACATATGACATACTAAACTTCACTCCTACCTAAATACCATCAGTGTATGAGTTTATGTGATTAATTTAGTTATTTATCAATCACACATAATAAATAAATTTTTTATAATTGATGGGTACTTGTGGAAGGGAAAAAGGATTTTACAATTTGGAAAAATGGGGGGAAACAACATGAGAATCTATATACTTTTAGATAAGCATTTATAGTCCTAATTGATCTATAAATTGGCACTTATTTCCATGATTTTTTTTACAATGGATAATCCAAGAGTTGATCTTGTGAAGTGTCATTATTAATCTTGTGAAGTGTCTTGTGAAGAGTTGATTATGGAGTTCAACAATGCCTACGTCTCCAGGTTCGCTAACTAGCTGAACCAATTCATTATAAAATGTCTACAAGTAAATGAAAACCCATATATAAAAATAATTAATCTAAGTGTTATGAGCCTTTGAAGAATATCAGTATCCAAAAATAGATTATTCACCTTCTCAAAACACACCCCTAGATGTCCTCTACTCAAAAATCTCACTTCCAAGCATAAAAATTAGAAACAAACAACCTCAAATCTGGACACTTAGCATATAGCTAGAACCATCTTATAAATTAGAATATTTCACTAGTTTACCTCAAAGTCTAGAAATGATTCTAAATTCCTCAAATTAGAGCAAGAGTAGAAATATGTCCTTATGCCTTATCACAATGGACTGCTTCTGAGGCTTTACAATTTCTTCAAAAGTTCTCAAAATGAAAAATGAACAACTGTAAAGTTGTTCCTTAGAGAAAAATAATATCAGTCCCTTTTTAGAATTTTCCCAAATTCTACTTTGAACTCCTTCTACAAGATACATAATATTTTATATGCCTTTAACCTTTAGCATTGGTTACTAAGCTTTTCAAATTCTTTCAAATACAAGTTTGAGTACTTTATATAGTGATTCCACCTTATATCCCAAAAAGTTGGACATTATCCCTTTCACATAGGAGGTTCATGGTTTGATCCACATCCTCTACACTTTTGGTAGGCATGTTAAGCTTATATCCCACATTAGAAAGTGGCGAAGATTTGTGGATATTAATATATCACAAAGTTTAAGGTTTAACATGCCAAGTATTTGTCACTAACATAGATTTCATAGGTTTATGGAGGCATGTGTTAAGTTTGGATGTGGAATGTGGTTATCATGTGGGATGTTGAGGCATGTAAATGGAAATTAAGGCATGGAACATAGGGTTATGTGGTTTCACATGGATATAATGTGAATGGAACATGGAAACTATGTGGCATGTGGATTTACCAAGAAAATATAATATGGTTTGTTTGGAACATTAGGGAAATAAAATTGGATGGTGGTAATTCATGCAGTAACTTGAGGACCCACCACATGGTCCAATCTCACCATGTCACTTGCTGAATTCTTGCCATGCCATTTTTTGACCACTCATCATGCCACTTGTTGACATTCAACTGGATGTTCCATCCAAACCCCAAATTTTTTACTGATTGTCAAATATCACCTATCAAAGACAAATGATTGAAAACCACTATTTTTGTAAATAAAATTATTTACATGTGTCATGTTCTTATTGGTATAGATTTACAATGTCATCATGTTGATGAGGTTTGACCATAACTTTGATCGGCTATATCTTTTGCATACAAACTTTGTTTCATAAACCATAAATTATGCTAGAAATCTCAAAACAAGCTCTTACCCATGGAACTATTATAAAATCATTCCATAATGGTCATTTTATGTAGTTTGACTAATTTTGACCAATGTGATTGGAACTTTGGCCATCTACACAAGGAACATATGAGCTCCATTTTCTATGTTTTACATATTATTGGAAAGGTCTTAGTAGGCTCTATGCAATGGTTCAGGTTTATATCTTATTCAAGACATTCTATGAATTGACCTCTAGATTAATCCTACCCATTAAGAAGGCTTTTTGTTCTCAAAAAACTATTACTAAACTTGGTACTTCATATGAGGATCTTTCCATGGCTTTGGCTCTCAGCTCTGGCTTGAATGATCTCTTGAATGCCATATACTAACCTGATTATCAGTTAGTTTTGGAGGTACTCCAATGGGTCTTTAGATCTGATACTATGAAATTATTATAGGACATATAGTGTTATAATAATCAACATTTTATAATTGTCCTTTTAGCTTTTTTACCTAGCAACACAATTTACAAACATTGCTCTTTTTGGGTCTTTTACAAACACTTTAATAATTATAAGCATTGCCCATATTGGGTCTTTATGTACAAAAAATGCCTATATTTATGTCTTACAAATATTTATACATGATTTCACACTCTATAACATATAGAGTAAAATATATAACCTATTTTTTGAGTTGTTCTCGATGCTTTTCATGATGGCATATTTTTTTTACCCTATAGTGTTCCTATATACAACATAGATGAATAAAATAGTACTGAAGGTACTATTTACCTATAATGGTTACTATCGATGTGCTCACATGAGATATTCTATCCCATCTTTTACAATGCTATATTGATTTTCCTTCTTAGAGTAAGTTTATTTTCTCATAGACAAGTATGGTTTACTTAGGATAATGCCACTAAACTGAAGTGGAACCACATCTAATTCAAATTCATCTAAAAATTTGGTGGTAATTACAAACACTAATTTACATGTTTTACCTACATATATACCATGACCATCATTTATTCTATCTAGAAAATAGGGTGGGAAATGTGGCTTAGTTTCCAAATTTAAGGCTTCTAAAACATCTTCTGAGATCAAATTATTTTGATAATTGTTATAAAAAATAGCATCTATCTTAGAATACTTAGCAATTATTCTTTTGAAGAAATGTTTCTTACCTTTCTAGGTTGATAATTTCTAAACTATCAGCTTTTCATTAATTGTCATTTCCCTTGTTGATGTTGTCTTAAGTTTTGATTGATTGGATTCTTTCTAAGGAGGCTCTATATTTTTATTGACTGAAGATGCAATTACAACCTTTCCCTAAGGTTATGGATGATTTTGCTTATATTATTTCAACATTTTCCCCTTAACATTGAAGTGAAAACCTAACTTCATATCTTCCTTAGGCAACTTTATTTTTATAGTTTTCTTAAACTTCCTTTTAGGACTCTCTTATGCATAATCAAAAAATACATTCGATTATTTATTTTTTGCATACCTTGATGAGTCATCTAAAGATTATTCATCTAACATAGTTATTACATCCTCAAAAATTTCTTCTTTCAACTCTTCAGAATGTTCTAGCTTACTACTCGAGTAATCTTCCAACTCAAATTCTTGGGACATTTGTCCATCACCTCCATATCCTAATCCTACATAGAGTGGTCTCTTTTCCACTTGGATAGGCTAGATAATTCCTTGAACATTAATGCCAAGGCCTTTTCTTTTGAATCCCATTTTCGCTAATAGTGTAGAACCTATTCCTTTCATGTGTTTTTCAAATGTATTATCACATGAACTTGATAAATGTTTAGGGTTAGTGCATTTAGTATTCGTAACATTAATTTCATTATTTTCACCTTCAACATGTACTTTAGAAGATACATTGATAATTAGAGAATTATTTAATTTCAAACTTCCAATATCATTCTCATTAATAGGACTATCAAGAATATGTGAATTAAAATAATCACTACTATAACTAAAATGTACCTTTTTAGTCTAGCTTGGCAAAATCTCTTAGAGGAATCCTTCATCTATTGTTTGATGTGTAGGAGATCTGGGCTTCACATATTTTCTAATAGGTGCCTTCCCCTTTAATTTGAATCTTTTTTGGTACTAGGCTAGAGATTTGTGAATGTGTAGATTCTATCATTCATCCATAATATGACCTTTTTTAGAGTAGTAGCCATAGACTTTTGACTTCACTCACATTTGCTTCTTTTGGTGACATTCTTGCTATAATTTTGCTCATAGAACATCAATGCTCTATTGGAGCTTCTTGATCTATAAATCATGTCTTCATTATATATCTTATTTTCATGGTTCTTATAATTACAAGTATTACATCAATATAATGACAATAGTATTTAGTAATAGCCAAACTTGATCTAGCATTGGATCTATAGTGTTTCATAGAATGCGAGTAAAATCACAAAATCAAAAATTCATCCAAAAATTTAGTTATGATAGAAAACTTGATGTTTTAGAGTAATATCTATACAAAATTTATCCCAACACACTAATCACTTTGATACTAAAGTTGATGTTTTAGAGCAATATCTACATAGAAGTTAGCCCAGCACACTAACCACTCTAATACCAAACTTGATCCATAAATTGGCACTTATTTATATGAAATTTTTTTTACAATGGATTATTCATAGGAAATTAATTAAATTACAAAAAATATTCTATAAAATTATCAACTTAAGGAAAAGTAATGCAAGAAAATACACACCACACTGCACAAAAATTGATTACAGAGTTTAGAAATGCCTACATCTCTAGGTTCGCTAACTAGCTAAACTAATTCATTATAAAATATCTATAAGTAAATGAAAACCCTTATAAAAAAATGATTCCATATGTTATGGACCTTCAAAGAATCTCAGTATCCATGAATAGATTATTCACCTTCCCGAAACACACCTCTAAATGTCATCTACTCAAAAATCTCACTTCCAAACATCAAAATTAGCAATAAATGACCTCAAATCGAGACACTTAGCTATAACTAGAACTATCTTATAAACTATAATATTTCAATAGTTTACCTCAAAGTCCATAAATGACTCTAGATGCCTCAAATTAGAGTAAGAGTAGATATAGGTCCTTATGCCTTACCACAATGGACTGCTTTCGAGGCTTTACAAGTTCTTCAAAAGTTCTCAAAATAAAAAATGAACAATTGCAAAATTATTTTTTGGAGAAAAATTATGTTAGTCCTTTTTCAAAATTTTCCCAAATTATGATTTGAATACCTTCTACAAGATACACAATCTTTTATATGCCTTTAACCTTTAGCATTGGCTATTAAGCTTTTTGAATGCTTTCAAATACAAGTTTGAGCACTTTATATAGTGTTTCCACCCTATATCCCAAGTGATTGGACCTTATCCCTTTTACACAAGAGGTTCATAGTTTGATCCACATCCTCTACACTTTTGGTGGGCATATCAATCTTATATCCCACATTAGAAAGTGGGGAAGCTTCATGGATATTAATATATCATGAAGTTTAAGGTTTGACATGCCAAGTATTTGGCATTGTCATAAAATTCATGGGTTTATGGAATCATGTGATAAGTTTTTATGTGGCATGTGGTTATCATATGGGATGTTGAGGAATTTAATTGGAAATTAAGGCATGGAACATAGGGTTATGTGGTTTCACATGGATATAATGTGGAAACTATGTGGCATGTGGATTTAATGGGAAAATATAATATGGTTTGTTTGGAACATTCAAAAAACAAAATTGGATGGTAGCAATCCAAGTAGTGTATTGAGGACCCATCACATGGTCTAATCTCACCATGCCACTTGTTTACTTCTCACCATGCCATTTTTGGACCACTCATCATGCCATTTGTCAATGTTCAACTAGATGTTATGTCCAAACCCCAAAATTTGTACCAATTGTCAAAGATTACCTATTAAAGACAAATGATTTAAACCCACTATTTTTATTCATGAACTAACTTCCACATGTCACATTCTTATTGGTCTAGATTTGACACGTCATCTTGTTGACCAAGTTTGACCATAACTTTGATTGACTATATCTTTTACATATGAAATCCATTTCATGAACCATAAATTGTGCCAAAAATATCGTGATGAGCTCCTCACCATGGAACTATTATCAATTCATTCCATAATGTTTATTTTATATAGTTTGACCAACTTTGACCAATGTTGACCATCATGATTAGAACTTTGACTGTCTGCATAATGAGCATATGAGCTCCATTTTATATGTTCTGTATATCATTAGAAAGGTCCTAATGGGCTATATAAAATCGTGAAGGTTTTGATTTTATTTAAGACCTTATTTTAATTGACCTCTAGTCACTAATATAGATACCTATGGTCCCTTCTTAAGGCCTTTATCTACTCCAACTAGGATAGAAATCCTATGGTAGAGGTTTTAAAGATCACCCTTTTGAGGAAAAAGTGCATATTTTACATTTTATCTCTATTTTTTTTTAAAGAGATTTTGATTTTTTTTCAATAATTAAGGGTTGGGGAACAAACCATGAGTCAAATGATAATCATTAGGTGCATTGTGAATTAAAGCAACGATGAAAAAAATGGATCCATCTTACTCTTCACATTTTATATCAAATGCATTTGATGATCTTTAGAATAAGAAATTTAGTCTTTCTAAATACATGTATTCCTTTATAGATCATAGGCATTAAACATTTTAACAATACCAAGAGAATGAAAAAATTCATACAATAAATTGAACAAGACTTTAAACATTTTATAAATAGAAATGTCATTAATGTTATTCACAAACAAGTCACCATTCTTAATCTTTAATCAAATAAGGAAACCCTCAGATCAAAATAACAATCTCAACTCAAAAAGGAATGTAACAATAAAATGGAAAACAATGAAAGCAAGCATAAACTAAAATAATGAACATGAAGAAAAAAATAAAAATAAAAAACAACAGATAAATAATGAACGTGTGTGTGTGTGTGTGTGTGTACGCACATGCACATGTGTGTGCCTGTGCATGTGCATGTGTGTGTGTGTGTGTGTGTGTGTGTGTGTGTGTGTGTGTGTGTGTGTGTGTGTGTGTGTGTGTGTGTGTGTGTGTGTGTGTGTGTGTGTGTGTGTGTGTGTGTGTGTGTGTGTGTGTGTGTGTGTGTGTGTGCATGTGCGCGCACGTGCATGTGTGCACATTTGTGTATCAAAGTGTATAATATTTATTGCATTGTTTCATTCTTAAACATGATAAGCTAAAGATAGAAGCTAGCTTATATTAGGAAGTAGATCTAGAAGCTAGATTTTTTTTGGAGGTTGGACCGTGCAAACTTATCCCAAGTGAAGTGTGTGACCTATTGTGAAATACTTTAGTCAGAGTTAACTACACTTAAAATCATTAAAACATGTGTCCTATAATAGATTATTTTATATACATACATATACATACATACATACATACATACATCCATATATATATATATATATGCACTTAAATTTTGATGGCTATGTTCCTAGATTAACTTGATCATAAATAAAGAAAATTATTAGGGTTAAAGAGATAAAACACCTGTTCCAAACACAGATGAACCCAAAGTTATCTAACTGAGTGAATCCCATGAAAGCAATATTTAGTTTAGACAAACCTAGTAAAAATACAATAAAAGATGGTGCAAGAGTCTAGGGGAAAGTGAATATATGAAGGAAGGACATGAATACCATAAAAATTCATAGGGAACAACCACATAAAATTAAAAATACTCTAATTATTAGGATTTTGTTTTTGATTAACAATATCTTGGAATTCACACAATCATCAAAGACTCAAAAAAATCTATGTAACAATAAGGCTAAAATGGGAAAAGGGAAGATATTATCCTAGAAATCAAAATAAAAGTTTTGGTTATATATGTATCCTCTCACAATCCAAAAATATATATCCATTATTATGGTACAAGAGTTGATTTTATATAGGCATTCATGCTTGAGGACTTCAAATTCCAATTTAAATTTAATGGGGTAGTTGTAGAAATAATCAATGTGGTTGGACCATTTGAGGTTGTTTTGGAATGAATCCCACTCAATTGAATCATGAAAATATCAAGAACCATGATGTACCAAATCAAGAATGGATTCCCATGAGGGAATTTAGTTGAGATTTCATTAGGATAGTCATCCACCCCTGTCTTGTGTAGTTAGAGCCATTTTTCTTCAAGGCATAATTTTTACCCTCTATGCTTCATGATTAATCTTGATGTGCAAGCCATGTAAATTATTCCCACCTTATTTATGATTTGTTTTGATTACAATTTGATTTTGTAAATAAAATTGGATGTGCAGTCCATTCTTGTCCTCTTGATAATTTTGATGGTTAGATGAGCCATCAAATTGATTCTCATACCTTGTTGGCTATGCAGTTGACATGTCTTTTACATTGACATGAATTTAGGGGTCTAGGAAGTTTCCACATTATGTCTATATGTCCTTATAAGCACTTGAGTATTTTGATTTTCACTACCATGCATCACTCCTCCATGTCTCTACACTATTGGATCTATTTTTATGAGCTCTAATTTACCCCCTTGGTAATTCATCATCATTCATGGGTTTTAGCTTCTCCACTACCATGTGTGACTCCCTCAATTCTTTTTTATTTTGATATCTTTGAATTATTTATCAAATACTTATCATGAAAAATATGAAATGAAAATTTCCATGAAAGGGAGAGAGTTTCCTTCATTATTTATGACTTATACAAGACCCATGACTCATTCATTACAAATACCCAAGTCTTTAGATCTTATGTTTTCACAAAAAATTATTTCATGAATTATGTTCTAAAGGCCTTCAAAGACACATGCTTTTAAAAAATTTGTTCAAAAGTTTTGTGTTCTTTCCTTTTTTGAGTTTTACTTTAGTCTTTATAACTTTTGATGATAATTTCCATCCAAGAATCAGTCTTCAAAACTTTTG
Organism: Torreya grandis; assembly: GCA_037957365.1. Lineage (NCBI taxonomy): Eukaryota > Viridiplantae > Streptophyta > Pinopsida > Cupressales > Taxaceae > Torreya > Torreya grandis. The sequence continues at coordinate 517,343 of JARHVA010005808.1, read as the reverse complement.
TTTGCATTAAAATTTCTAACTAGTCTTCGCAATATTTTCTTCTAAGAGCTAAAAATTTGAACAATTTTTCTAGAGTCTTTAGAAATTTTGTAAAATCTCACTTGAACAAAACTTTCAACACAATTATTGAAAAAATGTGAGCCTCTTTTCCCTTATTTTTGAATTATGATTATTCTTGGTCTTTATAAATTTTATTTTATACTATTTTCATGAATTTTGTTATCTTGACACTTTTTTTTGAAGACCCAAGTCTTCATAAATTTTGGATGCACAAAATTTCTAAAATTTGAAGACCCAAGCCTTAGTATTCACAAAAATGTATTTCATGAATTTTATTCCAAAGATCCTTGTTTTCACAAAAAAATGTTATAAACATTTATATCAAATACCCAAGTCTTCATAACTAGTGTTCAGGCCTAAAGTCTTTACAACTTTTGTCTACAAAATCTCTAAAAAAATCACAACGTTTTTATTGAAGAGTAAATTACTTACACAAATCTCATGATTTTTTTTGGGATTTTTGTAAACCCTCCTTCATGAAAAACCTTTGACTACTCTATTTGGATCCCTGTGGGCACAATATGAAAAGGCATAGTCAGTTACTTTGGTTTAAAAAACTAATGTCTAAGCATTTGAAAATAAATGGCTAAGTATTTTAATAAAACAACTAAGAATAAAAGTTGAAAACTGACTAAGTATAAACCAGAAACTACATAATGACTTAGTTATTTGCTTGATTCCAAAGCCAATTTCATTCATTTTTATGAGAAGTTACTAAGTTATAAAAATTAAAAACTTATAAATATTTATTCATTTAGATTGAAATTAAAGTAGTAATGGACAAAAATTGTTCAAGAAAAGAGGTAGAAAACTCTAGAATAGTTAGATAATTTTCACAAACCTAAGATGAAATAGTCTAAGAGGAAAATACAAAATGTGTTTCAAAAAAAAACTAGACAATTAGACCAAGACTTAATAGATCTATGAAAATTCATATATTAAAATCAAAGCAACCCAATATGTGAATTTCCATGCCAAGTGTTTATAATGAAGAATTTATTTTACAGGTTTGACTAAAATCATGAAGAAAATCCATATTTAACATATTCAAATATATATTTACAAGGATATCATAATGTTGATGAAAACAATAAACCATAATGAACTCCTAAAAGACATAAGACAAGAATATAAAGAAAAAAAGAGTGTCCCAATTTTCAGATTGAAAATGGGGCATGTTGTGTAAACAACAAAAACTTGCTTGTGGAGTATCAAATGTGAAAAGTTAATAATATGTATAGAGGTTAAATAGGTTATTTTAGATAATCTGACACTTTTTTTAGGATCATATTGTATAAATAATGTCTGTACACCTAGTAAGAGGTGTCAAAGCCTCTATTTCTAATGTACATTCACTTTTGAAACCTTTTTATTCATTATTATAACTTGAAACATAAAATAATATTATTAAGGGTAATAAATGAAGGAAAATGAGGTTCTTGGTACATTAAAATATCATTTTATAGTTCAATAATGACTTCATTTACATCTAGTACATAGCTACAACAAATCATCTTCCTAAAATGGACAAGTTTCTTGATGGAGAAGAGACTATGCAGGTTTTCTATGGTGGACTAGAGCATGTAAAAAACATGTGTTTCCTAGAATAAGGTAATATATTCGTAGGAAAACATATTTTAGCTTCCACCAAGCCAAAATTATGCCCAAATAGAAGCTATAGGTCCCAAAAGAGTAAAAAACCATTATATATATATATATATATATATATATATATATATATATATATCGAGTTACTTGCAAGAGAAAAAGAGTGATTCTGATGAAGTTGGTTCATAAAGGAAGAGAATATAAATACAAATTATTTTAGGGGAAGGAGAATATCCCTATTCCATTCCAATTCATATTAACAATTTTGATATTAGGGTTCAAAGCTATATGAATCATCTTTAACAAGTTAATTACTCCTAAAACCCTACAAAAGCTTAACATCTTGATCTTCTTGTGACAACATATATGGGTTTGATGGATGAATTATAATAGTTTAAAATAATATAATATGGTTTTAATAGTATCTAAAACATAAATCCATGGAAAAATTCTATGGATCATACCTGTAACAACTAGAAATCTCATTGTTATATTGATTCTAGACATGGTAGGAAGGTTTGGAGACTATGAAGGGTAATAAAGCATGAATGGTGATTAAATACTAGTTGTATAAATTTTATTAAACCTTATTAAGAACCTATAAAAATACTCAAACCACTTCCAATCATGTGGAGAGATAAAATGGTAAGAAGACATATCATGCATCCATTCCCAAGTGGATTGCGTCAAGTCTAGAAGTTTAAGAACAAAGGGTCTTCGCAAGTCTTATGTTTTTTATCAATTGAAAGGAAGTCCTAAAAGAATAAAAATAGACTCCATATTATCTCCAAGATAAATTAAGGTCATCAAAGGTATAAGAGATAATCCAAGTGTAGGGTAGTAATAGGATTTGAGCTTGGTATGCATATCTATAGGACTACACATCAAAATATGGAGAGAAAGTGCAAATATTAAAATTGAATATGATGTAGGAGGATATTTTTCAAGTGTAAGAGACCTCAAGGGATAATTAAATAATTATTATATAGGTCATCATGAGGAGAAACCACCAAAATAATACCATTAGGGTCAAATTTTAAAACTACCTACAAACCCTTAGCATGGGCTAAAGAAAGTTCTAGGGGGCTTAAGCGGTCAAAATATTTAGAGAATCACCTATAGATATTATAGGGAATGCATAAATCGTAGATAATAAATTTATAATAAAAAATCAATCTTAAGACCTTTTCATTCAAGACATTCATATCGAATAGGCACCTATAGGATTGTGAGCTCGAGAAAATCATCTTTCTCATGTGAGAAGTGAACTAAGAAAGTGTATGGGTAAAAATTACATTAGGGGATATTTAAAAGGTATATGCACTCCAAGTTATTTTTATTTTTAAAACCATCAATGAGTTATACTTTATGATCAATAATTAATAATTTAAAGATTTTAAAACTACCAAGAGACTCAAAAAATAGATTGATGACTATAAATGGTTTTCTAAGTGACTCCAATAGACATAAAATGCCTTGTACACACTTGAATGACATATTTAAACTTGATGGGCACCTATTGGTTTGATAATTTGGAATGAGTGGAGAGAAAAAACATGAAAAAGGGTTTAAAAGTACCTATTTTAAATGGTTTGTATGGTTCATGAATGTGTTTGAGATTATTAACCATTTGGATAATTTTTTTGATCTTGGGAAGAGATTACATGATCTTATACAAAACATACAATAAGTCATTGTGGTGATATGATAGTTCCTCAAGCTAGAGACTAAGCCAAGTGAATACTATCCTTTCCATTGCATTAAAGGGAATGAATTTTTAGACCTTCTTAAGGTAGTTTAAGGCATAAATATCCTTAAGACACCCCTATAGACATATAATGGAATCCTTAGAATAGTATTCAAATTTTACAAAATCCTATTCCAGTGACTACAAGAATTCTTGTAGGGCTTATAAATAGGAAATATACTATATTTATGGTGATAAGATCCCTAAAAGACAAATATAGGCCTCTATCAAATTTTCATGCTTATCATAGGGTAATTTTACCCTATTCTAATTTTTTTAGGTAGTGGTGAAAGATATGACTTACTAAACCTATGTTCTCTAGTCCTAAGAAACCTAAATAGGAGTCTCAAAATTTGTTTTCAATTAACTTCCATCATTGAGACCCTATGATAATTTAACATGCTCTTAAATAACACTAAAATGACTTAATACACCTACAACATTAGTGTCAAGGATCCCTAAACATGGATAGGTTCCATAAATAGTTTTCAAGTCCATGTAAAGTCTACATAGCATGATGAATATCTACAACTCTCTCCAAACATCTTGATAGTAGGCTATATAGATATAATGGGTAAATAATAACTTGAAGTGGTATAAAAGTTGGACAAAGGTTACATGATCTTTTATAAGCAATCTAAGAGGTTGTCAAGTTGTTATGGTAATTTTCAAATAAATACTAAACCTTGTATGATGTGTTAAACCTATCTCCATTACATTTCATTGGCTCAAACAAGATTAAACATGAAGTTGTAGGTTATATATATATAGACGATAACTAAGGAAGAGGTATAAACATCAAGTTCCACTTTCATCAATATGAAATATGCATTGGGAGGGTCAATAATGGTGTAGAGTGATGCTAATAGAAGTGAGTAGGCCATGTGTTAAGAAGCCTAAATATAGTAAGTTCCAAGTATGGATTTGTAACTCTTCAATAAAAAAGAGGGTCATTTTAAGATAACAAAGATGATTCATAGAAGGCCAATAACCACTTATACACCACCTCTCATGAGGCCATCATTAATCAAATCAAACACAAGTAGAATATGAATCATATGACTATTTTTTCACCTTCCATTGAAGTTGAAACTAGTTTTATAATGGATGTTAATTATAATGAACTTCCTACACATCCGCCTTCTCTCTCTCCTCTATATTATACTATATATATTCTTAAAATAGACATTGTAAAGGATCCTTTAGCTGGTTATGGTATAGCCCTACCAAAATTGATATTGATTCTTTCTTTTGAAATTAATACAAGTTGATTTATGCCTTATCCATATTGAATTGTTTACGAATTATAATGACAGGTTTAAAATTTGTTGCATTTATCCTCTTAATTCTTATATCTTTGTGAGTTAGTCATCTTCTTTCAGGTCGTATGGTGTGTGTAAAGTATTTTGTCAAAGGTTGCGGAAAAATTTCAATAGTGTCTTATTTTATACCTCTTGATTATCCATCTTGATTGATGCATCAGCTATAGCCTCCATAATTAAACACTTATGTTGTAAGGACTATTTTGAAATTGTGAGAATTATATTTTAGTCTTGTTTTAGTCCATAATAGCAATCATAACAACTAGAGGAGACTTAAAATTTGGTGAATCACCCCTTTTAGTCATTTATTTTTTGTTTTATTTCTCCCTTTTCCTTGTAATTTAAGTAGGTATACTATTAGTTTAGATGAAGCATCAAGGGAACCATCTCACCCCAGGCCACCCATAGCTTTAAAAAGTTCCCATTATATCAATTCAGTGAAGAGACCTAAAACATGTCCTTAAAGGGTAAAACTCAAAGTGATAATATTTTTTGTATAATTAGTGGGACCCAAATTCAAGAAGATTACTCAATATTCATGCCATTATTGACATAATTATATTTTTTATAGCATATGACAACTCAAAAAAAATTTAAATAATCCTAGTTTCAAGATTAGTGTCTAGTTTTCATGCCAAAGGTAACTAAAAGATCCTGTGTTAAGGTTACTCTTTTTGAGTTTGTAGAATTACCTTATCATTTAGCTAAAAAAAACATATTTTCTACTACACACCCTTAACCAAAAAGTTCTTTTAATAATATATGTATGTGTGTGTGTATATATATATATACATATACATATATATATATGTATATATATATGTATATATATATATATATGTATATATATATGTATATATGTATGTATATATATATATATATATATATATATATATATAGAGAGAGAGAGAGAGAGAGAGAGAGAAGTTTTATCTACCTCCAATTTTCAAGATGGCAATGCCTATAAATCTAATTTTTGTTCCTTTCAATGGTGGTATCCCCCTCAACCTATCTCAATATGATGATATCTGTACTGATTCCCATAAAATCATCTCACATTTAACTAAAAAGGATTCCACCACCTCTTTTGATCATATAAGATACATTTATAGTATATGTTATGTACATCATGTGATACAAGAGAATGTCACAATAAGATTTCTATCTACTTCAAAGGGAAGGATATTTAGTGCTATAAAGGCTTGAGGCCTAATTATATTTCTACTTAGGATGAATTGCGATAAAAATTGTGTAATCATTTTGAGGATAAGAGTGATCACTTGTCGTTGGTAGAGAAATTAATTACTATAAATAGGGATCCTCATGAATTCAAGGTTGAATTAAACTATATATTTAAAAGACTTGGGATAAGATCTCAACCATATTCAATCCCATTAAAAACTATGCATTCTTGTAATAATTGAGGTATTTGAAAAGTGATACAATAGTAATGATCTAATTATTGAGGGAACACACTACTTGATGCATATAAAGTAGCAATAAGTGCTAACAGTTATCTCATCCAAGTTATAATATTTCTCCATGGCCTCTTATGCCTTTATTTCCATAATTGTATCCCTTACTTCTTCTACACCTCTCTCATTACCTACATTGGGCCTTATTTATTCTCCAAAAAATTAATAAAAGGTTTTCACTACCCATCCTAAAGACTTACATAAAGACAAGAGTACTGAAGACAACAAAAGGTTGGTAGTTATTATATCAACATTGTTGATCAAATAAAGAAATCACATGTGAATATCTCAATGTTTGAGATATTAGTCATCCCTAGAAAAAAAATCTACTTTAAAAAGAGTTGTGTGACTTCAACCTTTTAGTTAGATCAATAATGAAAGATAAATTTGTCCCCATGAATGAAACAAAGCCTAAAGGAGGGAAATAAGTCAAAAATGATAATCCACCTCATATATATATATATATATATATATATATATATATGAGGTGGATTATCATTTTTGACTTCAACATTTTAGCTAGATCAATAATGAAAGATAAATTTGTCCTCATGAATGTAACTCAGCCTAAAGGAGGGAAATAAGTCAAAAATGATAATCCACCTCATACATACATACATACACACACACACACACACACACACACACATATATATATATATGTATGTATATATATATATATATATATATGTATATATATATATATATATATATATATATATATATGTATATGTATATATATATGTATATATATATATACATATATACATATACATATATATATATACATATATATATGTATATATATCTATATATATATATATATGTATATATATATATATATGTATGTATGTATATATATATATATATATATATATGTATGTATGTATGTATGTATGTATATATCCCATTATAGGTTGGTATTTGGTTTACAACTTTATGATTGATAGTAGTGATAGTACCTCTATAATGACTAAGTATGTGGATGATAAGCTAGGTCTAAAATATGATCCAATCACCAAAAGAGTTTTACAACTAATGGTACAATGATCAAGACTTTAGGTATCATCAAATGTTTGAAGTAAAATTTACATTATTTCCTCACTTTTTCAATCCTCAAGATGTTTTAATAGACCTACCATCCCACTTGTCCTTATGTCTATCTAGGGAATCCACAATGAAGATTGGGGGTATCTATCATTATATTGGTCTTAAATGGTGTTTAAAACTAGGTATGGAACTAAATTTAATATAAAATCAAAACTAATTTCTAAGAGTCATCTAAAACATTATGTACCTAAATTATCCAGTATTAATTGTACTATCATTGATGAAGGATGCCTTCATGTTGATCAAGAACAAAATTATTTCATTCAAGTCATACTTGACATATTTTATGATGAGTGGGGTACTGAGCATCATGAACATGATTTATATAATTTCATGAAATAAGGAGGGATAAGAGTGTATTGATTACATGAGGAAGGTTCTTTTATTCCATATTTGGTTAATCCTAGTAAGATTGGTGCATGAGGTTGTTCAATGTTGATGTCTCCATTTAAATAAATTTACTATACCACTTTTAGATTTCAATTTAGTTGTACTTTTAATACAAAAGAGTATGAATCACTTGTACATGGAATTTAATGGGTTATGAAAAGAGTATTAAAGTGATTTCAAGTGTTTGGTGATAGTGAGTTGGTTATTCATCAAGTGAAAGACCAAAATGTAACAGAAAACTCCTTGTTAAAGTACTAAAAACATAGGGTGTCAGATGTTATGGACTATTTTGAGGTTTTTAATCTACAAGTAATTCTAAAAGAGTAGAATAATTTTTATGATTCTAGATTACACCCCTTGAGCCAGTGGTGTTTCAGTCCTACCTCATATAGCTAATAAAATGGGATAACCTATAGGTGTGTGTTGCCTAGTTGATAAGGTAAACCTATAATTTTTGAGCTAGCTCCCCTAGTGCATAAATTATGGATAAAATCCTAAACATACCTATTTTTAAAGTGAAAATAAATATAAGTGAAACATGAAATGAAACCTATGTTACTAAAGGTGATGTGACAACATGATGTGTCCACTCTATTTGACCGTTCAACAACACTAATGAATAAGATAAGGACTAGTAATTGAACCAATGTCTCCAAAGGCTTTTAAGAATAATTTTTTCACATAGAGGATATATTATATTATTATAACTATAGGGTTATAGATATAAGTTCTGGTTCAAGACACCTTAACCACTAATACCTTCACACACTATGTGACCTACATAGAATAATGTCCTAGTATCTAGGTGAGGCATGAACCTATAAAGGGAGAGAAATTTACAAATTATACAAATAATAAAATCATTAAACACATTACATGATTATAGAGAATCTGAAACAATCCTTCATTATTTCAATAGGTTATAAAGTACAAATTTGGGCAGAATTTCTTTATACCTAGTAGATGGATCCATACAATTATATTCTAGCCTTGATTTATAGAATAATGGAGAAGGTGAGAGAAGATAATATAGTGTGAAAGTGTGGATAATAGGCCATGATGAACCCTATTTAATAAACAAATAGTTATAACATCTATAATAGTTTGATGACCTCTCCATACATTGACTTGGTTGGTTGGGGGTTTTCAATGAGCTTTTGGGCATGGAGGAGTAGTGGATAGGAGTTAATTTTTCCTTGGTTAACCCCATTAAAATCATTTCCATTAAAAATTGGTCAACAACCTCTCCTCATGATATTTATATAGGCAAAAATGTGGACCAATTAGGCCTCCATGAAGTATTTAGTAGCCTACCTTCCCTTTGTGCATGTTGTGTAGGCCTAAAACTATCCAATACTTCATAATATCCATGAAGTGTGCCTAATTTATTAATTTATAATTAAAAAATATGTTTTTTGATCTTTATATACTCACTTAGTATTCTATCACACAAAAAAACATCTTCTTTTGTTGCTAAAACATGCCTACTAGAAAACTAGGCCTAATCACTTAGTGTTACCTATTTGGATTACCATGAGGTTTGAATATAACCTTAAAGGATGGATTAGTGATAATTTTTTAAGTATTTAAAAACATATTAAATCATGACATGTACCTTATCAATAGTGCAAACCTATAATGTTTTGACATTTAGGTGACTAGGTCACCTCTCACTAGCATTTCTAGACTGGGTCTTTTACTTAGACATGTATAAACTTTTCTAGGAGGTTTTGGGTGTATTTCATGACCTAAAAAGTTGGAAAACATGTCAAACCACATTATTTAATGGTCTAAAATTATTCATATATCTCATTAACTTGAAATTATCACTAAATCATGAAAAAATAGTATTTCTAGTGGATCCATACAACTATCCATCTAGAACCTTATCAGAGTGCACAAGGTGTTCTAGATGTCTCCCAATACATTTTAATGTATTTTATTTCAAAAAATTTAATATTTCTTCCATCAAGTCTCTATTAGGGTTTAATAAGGGTTTTAGTGGCCTACCATTTTAACAATGGTTCATATAGTACATCTCTCAAATAAAAAACTCATTTTCATGAATGTTAAGACCATAGAACCTTTTAAAACTCCCAAATATCTCCTATTCTGATGCACCTTGTATGGTGAGTTTTAAGTGATATTTGGTAGCCTTCAATTCTTGTTAATAATTCTAGATAGGTTAACGGTGTTAGGGAATGTTTATAGAGTTGATCTTTTGAATGCAACTCTTTATTTAATGGATACTAAGTATATGATGGGTCCTAATTCCCCCTAATACCACCAAGCCCCACTCATTTTTCCACATGAGATATGATCACTACAGTTGGTAGTCTAAAATGGTAGTCTAGGGTAGTAGAGATCAAGAAGGGTAATGATAGCAAATTTGAAAACTTCCTTGCTTTAATCTATCTAATAGACCTTCCTTAAGGACTATATCATCATCATACACCTATTTATGACCTTAGGTCTATCATGGGGGTTTGATTATATCACAAGGATGAAGTTGGGTTTTTAAGGCCTAATAAGGGTTTTAGGCCTTATAGGCCTAAACTGAGCTTTAGGACTCTAAGCCACCTATAGGTGTATTGGTGACTTCAATTTCATCTTATCATATTTTCCCAATTTATTCCACCTTTTTCATCTATCCTCAACTACCTAGACTCCCATATTTATCCTTATTTCTTGTAGGCCTAACATGACCATCATTACCTAATCTAAGTGTTTGAAGTAGTTAATGTTAGGGGTCTAGGTAAGACCTATTTTTTTATATATTTAATATTTATAGGGTTTGGATATCATGTAACATGATATTATGGTTTGATAACACTCTTTCTCCATGAATTATACTCTCAAAACTCATTTTATAGTCATATACATAGGCCAGTGTGTCATGATGTCTAATTAAAACCAAATAGCCTCCTCAAACTTATATTATCATAATATTAAATATTAAGGTAGATGGATGAAATAATTACCCTAGGGTTACCTTTACATGTTTTTTCCATTGTCATTCACATTAGTTAGGCACCCCAACTAGCTAAACATACTTTGATGCACTTAGGCCACTATTCATGCGTGAGTCATCTTATTTTAGATTATCCATTCAAGTTTACCTTTATTTTATAAAACATGGTCTCTTTGTTTTTCCTCTATACTTGATATATATATTTTATGTGGATATAACATCTTTCATAATCAATGTTGGAAGTAGACTGCCTATAGTCCTACAGGCGGTGGTCTAGGTGTGTGACAATCAAGGGAACACTTTCATAGGTCCATGAGCAAGAGGAGGGGTTTCATAATGTTTGTAACCTTAGTTAGCTTTCCCTAGATCCAAATCACACTCGTTAGGTATTCATCTCTATAACATATGGTTCATCCTTTCATTGTGTACATTCAACTATATGGTGGTTTTGGAAAACCCTTTGACGATTGGGCTTAAGCCTCATCTTGTGAACTTGGTCATAGCTTCTCAATAGTATCCAAATTTTAATGGAACCATTTTATCATAATTAAATTTATCCTTAATATTATTTTATATAATTTGGTTTTGTTTCCATGCCTTAAGCTTGGGAATAAGGGCTTAAACCTATAGGTGATTGTCATAGAGTCGTATGAAGTTCTTGAGTTTGGGAATCAAGGGATACTATGGTGTGAAATGGATTGATGAGATTATTAAAAATAATATGTTGTATGAGAGGATACATATGGATTATTTTTCCTTGATCGATACCACCTATGGGGACCCTAATCACCCCTATCAATATACTCAACAAGGAAAAACATCTAGAGATAGTTACCCAGATAAATGAAGGGAGAAATTGAAACCTAGGATTTCACAAATACTTAAACCATGTTAATGAATGTTAAAATTTGATAAATATGTACATGAAAGAATTAGGAGATATTTTATACTTTCCTCACCTTGAAATCTATAATTAGACTTGTTTCTCTTGAAAATAGAGTTCTTTCATAATCTTAAACCACCCCTACAACCTAAACAAGGAAATCAATCATGCACTTGTAACCTGAAGATGGACTATTATAAGAACAAACATGAAGATTTTCCTTCCTCATTCACATTTTGGGTATTTATAGAGATTAAAGAAGGTCTGATATGAATAAAGGTGATCTAATTAAGTATGTGATAAACATGAAGAAATCATAGAAACTATGTATTGATCTATTTCATGATTTGTTCTTTCTTGAAACATGAAATGTTTTTCACATGACCTGTAATTTTACAACCAAGGGGGAATATGGGTTGATCCACCCTTGAAATTAGTATAATAACATTCTCATAGAAGTCTAAAAAACTCAACAAACCCTTATATAACTTCTTTTATGCTTAATCCACCACAACAAGTTCAAACTTTTCATGAATCTACTTACAGTTGGGCCTATGGGGTTTATAAAGGTCTTGAGACCACTTATGGGTCTTAGAAATAATTCATAAAGATCAAGGGATGGATATTAAGACCAATTCTACTGAATTAAATCCCATTAGGGGCCCCACCTCTAAGTAAGAGCTTGGGCTCTAACTCCCTTTATATGTTTTGTATTATCCATCTCCAAATGGACCTTATGATAATACCAAGATATTGATGTGGTTTTCACTATGTTTCCTACCTTAATTTTCATATATTTTACTTAAAACTTACTTTTCACACCTATAATACATCTTATTTGAAGTTCCTAACCTCTTTCTACTCTGACATGACTATACAGATCTATACAAGAGAAACACCTGTAAAACCTCTATTTTCTACATTATTTCAAGTCTAAAGCTTTGAGAATACATTAGACAGTAGTGGGAGGGAAAATAGGAGACAAAAATGAGTTTCAAATATGTGGTATAGATGGAAGGAAGTTTGAGAGTCATTTTCAACATGTGAGAGCTCTTTTTGATGGATGAAAACCATTTAAATTTTAAAATGAGACCATTTGAATATGAAACCATTACCAAAATGACATTATGATGGTTATGAGAACATTTAAGTCCCATAATTTCAATGTTACACCTAAAAATATATTACTAGAAGGTTTAAAATTTAGATTTTAAATCATTTGAGATGTTGGAAGGGGCATTTGATGACTTAGAGGGCTAATTAAAGCATGAAATAACCTTGACCAAATAAACCATTGAAAAAAACATTTCATACATCATTAATTACTATGTCAGTGCCTAAAAATGACTTGGACACCTTCCCCATCTTGTTGTAAATGCCTCTTCCATAGTAAATGGCTAAAATAGGCATAAATACTATGATAAATAGAAACCTTAACTTCCCCAAACACCTTAATTTTTGATAAAGATCCTTAACTTTGTCAAACATGGTTAAGGCCATTTTATAGGATTTAAAAGGAATTTTAAACCCTTCCACTTACCCAAGGACCAATATGACAACGTAGCACATAATCCAAAGATTGAAAATAACTATGACATGAGGATATCTTAATCAATGTCTAAAACATGTAATGACACCTTAAACAATGCTAAAAGCCTTAAAAAGATACTAAAAGAGGAAATAAAAAGGCATGTAGGCCACCATGTATAAGTTTTTAGGTGTGTCATGAGAAAATTTTGTATTATAGAGGTTGAAATTTGGCTTCAGAAGGCCAAATTATCAACATTCTTGGTTAGTCATAGGGGTTGACTAGCATGTTGGTCAAGAGAACAAACTATCTCATTCTTTTAGGAAAAATACTCACACATGACAACATGACTAAAATAACTAATTTATTTAGAATATCAATTATATTTATCACCTTATAAAACCTTTAAGGACTACAATAACCTCACCCAAATAAAGACACTAAAATAAAATAATACCTAAACACATAAGAAAGAAACAAGACAAGACAACAAAGAAACAATAAGACACAACACACTTGTGTTGAAAAACACGTATTGGAAACTAGACAAAAAATAAAGTAAATGAATATACCCAACTAACCTAGAATTTTATTCTCCCTCCTGGGTCAAAGGGGAAGTTTCTTGGATCCTTCACTTTATGAAATGAAGAATGACATGTGGTAGTAAACTCCTTATACCTTGACCTCATTATTTTCCTTCTCTCCTTGAATTCTACTCCTCCCATCATGTTCTCAAGTGAGGTGATATCTATAAACCAATCTCCTATGAATATATACTCCTCTTTTACTTCAAGGTCCTTTTCATTCTACCTATCAACTACAACTTCAACAAATAGTGTTTATTGTAGGCATTATATTTTAACCTCCATGGTATCTTGAGTGTTCTAAAAATGATTATCATCTACTGCAATCTCACCAAGCTCTTTAAGGATATTTTCTTACTTCAAGTTTCATCATTATCTTCAATGGATGTGTATTGACTAACCTCTTCATGCTCATGATTTTAAATAGGAAGTATGCTTTTGTAAAAAGATTCAACCTCTTTAAGTGACTCCATATACTACTACCACTCATATTTTTGCTCTTCATTTTGATCAATGAGAGTAGGACTAGTTATAAGTATATCTTCCTCTTCCTCTTCAAGGGATATGGGGCTATCAAGAGATTCATAACCTGCTATGCATTCATGATGTGACTATGAGGTAGATATTTCAAGTATGTCCTCTTCCTCTTATGATTATAGGTTGATGTCCAAATAATCAATGGGTTCTTCTTGGAATAACTACTTCTCTTGGTGCCTTGTTTAACCTCAACTTCTTCCTCCATAAGATCAACACTATCATTATGCTTATCACGTTCCGTAATACCTAAAACTACATGGACTTATTCAATAAAATGTTGGTTGTTTTGAGTATTCTCCCCTTCATCAATACTATATTTTTATGACCAAATTCCTTCAAATTTATCATCATCCTCAATGAATCAAGGGAGTTCACCCAGAGATCTTAGTTTGTCTTAGCCACTAGAAGTATCTTGAGGACTGCCCAACTCATCATTCACTACAATTATCATCTACACATTTTCATGGTGAAATCCTTGAGGTATACTGATAGATATTCCTAAATTTTGGTTTATGTGGACTATTATTTCACTAATATTTTCCTTTTTCAAATGTGGTTCTTCTACTTGAGTGACGCAAAGATCAGTCATCTTGTAACTAAGACACTTGACCCAATAAAGTTTCCATGTATCCATGCCTTCTTCACCCTTTTGTGATAATTATTTCTCTTTATTTATCTATTCTTTATCTTCTCTCTAGACTATAGGTATTCCTTCAAATATGGATATTATGGGAGGGAAATAATGGCCAACTAGTGAAATATGAATATAAGGGTTAATGGCTTGTTTTTGAGTGAGTTTGGTAGGTGAAGAGGAACTCTTCCAACTTGGGAACTCTATAGGATTGGTACTTATAACCTCTTTCTCTCCTTAAATTACTTAATATTTATGGACAATTTGAGCTTGAGGAAAAGGTAAATAACACTGAAATATTGGGAATTTTCTTGTCCTAGCTTGTGCAATCTTCCTTTCTTCTTAGTTTTGAGTTGACATGGGAGGAGTAGTCCAAGGATATTTATATGGGGTAGTAGGGGGATTATAAGAATAGTTAGATTGAGCTTGATATTATTTAACATCCAATAAACCATTCTCAATGATTTGACTCATGTTTTTTAGATCCTCCAACTCATTGGAGAAACTAGGTGTACCTTGAAGTGGTGGTTAGTGAGGGAAAGAGGGATAATACTCTTGAGAATAAGGCTACCATAATAATTATAGGGCTATCATAGGGCTTGTATGAGCCAT
The DNA here is from genome assembly GCA_037957365.1 of Torreya grandis. Lineage (NCBI taxonomy): Eukaryota > Viridiplantae > Streptophyta > Pinopsida > Cupressales > Taxaceae > Torreya > Torreya grandis. The sequence continues at coordinate 501,885 of JARHVA010005808.1, read as the reverse complement.
CATACTATTGATAGGTTTAATTATAGGGTTGATAGGGCTCATAGTAAGGTTAATATGGGTGGACATAGGGCTGATAAGGAAATATAGGATTAAGATCTCCTCCATATCCATCCATTATGAATCATGAGTCAACATAGAATTTAAAAAACCATTAATAAATCCAAATTATTCTTACCCTTTGATGAAGGCCTTTTGATGACCCTTGGGATGAATTTTTTAGTGTTGTTTTGCTTTTTTAATGCTTGCAACTACTTAAGATCATCAAATGATGATGGAATGTGTTCCAAGCTTCTTGAATCCATTTACATTGGGCATGATAGAAACTTTTTATTAGTCTTGATTTCACCTCTTGAGGTACTGGTTTTTCATCCCTACCTCACCCAACTAATATAATGGGAGGGATCACATATAGGTTTGGTGGCCTAGTTGATGAGGTGAACCTCTAGTTTATGGGGCTAGCTCCCTTGGTGCATCAATTATGGCTCAATTCATAAAAATTACCTATTTTGATAGTGAAAAGGGATAGAAGGGAAACATGAAATCAAACCTATGATAATATAAGTGATGCACTAATCTGATTTGTCCACTCTATTTAACCTTTCAATAACACTAATGAATAAGACAAGGACTAGTAGCTAAACTAATCTCTCCAAAGGCTTCTCAGCATCAGTGTTTCACATAGAGGTTGTGATATATGATTAGAACTTGAGGGTTATGGATAGAATGTCTATTTCAATATACTTAGTAATAAAATTCCATTTCAAGCTTAACCACTAACACCTTTACACACTATGTTACTTTCATAGAATAGTGTAATAGTATATAGGTGAGGTAAGAACCTGTAAAGGGAGATAAATAAACCACTTATATAAATAAAAAAATCATGAAAAACACTACAAAAATATATATAAGATAAAATAGTCCTTCATTAGTTTAAGAGGTTACAAAGTACAAATTTGGGTAGAATTTCTTCATATCTAGTAGAGGGATCCATTTAATGGCAATCTAGACTCAATTTATATAATAATGGATAAGGTGAGAAAAGAGAATATAGTTTGGAGAATAGGTAATGATGACTCTCATTCACTTAATAAATATTTACTACATTCATAACATTCCTATGATCTCTCCATGTCTTACCTTGGCTAGTTAGGTGTCTTCAATGAGTATTTGGGTATGGAGGTGTAGTGGATAGGAGTTAATTTATCCTTGGTTAACCCCATTAAAATCATGGAAGTTACAAATCAATTAACCAACTCTCTTTATGATAGTTAAAAATGTATAAATGTGGTCCAATTAGGACTCCATGAAGTATTTAGTAGCCTACCTTCCATTTGTGCATGTAAACTAGGCCTAAAACCACCTAATCCTCCATAATGTCCATTAACTATGAGTTATTTCTTAAATATATCAATTAAAAATGTGTTTATGGCTCTCCAATTACTCACTTAATAGCCTCTAATGCCAACATTCATATTCTCTTATTGTTAAAATATGCCTCCTATGCAACTAGGCTTGGTCACTTAGTGTTACCTCTTTGGATGACCATGAGGTTTGCATAAAACCTTCAAGGATGGATGATTAAGCATGTTTTAGATCTAGAAAACATATTACTTCAATGTTGAACATTTTTTATAACAAGAAAAAATGGTTCAACCCCTTATAGTTAGGATCATGTATAGGGTGTTTTTAAAATGTCATAGGGTATGTTGTAGTTAATTGTATGTAATTTCATATGCCATTCTAGTTTTGATCATATTCTTGCTTAGTCTTATGTCATTTGGTGTCTTAAGGGTTATTTTAGGGTCATATATGCAAGTGGTAGGACTTCATGGTGATCAATGTAAGCCAAGATCATTGAAAGGGTCCACACATAGCCTTAAAGAGTTCATTCAAAGATGCAAAATTTAAAGAACAAGCTTTATGAAACCAAACTATCATCAGGACATCATGAAGAACTATAATGGAATATCTTACTTTTGTAATTTATAAATATGATTATAAAGACTCACGTGAAAATAATACCATGTACAACTAATGTCCTTAGTGCTAAGGTCATTCTCTATAATTTTCATATCTTGATGAGTCTTTTATCTCAAGATCTAAGCCTTCCAAGTTTAGTTTGTCAAGTCTAAAGGGTGAGGCCATCTTTCACATCACACAAGAATGAATGAACCATATCATTTGTAATTTTTTAAAATATTAACTCAAGAATCCCCCATGAGCCAAGGGATTTTATCACCATGGATTTTTTCATGCCAATATCATCCTTTGAAAGTTTAAAGTTTGCACAAGCTTTCTAGCTCTAGTTAAGAAGCTTTAAAGTTGAACCAGTAAAGTAAGACATCTACACAAATGTCAAAATAAATATTGATCAAAATAAACTCTTTTGAGATTAAATTTTATGGTTTCAAAAATGTCAATGATAGTCATTCAAACATAATTTGACAGGAGTGTGGATGTCAAATTTGAGCTCATAAATTAGTCATTAAATTTCAAATAATGGTTCCCAATAGATTTCATGGTCTAATTTTTATCATACTTCTTGATCTAATGGTATGAGATGAGTCAAAATGTCAAGGGGATCAAAAGGCCACCATGTGGCATAAGCATGGAAGCAAATATACTAACAATAGTATCTTGAAATCAATGCATGATTGACACATAGCACAAGTATAGAAGCTAAAAAATTGATAGTAGATCTTGAGTGTAAATGTGGGATTGTAAAGTGGTACCAACACATGAAGAGATTGAAAAGTTAAAGGTATATCAATAACTCATGGTTATTTTTATTGATAAGGATCAATGGTGTGAGATGGGTCAACAAGTCAATGATCTAGGTCAAATATTGATGACCAATGAAATTTAAGGTTGAGAAGCTAAGGGACTTCTTGGAGATTGAACACATGACCAAGGTCAAACTAGGGCAAGCTTTTCAAAAGACACATGCTACCATTTAAGCTCAATTAAATGCCATAAAGTGGACATAGTGATGCAACTATGTATAAATAACATAAAGGACCACCATCAAAGCTTATTATGGACCTCTAGTTTAAATATTTTAGGGTTGTAGTATTATTTTATGACTGTGTTCACTTTATTTAAAGAAGGTTCTATGTATATATGAATTATCAGTTCCTACAAATATAAAATGTATGTATTTGGACCTAATAGTAAAACCAATAGTCTAAGATTATTTTTCCATCTATATTAGACCTATGAACATAGGGATAAGTTCAAACATGATCCATTTTGAATAAGAATTATAATTTTAAAGGATGCCACAAAGGCATACATGTGGACCCCAATGGTTTCATCTCTAGGACCAACTACATGAAAGGGACCCTTCTCTCCACTTTTACACACAATGACAAACTAGTTAGGAGCAATTAACAATAATATAATTCTAACAAATGGATCTGATGGTTCTAACTACATTGATGGGAGGACCTAACTTAGAATAACTTGATCCCACCATTGCAACTATTAGGGAGAATCATGAGGGAATAGTGTAATTGTACAACCACTGGAAGTGACTTAGATCAATCAAAAGGTTTGAATGAACATAATTTTAGAATTAATTTGAACTATGGTTCAAATTAATTTGAACTCATTTGATTCCCCTTTGGACTTTTATTTTCCCTCCTTTCTCTCAAATTCTATAAGTAGCTACCATTTTGGCCTTTATAAGGAGAATCACACCATGTATGGCAAATCCATACTATAATGATGTCATATTTTTCCTTTGAATATTAATGCAAGTCTATTTTTGAGTTCTTAAACAATTGTCTGAGTCTATAAGTGATGTATGGTGATGAGAATTAATAATTCTTTATCCTTCCTTCCCTTTTCCATTCATGTTTAAACAAGAGTTCCTAGTATAACAAGTCATATGAAGTTTATAATAGTGTTTAAATATTTTTCAATTGAATAATTATCCTTGGAGTGTGAAATATACCCTCTAGTTCATTTGTCTTATGTTATTACTCGCATCTCACCTTTATATTGAAATGCACATGTTAGAACCCATTAAGACTTAGATACTAGTTTATATGCCTTGTTTCATCATGGCATAAATATGATGGTCATGTGGAAGAAATTTTGGTGCATCATCTTTTTTATATTGGGTTCAATGTATGCATAATCTAACTCTTTTCCCCAAAGTAAGCAATCATTTAAGTGATAAGCATTGCATGATATATTTAGGGAGATAACCCTTAAATCTAAAGACTCATTACTAATATAGGTACACCCACATACCTATAAATGTTCCCATTTTGCCAAAATATAAGAGAATATTGAACAATTTTTTCTAGGGTACAAGATTTGGTGACAACAATCATGACATGTGGCTTCTCAATAGTGCATACCAATAATGTTTTCTCATTTAGGTGACTAGGTCACCTCTCACAAACATTTTTGGACTAGATATTTTTCTCAGACCTATAGAAGCTTTTATAAGAAGGTTTTAGAGTATTTTATGATATAATAAGTTGTAAAAAACGTCATAACACCTTCTTAAATGGTCTAAAGTTCTTCATATAGCTCAATACCTTGAAATTATCACTAAAACTTACAAAAATAATGTTTATAGTGGATTTGTACAACTATCCATATAAACTAATGCCAAGTTTATAACATTCTCAAGGTTTATAAGGTGTTATATATTTCTCCCAAGTGATTTTAATTGAAATAAATGCAAATTCCTCAAGATTTTTTCCTTCAAGTCTCTATTAGGGTTTAAGAAGGGTTTCAGTGGCATGCCTTCTTAATGATGGTTCATAGAATAAAATACTCATATCTAAAACTTATTTCCATAGATTTTGATCCCATATACCCCTTCAAAACCCCAATATATATCTTGGTCCCATGCACCTTATATGGTGAGTTCTGAGTGAAACTTAGGAGTCTTCGATTCTTGATAAGCATTTTAGGTGGGTTGACAGTGTTAGGGATTATTCATAGAGTTAATCTCCTAAATTAAACTCTTTATTTCATGGATAGAAAGTGTTTATAGGTCCCAAACTCCCCCTATGAACACTTTTCCCCACTCATCATGCCATGTGAGATATGAGCATTGGAGTTGGTAGTCTAAAATGGTAGACTATGGCAGTGGAGCTTGATTAGTGTAATGAGACCAATTTAGACCACTTCCTTCCCTTCCTCTATCTAAAACACCTGCCTTATGGAATGTATCATCAAAATACATGTCTTAATGACCTTAGGTATTCCATGGGGGTTTTAGTCTATCATAAATATGAAGTTGGGGTTTTTAGGCCTAAGAAGGGTCTTAGGACTTATAGGCCTAAACTGAGCTTCAAGACATTGAGTCACTTTTAAGTGTATTTGTGACTTTAATGTCACATTATCATACTTTGCCATCTAATTTAATCCTTTTTCATATGTCCTTAGATTCTTAGATTCCCATCTTTATCCTTCTCTCTTGTAGGTGTTGGGAAAAGAAAATTAGATAAGAAAAATATGTAGGATATAACTTTGAATATCCGTGCATTATATATGAAGTTGTTAGATAATGTATTTTGTCCTATCCTCTCAGATTATGAAAGGATAGAAGATGAATAGTCTCCTCATTTTGGCACCAATATATGAAGATGAATATGAATAGTCAAGAACTAAAGTGACTATAAATATGTATGCTTGTATGAAGAAGTTGATGACCTTTTATTGAGATCAATATAGACTTTATAGTTCATGGTTACCTATCAAATCTCTTATGTTAATCTTTGTTTGTGTTATCATGTTTAATGATTTGGTTTTATCTATATTAATGTAATTTGAATGATTTGTATCTTTAAATAAGTCTTGGTTAATCTTATTTTCTACCTATCACATGATCTTTCACTTCTATCATATTTTCGGTTAACATAAATTCACTTCACTATCTTACACAGACTACTAAAAACTAGTTATCCTCATCCTTAGAATGTTCTCTTAAAATAATAAAATTTGATAATAATGGTTTGATGATCATGGAAAAAATCCTTCCAAAGAGAGATATGCTAAGATGGTTATCAAGATAATGAGACATTAAAACCTAGTTAGACCAAAAAATATGGCACTTTGTAGAATAAAAATCCAAAAGGATGGGTCTCACCCAAGTGAAATCATTTAAGAACATATATATGATGAAATATACAAAATTTTCTGATGAAAACTACTTGAATTATTTGTTAATTGGTTAACAAGACTAGAGTACTACTAATTCCATCCCAAAGTAGAAGGGACCATTATTTGGACTAAAGAAAAGATAGACTAGTCAGTGAAAATGGACACTAATTGGAGAAGAGCGATAGATTACTAGGTTGTAACCACTATAGATGGATACACTAATTAGTTCATAGTATAATCTATATAATGCTTGGGGATATATAAGACTAATTTTTTTGAGAAATCAAAGGGAAATTTTTTACAGTGACTACCTCTTTTGTTAAAAATGTTAGAGATTGAAAAGGCCATGGTGCCTATTCTAACCAATATGGAGTAGTCACTTTAGGTATATGGGGATGTGTGTGCATGATGGTGAGTTATGGATAGATTATTAAATAAATATTGAACCTAAATATATAATGGAAATTTGAGGGAAGAAGAGTTAAAAGAAAATGTTGGATTCAGAAAGGGAACTATGATAACAAAATAGATGGAATAAACAAATGGATACCCAAGTAGTTGTGAATAAAAGTAAGAATAGTAGTATAGTAGTTGATGAATGAGTACAAAAAAGTGATGATTGGGATGAAGATAAAAGTTCAAAAAAAGATAAAGATGTTAGATGATGGAAAAAAGAGTGAGAAGATGAAGAGCGAGTAGAAGAAGAGATGTGTGATGAAGAAGATGAGAGTGGTTTAAGAGTAGAATGGATGAAAGAAAGAAGTAGTGCACATTTAAAAAAAAAGGGTATTGATTGAAGAATAATAATTAAAAAAATAAATATAATTTATTTTTAGGTTAATTATAGTTTCAATTACATCAGAGAAAGAAGTCATTGGAAAGGATTATTCACCAGAAGTGTATGCATCCTATACCCCAATCTTAGCTACCCTAGAAGAAGTTTTCATCCAGTCAAGCAAAGGGAGAAGATTTGGGAAAAATAATTTTTATAGCATGTTATCCATTGGGGAATGAAGATTAAAAAAATAAACTATGAAATATTTAAAGTATATAGGATTATGTGAAGTTGAAAAATAAAAGAAAGAAAGTGTAGACAAGCAGAATGCACATGAAAATTCTTCTAGCACATAGAGTAGTATGCAAGTAAGAACACCTAGGCCATAGTCACCTCAAATAATATATATGCATAAGATTCCATCTATACCATCTACTATGATTAATTATTTGGGAGGATTCTTAAATTTAGCCATCTATGATGGGTCCACAAACCCTGAACAATACCTTTTAACTTGTAAAATGAAATGGCAAGTTAAGGGTATCACTAATGAAAACTTACAAAAGTGTGAATTGATAAGGGATATAGCTAGGAAATCATTATAATTCATTTCCAAAATAGATATACAATATTCAAGTCTTAAAAACATGCAATATTGGCTCATCATAGAGTTAAAGATTAAGAAATGTACTAGCCAGATAATATATGACCTCAAAGAGATAAGGTAAAAGTATGAAGAGTCATTCTGTAACTATGATCATAAATTTTATGATATAATGAACAAAGTGGAATTCAATTTGATAGATAAGGATAAGGCAACATGGTTCATTGATGGATTATGAGGAAAGATTCAATTTCCCACTATACAATCTCAATATGAATAAAAATGGATGCCAAAGTTATTTCACTATGAGTAGAACATATTGAGGACTATGGAGAAGCTCTTGATGATAACTCTAAATTAGAAAACACATTGTAGTATTTCATGAAAATAATGGAACATTATCATGAAATAGAAAAACCCAAATTAAACATATGGTGTAAAGAGTGTATAAAATAGGGACACTACCAAAATGATTGTCTGAAACTAAAGATAGAGATCTATGAACTTTATCGAGTACTAGGGCATGCTAGGACACAATGTCATCTACTATAATAATATATTAAAAATCCTAAAAATTTGTACTATAATATATGTAAATCCACTAATCATGATGAGAAGAATTATAGAGATCTTTAGGAACTTAAATAGGGTATCTCCAAAAATGTGTTTGTCATTGTAGCACAACAAATCTCCTTAGTAAAGTAAACAATCCCAAGCCCCAAAAGTTGATAAGAATTATGCAACACAAGTAGGTTCACAATGGATTCTAAGTTCACCATAGTACCAACCTCATAGCCTAGCTAGATGGACTCCTTCTTCACCTAGATGGACTTTTTCATCACTAGGATGGACTCCTCTATCCCCTCAATACCATTATGAAACACCTTAGAGTTCACCCATAACATATCCACAACAATCAACCTAGACTCTATCAGCTACCCAACATAGTTTAGTATGGGAGAAAATAATCATTAGTATCATTAGTGGAATTTTATGTAGCCACAAGGAGTATATAGAGGAGGATATCAATCTAATAGATGAGGAGGTCAAGGAAGATACAAAGGAGGATACCAAGGTGGTATAAGAATAACTATCATTAGCCTCCTCTATAATTATAACTATGTGGAGATTAATTTTTTTTTAAAAAAAACTACCTAATGAGTCTATAGAGACAATCACATTATGCATATTATAGAGTCTCTGCTTAGAATGATACATAAGATTATCCTATTTTGGAGAAGTAGAGGAAAACAAAGTTATCCAAAATGTAAACATGGTAAGTGTGAAACCTAAATAAAATGCCTTTCTAAATGTTATGACATGGAAATAACATACAAAAAAGGACTCCCTCCACTTGAGATGCCTCAATATCAAGGCATTGAAAAGGTTAGAGAAGAAAAATACCTGGATCTAGCCACATAAAAGAGTATTATGAATGAAGCTACATAGTTGTTGAAAAACATTCAACATGAAACTACTAATGGTGATGTTGTAGCCATTGATGCAAAAATGTATGGTCAAATTGTGTGCATTATATGACAAGATGGAGTTGTCACTGTGATAATGGATTTACTAAAATTCCTAAGTACTTTATGTAATGAAGACATATTCTAGAACATCATAAACCTATTGAATAATATTTTAGAAGGTTCATATCATGACCAACAAAAGATAGAAAACTTGGTATGGTATGTCAAGATGAAGAAACCATATGATGTGGATGCACGGATTGATATTGAGGTGGCAAGATACAAAATCCAAAATATTGTCTTTGATTTTGGTAGCATAGTAAATATGATTCCCAGATCCACATGGGAAGCAATTAGATAACTAGCTCTTAGTTATAGCCTAGTAACTCTAAGCTTGGATGACTACAAGAAAATTAAGCCTTTGGCCAATTAGAGGATGTTGAAATAAAATTCACAAACTTATCTTTGCAAGGAGATGTTGAGGTCATAGACATGAATATTATGACAATGCACTATTTTACCCTAATAAGAAATAAATGGATGTATGATGGTTAGATGACTATTAATATAGTACACAACTAAATTGAGGCACATCAAGGTGATAAGGTTATGGTCATTCCCCTCAAAAAAGGTGTACAAACTATATATAAATCTTGTTGAACTAGACTTTCTACATGTTCTACAAGAAACTATCTAGATGAAGGTCAATATAGAGGAGAACTCTAATGCTCTTCATGCGACACAATGAAACTTACTATACCAACCAACCAAACCTCAAGTATAGTTGATACTTACCTAGTAATTAAACATATCAAAATAATGGACACTAAAAATAGAAGCTACATAATTGATTGTAAATTATTTCATCAGTGAAGACTATGCCTCCATGTCTGTAAAATCACCCACTTACTTAGAAGTTGATTTCCTATACCAAGCTGATAATCACATGAAGGATTACATAAAACCAACAAGGGAAGGCATAGTGCCCTAGGAAGTAACTTCTTCTATTAGTAGTGATTTAGACATTCATCTACTTAATTAGGCCTACAATGACCATGAACTTAATCCCATTAGGACTTTCTTTGTGTACAAACATCATCTATTTGTATATTATATAATAGAGGACATCAATGATTTTATGCTAAAAATGCATGTCCATATTCTAATTGTCAATCAATAGGTTAGCAAACTAAATTATTCTTTGAAGGGAGTTACTATAACTTGGTTGGCAACTCATCAAGATAATAAAAAGGAGTGGGATGATGCCTGTGAACTCATGATCAGTAGATTTTAGTTCCCATAATTAATTTACACTAACTAGCCATTTTTTCAAGAAGGAAAGTTCCCTAAGATTCATGCACATAAATGTGTTAAAGTTTGGAATGTATAATGTGTGGCACCTAAGTATTGGGTTCATATTTTTCACTATACACTGGATCCACTACCCATATCATGGTATATGCACTAGGAGGATAAGAGAGAAATCAAACACTGAGCACAAGTCAATGTGACTCCATATAAAATTTTGTATTTGAAGATGAAAATACATTAGTCTATAACTTACTTTAGAAATTTAAGTACGTTTTATGACATGGGTATGTATAATATGTGAGCACCACAACAAAATCAACTATGCATAAAAATGCATCTTCTAATCTTCTAAAGAACAAGCTTTGACATAGCCTTGCCACTAAATCTAGGATAAGGTAGACAACAATGAATATTTTGATTTTGATGTAGATTTAGATTTGAATGATTTATTTAGACTTGTGTGGCCTATATAATCACTCAAGGACATGAGTGCAGTTCTAACTAAAGAAGATAAGTTATGTATCATCTAGATCCTAGAGAAGGAAGGACAAAAGAAGATATAGGAATCATTAGATGAATAAAAATGCAATATATATCTCTCAAAAAGCATGTAATTAACATAAAAAAAGAGGAGGTTCAAAAATTGGAAAGTGTAGGTGACTATTAGATGGAGACTGACTAGAAGCCCTAAGACTTTTGATGGAATACCAAGATGTATTCCCCACTAAGTTCTCAAAGGTTTGAGGAGTCGATCCATCTCTTGATGAGATGCATATTGAATTGAAAGAGTGCACACATATAATCAAGAAGTGACCATACAAACTCAACCCTAATATGAAAATAAAACTAAAATAAAAACTAGATAGGATGTAAGACATAGGGATGATCTATCTAGTAGAAAAATCTAACTAGGTAGCCCAATGGTAGTACATCACAAGAAAATAGGAGAAATATGGGTATGTGGAGACTACCACATTTTAAATGATACATGTGTAAATGATCCATTACCCATGCCATTGATATATGAATTTTTGGAGTTTATCATAGGATATGAATTATATTCATTTACATATGGGTTCAATGGATACCATCAGATTCCAATCATAGAGGAGGATCAAGCCAAAATGAATTTTGTAATATATTTGGGTTGTTTTGCATAAAAAGTCATGTCATTTGGTCTAAAGAATGAAGCTATTATATTCTCACACATATTAGTCGCAACATTCAAATATTTCATCCATGATTTCTTGGAAGTTTACTTAGATGATTGGGTAGTCTTCTCCTTATTTAAAGAGCATTTGTCCAAGTTATGTTTGATGTTATAATGATGCCAAGATTTGTACATCACTTTTAATTTGAATAAATATCTATTCTTTACACCTTTTGGTGTTTTACTTGGACATGTTGTTTATCGTGATGGCATTTTCATGGATTAAGATAAAATCATGGTAATCCTAAGTATGCCACCACTTGTTAGTTCCACTGAAGTGCATTCCTTTATTATACATACAAGATACTACCCAAAATTTATCAAAGACTATGCAGTAATATCATCTCCACTAGAAGATTTACTGCACAAGAATGCTAAGTTTATATGGAAATTTGAATTCTAAGTAGCTTTCATTGAGATCAAAGAGTGACTGGTCACTATGCCTATACTTGTTTTCCTAGACTAGACTAAGCCATTTTATGTACATGTAGAATCTTAAGGCATCATAGTTGGTGTAGTACTTGTGCATCTTAGATATGCTGCACTTGATCATCCCATTCACTTTTCTAGCCAAAAATTGGCTGATGTAGAGAAAACTTATACAACCATAGAATGAGAAGCATTATAAATTGTGTTCACACTACAAAAATTTTGACACTATCTTCTGGTGACACCATTCAAAGTTTTGATGGACCATCAAGATGTACACTACTTAGTTAACAAACTAATTTTAGGATGATGAATATCTCATTGGATAATGCTATTTTAGGAATTTCAATTTTGAATAAATGTAAAACTAGGTAGAAAAAATGTGGGACCTGAGCATCTTAATAAAATTTTAAATGGTGAAGAGCCTGAAGAACTACAAAAAGACTAACCTGATGCACACCTCTTTTGTGTCTCTATAATTCCTAAAAATTTCAAATTTATTACCAAATTCCTCAAGCAAGGAATATTCCCTATGCACTTTTAAGAATGGGACAAAAATTAGTTTATGACCAAAGCACTAGCATACACTATCTTTAAAGGACAGCTATATCACTTAGGAAATGATGGAGTCCTACACAGGACAATCCTCAAACATGAATGGCCTCAACTCTTAGAGGAATCTCATTAAGGAGTCACAGGATGACATTTTATAGGAGAGGTTGCTACTAGAGATATTATACAAAGAAAACTATGGTGGTCTAATTTTTTTAGGACGTGCATAAAGTTTCACAACATTGCAATGTCTACCAATGTGTGGGAAAACCACTCCAAAGATACAAGATGTCATTTAAACCCTTGTTAGTAGAGAAACCATTTGAATATTGGGGTATTAACTTTATAAGACCAATCAACTCTCATAGTAAGGGTAGAAAGGCTATTTATATCATTACTATGATAGACTAATTCACTAAATTAATTGAAGCTATTGCCACACCTAGTTGTGGTGCAAAGGACACATCAAATTTTTTATATGAAAACATATTTACCATGTTTGGATGTTTGATAAAACTAGTTAGTGATAAAGGAATGCACTTCCTCAATAATAATATCATATCTTTGATGGAAGAGTTCATGATTATGCATTATAAAAGCACTGCCTATCATCCCTAGGTAAATGGCTAGGTTAAAGCTTCAAATAAGGTACTATGGAAAATGCTCATGAAAATATGTAATGTTAAGCATGATGACTGGGAAGATTGAAATCCTATAATCTTATGGGCATATCAAAAAAATTATAAAAGTGCTATAGTATTTACACCATTTTAGTTCGTGTATGCTCACGAAGCAGGCATGCTAATGGATTATACAGTGTGCATCCTACACATCACTATGGTCATGAATTTATGAGATAGATAATCTCTTACCAATAGACTCTTAGAATTTAATATAATGGATTCAGTTAGAAGAAGAGAAGCATAGATGCAGGAAATACATAATCAAATTTAGAAATCATGATATAATAAGAACCTGTGCCATAAGAAATTCCATAAGGAGTAGCTAGTTTTGTTGTATGATAGCTAGTTCAAAGCATTCCTATGCAAATTGTAAATAAGATGGAAAGGGCCTTAAATTATTCATGACTTAATTTAGTAAGGAATGGTAGTTATAAGGGACCTATAGAGAACTATATTTCTAAGGTGAGTAAATGGATATAGAATTAATCCCTATTGATAATAATCTATTTGATCTCATTATGCAAGCTGAGTGGGTGATGAGTAACACTATGTAGATTAATATTTTTTTGATTTGAAAATTTTTTATGTGTGTTTATTTTATAATTTTTTGTTTGTATATTATATCAATAATGACAATGGTGAAATACATAGACCAAGCATTGAGTGCACTAGATGTGCATAAGAAGAGTCACGTGTACTGATGGAAAACTCAAGGAGGATTTCACAAAAATATTAAGTTTGGGAAAGTAGTTTAAGTATCACATCTAAAATTTATCCATTAGATAACAATCATCTACTAGAAATAAATGTAAGAGCCAAGTGTTGATGAACACAATCTTCAATAAATTAGTGGATAGTTAACATAAGTAGATTATACCTCTTATATGAACACCTAAGGGCATAATGGCATAATTCCACACATTCACCAATGACCAACTACCTTTAATGTCTAGGTAATAAACTGATTCACCACATCTGCAATTATATTCAAGATGAGTGGATAGCTAGGCATGGCCTCGACATAGAAGCTAAGAGGTGAAAGTTTTATTAAAAGATAAGTTTAGAATCCATATCCACATATCATTATTATCACATTTTTGAGAGATATAACTATCAAAAAGATGAATAGTTTTCTTTTCAAAAATCACTCAAATGCATTCAAATTCCTTCTTATGCAATCATAAACACTATGCCACTAATTTCACCTCTCTCATAATCATAATAAGAATCCATGGGTGTTGACATGGCACTTTGATATAAAAATATATAAATTAGGATCCATTACAATACCTATGTGAAGTTGAGTAGAATATCTTCTAACTAGACCCTATGGATGTTGCACAATCACTTACCATTGCAATTTTTCATAGATTCCACAATATAGATGTTGAGTGCCTATTCTAAATGCCATGGGTGAAATAATTAAAGTATTATTTGGATGATATAATGATAGAGCTATCTATTTTGGATCAAATGAGACAATCATCATTAACACATAGGCCATAGCATGAGCATTGGGCATGCCTACGTAAGGAGATTCACTACTACCTTATAAGACCAAGACACTACCAATTCTAAAAGAAGTTTGTGACCTATATATTCAAAATAATAGAGTAATATTGGTAGATGAGATCATAGATGAATTTGTGAATATCCTTGTCTAGTGCATCACTAGGTAATTTTGAAAAATGATGAAGTTTTCCAAGTAGATACCAAAGGGAGTTATGGATATCACACATAAGATGATCCACCAAAGAAAAAAATTCAATTCAACAAAATATTTTTTGACAATAATTTCTCACAAACATTGAAAAGTATTGAACCACCCCAAGGTAGATCTTTTAGTACCAGTTTTTGATATTTCTTCTTTATTTCACATAGTGAAAATCACCCAAGGGGGAAGTACACCTAGATATACACTACTAGATAACATAATAATTTGATAATAGTATCTAGACACAAGATTGAGGAGCCCTCATACATGAGGGGAAGTTTAAATCATGGTGGGAGGAGTGCTTGGATCTCATTGCAACACACCCTTTAGTCCCACTAGATGTCCTTCAGTATCTAGGACAATATGCCAATGTCACACTACTACCAAAGGGAGTTTTCATTACAATCCATGAGCTTCCATGCTCACCCTTAAAACCACTTCCATTTTTCATCATAATTTAGATGGCATAGGTTGAGGTGGCTAGACAAAAAGAGCATGGAGAAAGGAAAGTAACCCCTTTACAATCCATACCACCAGGTGCAAACATTCTTATAGTGAAAACATCAAAACCAACATCTAATTCACAAAAATAAAAGGGGAAGCACAAAATAGAAACTAACTTGATGTCACTCCTTCTAAAGTGCATAATATGTAGTAAAAACAAATGAAAAGATGACCTGAAGGTACCCTAGATAGTTAGTTCCTATGATCTCATAAAAATGGGAACTGATACTTAAGAGGTCTACCAAGTCATGTTGGTATACATGGATAGAGACTATTATAAAAAAAAAAGAAGAAAAATAATTCTTTTTTAAGAAGATCATGTGCACCATGAAAACACATAAGTAGGTCCCACTAGAAATATGGGTAGAACTCACCACATATCCACCTTTCATCGTTGTGGTTATAGTTAAAGATGAGGAGGAGAAACTATGACATTGAATTGAATTCTTCCCACCAACAACTACTCTAACGTTAGAACTAGATTTTATCTTCATACCCATATTAGAGAGCTCACCTAGACCACTTTTACATAGGCCAAAAATGAGATAGGAGACCAAAGTCTCTCTTACACTCAAAGAACACATATTTGGCTAACCAAATACTAAGCAGGAAGCACAACCTACCTTGGAATCTTTTGTACCACCACCATGGTATAAAATGGTCACCATAGGTAGAAAGAAGAAACAAGTGCCCAAATTAAAGGTGCATCCCAAGGACTCTGCAACATCATCATAAGTGTAGGATGAGGAATAAATTGAAATAGAGCATATAAAAATTGAAAAACAATAGGTTACAAGAGAAGAAGTTGCTCATGCTGCAAAACATAGACACCAAAATGAAGAGAAGAAGAAAAATAAAAAAGAAGAGAAATAATGAGAAATGAAATAATTTGAGGAAGTGGAGGCCTCAAAAAATGCCAAGGACATAGAGGTAGACTTGTAGAAGGCTCAATAGATGCCCCAATAAGATCAAGAAGTAGTTATCACACAATAAAAAGTATAAGAAGTGAAAGAGAAGAAGGAAAAATAAGAACAAAAATGGCAAAAAGATGAAATAGCCTAGGTGAAACAATAGGCAGAGGAAGTTTCCAAGATAAATTCATGACATGATGAATTATTATAGTAACAATAAGCACAAGGACATGCACAAGCTTAGGTGTAGGCCCAAGCTACACAAGAACAAGATTTAAATAAGAAATAAGAAGAGGAACATAAACACAAGCAAGAACAAGAGAAGAATAAAAAGGAATAAGAAGAGGAGAGAAAGATAAAGAGAGAGAGGAAGTTGAAGAGAAATATAAAAAATAAGAGGAAGAAAAGAGGAAGGAAGAAGACCAAAGAAGGTAGGAAGCAGAGAAAAACAAGAAACAAGAAGAGGAGGAGAAAAGGAAGATGGAGGAAGAAGCTAAGAAGAACAAACATGAAGAAGATATTATACAAAAGAAGGTTAAGGATGTTGCATAGCAAGAAAAGATGCAATATAGGCTACAACATAGCATCAATCACCCACCATGATGCAAGAATAAACTCTACTATGACAAGTTCCACGAAGATGTGTATGGCTCTATGATGTTCTAGAAATCACCACTCGGTGCACCACTTTCTCCCTTCCTCTAGCCACCATGCCATGACAAGATCCTATAGCAACATATAGCACATTGGAAACTATTCTAGTTAGGTAGGAAACATCCTTGGATGTCTCTCACCTTCCCTTAAACAAATAACTAAAGAGAGCTATAAGATTTCAAGAATCTATCACACAAAAGGTGGCATCATTAGAGCAAGAGAGAGACCAAGCAAAGGCTGAGAATGTCAAATTATTGGCACAATTACACAAAGAAAAAATATCCATTAAATACACTTGTCCTATGATGTCTCAGAATAAGACAACATTTTAAGTCTAGGAAAGTGTTGGGAGAAGAAAACTAGATAAAAAATCTATGTAGGATATTTATTTGAATATTTGTGCCTTATATATGAATTTGTCATCTAATGTATTTTATCCTATCCTCTCAATTTGTGAAAGGATAGAAGATGAATAGTTTCCTCATTTTGGTGCCAATATATGAAGAAGAATCTGAATAGTTAGGAACTAAAGTGACTATAAATGTGTATGCTTATATGAAGAAGGTGATGACCATTTATTGATATCAATATATAATTTTTGGTTCATGGTTACCTATCTAATCTCTTATTTTAATCCTTATTTGTGTTATCATGTTTAATGCTTTGGTTTTATCTATCTTAATGTAATTTGAATGCTCTATATCTTTCAATAACTTTTGGTTAATCTTAGTTTCTACCTATCAAATGATATTTTCATTCTATCATGTTTTGGGTTAACATGAATTCAATGCAATATCTTGTCCAAACTACTAAAACCTAGCTATCATTGCCCTTATCATGTTCTATTGAAATATGAACCTCTACTAATAATAGGCTTGCCATGACCATCACTACCCAATTTGAGTGTTTAGAGTATTTAATGTTAGGTGAATAAGTAGGACTTGTATTTATATATTTACTATTGATAGGGTTAAGATATCATGTAACATGCTGACATGGTTTGATAACACCCTTTAAACTAGGCCTCCATGATTTTGTTCTCAAAACTCATTTCATAGTCATACACATAGTTCTATGTGTCTTGATGTCCAAACAAAACCATGAAGCCTCATAAAAATTGTAACATAATTATATTAAATATTTAGGAATATGGATTCCATAATTAACATAAGATTACCCTTACATTTTTTTCTTCCATTATCATTCATGTTAGTTCGGTACCCCAACTAGCTAGGTAGACTTGGATGCACCTAATCCACTATTCGTACCTAAGTAAACTTATTTTGGATTATCCAATCAATTTTTACTTTATTTAAAAAAAATGGTATCTATGTTCATCCCCTATTATTCAACTCTCTCTTTCATGTGCCTATATCATATTTCATATTTAATGTTGGAGTCAGACTGCCTGTAGTCCTGTAGGTGGTGGTCTAAGTGTGTGAATACAAATGGAGCTCTTTCATAGATAAAGAGGAGGGTTTACAACATGTTGGTAACTTTATTTTAACTTACCTAAATCAAAATAAAAATCTTAAATTATTCATCTCTATAACATAGGGCCCATTCTTACATTGTGTACATTCAGCTGTATGGTGGTTTTGTAAAAGCTTTTGAAGACTTGGTCTAAACATCATCTTATGAACTTGGTCATAGTTTCTCGGTAGTATCCACATTTGAATGGAACAATTTTATAAAATTTACATTGACCCTTAATATTATTATGTATAATTTAGCCTTTTTTCCATGCCTTAAGCTTTGGCATAAGAAGTTCTTGAGTTTGGGAATCAAGGCCTACTATGATGTAAAATGGCCAGATGAGATTATTACATAATAAATTTTATTTAATAATTGTTATATGGATTATTAGTCCTAATTCAAGACCACCTATTGGGACCCTAGACTTCCCTATCCATATGCTCAACAAGGCAAAACTTTTGGAGATAGTTACCCAGACATATAAAGGTAGAAATTTTAACCTAGGATTTCACAAAAATCTTAAACCATGCTAATTAACCTTAAAAATTTATAAACATGTCCATGAAATAACTATGAGATAGTTTATGGCTTCTTGGCCTTGAAATCCATAATGACACTTGTTTCTCTTGATAAAGGATATCTTCCAAAATTTTAAACCACCCTTGCAATTTCAAGAAGGCAATCAATCATACACTTTCAACCTAAAGATGGACTGTTATGAGAATAAATCTAGATCTTTTCCTTCCTCATTTACATGGTAGGATTTTATATAGATTGAAGGAGGTATAATATGATAAATTAATCTGATTAAGTGTGTGGTAAACATGGAGAAATCATATAAACTATGTATTAATTTATTTCATGATCGATTCCTTCTTGAAACATAGAATCTCTTTCACATGACCTATAGGTTTCTAATGAAGGGATATTTTGGGTTGATATGCCCTTGAAATTAATATAATAACATGCTAAGATGATTATAAAACACTCAATGTAACCTTATATACCTTCCTCTATACTTAACACACCATAATGATTTCAAAATTTTCATGAATCTTCTTGTGGTTGGACTTATGGGGTTTGTAAAGGGCTTAAGACCATGTGGGGGTCATAGAAATCATTCATAAAGCTCAAGGATTGTATATGAGAACCAATTCCACTAATTTTTATCCCACTAGGGGACCCACCTCTAGCTAAGAGCTTGGGCTTTGACTCCCTTTGTATGGGCTATACTATCCATCTCCAAATGGGCCTTATGCATTTTTCAAGAGATTAATGAGGATTTCACTACATTTTTTTTTCTTTATTTTCATATATTACACTTTAAAATTCATTTTTACACCTTAAATATACCTTCTATAGATTTATTTACCTCTTTCAACTCTAACATGATTGTACATATCTGTATAAAAGCTAGAATCACCTACAAAACCTATTTTTTATGAATTTTTTTGGGATTGAAGATTTTAGAAGACATTGGATGGTAGAGGGAGGTAAAATAGGAGCCAAATATGAGGTTAAAATACATGGTATGGATGGATGGAATTCAGAGAGTCATTTTCAATGTGTGGGACCTCCTTTTGATGAATGAAAATCATTTGAATTTTAAAAGGTGACCTTTTACATATGAAATTATTCAAAAAATGACATTATGATGGTTATGAGACCCTTTAAGTCCCCTCATTTCAATGTTGCACCTAAAAATATCTTATTCAAAGGTTTACAATAAGTAGTTTGACTCATGTGAGATGTTATAAGGGGAATTTGATGACCTAGAGGGCTAATTAAATATTAAAACAACCTTAACCAAGTAAACCATTGAAAATAAACTTGGATACATCATTAATTACTATGTTATGGATTAAAAATGACTTAGACACCTTCCCCATCTTGTTTACAAGGCATATTACATAAGAAATGGATAAAACAAGAACAAATAATATGACAACTAGAAACCTTAACTTCCCCAAATACCTTAATTTATGCTAAAGAACCTGAACTTTTTCAAATAGGGTTTAGGCCATTTTATAATCTTTAAAAGGCATTTGACACCAATCCACTCACCCAAGGACCACCATGACAACTTATCACATCATCCAAATACTCAAAATAAATATGATATGAGGATCTCTTTAAAAATGTCTATCACATGCAATGACACCTTAAACAATGATAAAAGGCTTAAAATGAGACCAAAAGAGGACATCACAAGGCATGCAGGCCACCATGTATGAGTTTGAATGTGTTTGATGATAAATATTTGGATTATAGGTGTTGAAAATTTTCTTTGGAGGCCAAATTATCAATAATAATCATGCTAATAAGTTGGCTATAGTTGGAGCTAAATTTGGTATCCCTAATGATGTCAATAATTCAAGACATCAACCATATGTCAAGGTAGTAGTGAGACCTTCAATTCATGATAATGATGTTAATTGGTAGTTTTATGATAGTGAAAAACAAATAAAATGCTTTCTCTAAGAAGATAATGAGTTATCTTCAATAAATTAGTCTAATTTGTAGCAGATATATGGTGATTAGATTGTACAACTAAGGTTAAACACATTTCCTAAAGGTCTAGTGACACTTTAAAAAAAATTCAATGATGATGATCAATTAAATAATGATAAGATAAGCATATCTACTAATAAAATAGTTATGATAGGGTCACAATAAAGGTATGTTACAAGGAAGTGATACTTGTAATTATTGATTTGTGAAAAGAGTTTGCTGATATATTTGTTTGGGAGTATAGTGATCTAAAAGGTTTTGATCCTAGACTAACTCAACCCACTATAGAGCTAGATATAGATTTTATAATATTAATTCAAATTCAAATACCTATCAACCAAATAAAAAATATCCTATTGAGGAAATAATTTAATAATTTGATAGATTTTAACATCATCTTCCCCATCAAACACTCATCTTAGGTTTCCAATCTAGTCCCTATAAGGAAGAAGAATCGAGAGA
Organism: Torreya grandis; assembly: GCA_037957365.1. Lineage (NCBI taxonomy): Eukaryota > Viridiplantae > Streptophyta > Pinopsida > Cupressales > Taxaceae > Torreya > Torreya grandis. The sequence continues at coordinate 480,491 of JARHVA010005808.1, read as the reverse complement.
TAAGATTGTGTGTGGATATAGTCAGCTTTTGGTGTAAGAAGAAGACTATTATAAGATATCCTTTACCACAAAATGGGTCATATATTAATATATTAATATTCCTTTTGGGTTGTCTAATGTCAAAGCTACTTTTCAAAGAGCCATGGACATGGAATTTCAAGTTTTGGTAAATGAAATAGTGTTGATCCAGCTTGATGATATTAGTATTTTATCTAAGGATGAAAATGATCATTTGACTCATCTTAGATATATATTTTAGAGGTTTAGGAAATTTAGGTTTTCTCTCAATCCTAAAAAGTGAGTATTTTTAATCCATCAAGGTAAACTCGTGGGACATATCATCTCTAAGAAAGGTCTCTTCATAGACCCTGAAAGGGTAAGTGCTATCTTATCCTTGTGATTACCAAAGCACATTAAAGGGCTTAAATTTTTATTTAGAAATATCAACTTCATTAGGATATTCATACTCAAATATTCTAATATTTTCAAACCTATAACATCAGTGTTGAAGAATAATTATGGTTTTAGTTAGACTAGAGAATAGATAGTTTTAGTTCCATCAAGAAAGCCATAGCTCAAGATCTGACTCTTAAAAATATTGATTTCACTAATAAGTTCACATTTTATGATTTTGAAAATTATGAATTCATATTATCCATGTTCACACAATAAAATGAGGGAGGTCTTAAATAACCCATTGCTTTCTTCAGCTAAGGGTTGGAATACTATGAGGTAAGGTACACTTTTATGGAAAAACAAGTGCTTGATATCATAATAAGACTTCAAAAAATTATACATATTATCTTTGAAAAAAAAATCATGTGATGGTGTCTCATACAAACATCAAATAATTCATTTTTAGTAGATATTTGAATGAGAAAATAGCTAGTTGGACTACCAAGGTAATGTAATATAATATAGATATCAATTTTACCAAGTTGGTGAGAGGCAAGGCATTGTGTGAGCACTTAACATCAGACTTGAAAAAGAAAAATGAATCTTAATATCACTCTAATAATATAATAAAATAAATTTACCTCCATCTACCATGATTTGGACACAATACATGATTAAATTTATAAAAATAGGTCAGTGTCCACTTGGCTTAGATAAGGTTAAAAGGAGACATTTTAGATTACAATCCATCCCATATGTTCTATATATAATACTCTTTATTAATGAACTTAATGGATATATTTTGAGGTGTGTATAGGATGATAATATTTAGAGAGTATTGGTGTAATTTTATGATGATCCATCAAGTGTCCACTTTACACCAATAACTATAACAAAAAAGGTAATGGGAGTTAGTTATTATTGGCCTTGTTTGTTTATAGAATCATATTAATGGGTGATAAAATGTCAAAAGTGTGATTTATTCATAGGAAAATAGATTATTTCATCCCATCCTCTCCATCCCATTCAAGTATACCAACCTTTCATGTAGTGGGATTTAGATTTCATAGGTATGATTAATCGTCCTTCAAGTTTTGGTCATAAGTGGGTGTTTACTTCAACTAAATACTTTAATAGGTGAATATAGGTAGTGGCTCTCAAATAAGCCAATGAGACTAATATTTTATACTTTAATGAAGGCATAATAACTAAATTTGGAGAAATTTTTACACTTATCTTAGATAATACAATGTCTTTCCTTGGTACTTGAATAATTGAGTGGGATGTGAATCATGGAATCCACATAAGTACATCCTCCGACTACTGTCCTCTAGGGAATGGAATAGAAGAGTCCACAAATAATAATGTAATTAGAGTTATCAAGAGGAATATGGAATAATAATCAAAGACATGGAATACAAAATTGAAGATAACCTTATGGGCTGATAAAATCACTCTTAATAGAGCCATTGGAAACTCCCCCTACATGATTGTCTATAGAAAAGAATTAAATATATCTATCTCCCTTAAAATACCAAATATATCGCTTACATATCAAATTTAGATGATGGATAATGATGCCATAGATATCAGACTAACTGAGTTGATGGAATTAAAAGAAACAAGAGATCATGCAAGGCATACTATGGAGTCTCACCAAGCTTAAACCAAGAGGTACTTTGACAAGAGAGATATTACAAGAACATTATAATAAGGTGATATTTTAATAAAATGGGATGAATATAGGTCCAATCATGAAAGAGACACAAAGTTTGATACTTTATGTATTTGGCCTTGTGTCATCACTCATTATAAGAAACATAATATTTTTTAGATCTCAAAGATGAATGGAGAAGAGTTGCATATCATAGTTATTGGGATATACCTTAAATATTATTATTAAGGTAATTTTATCATTTTATAAATAGTATATTAGTCTTTGATTTATCTAAGTGCTTCTATCACATGTTGGTTTAGTATAATAGTTATTTGTGTTCCCTAAATTTCTCTTAGTATAGTGTGTGTGTCATGATTTTTTATGTCTTATTTTGTTGGTATTTTTGGAAGGTATTTTTAGGTATCTCAACTTGTCAAAGGGGATTGAAATCAATTTTCAAGGTCTAAATCATGTTTATTTCTGAGTGATGGGTGACTCCATATCCCAATGGACTTCTAAGGATACTAGTCTAAATTTTTAGTAGGAAAACTATCCCAAGAGGTCACCAAAAATGTTAGATAATTAGCCACCCTTAACCAAGGTATATTCAAAACAAGTACCTGAGTCAACTAACCTTATAAATGGTCTTGTTCATAGTCATGTATTGGTGTCATATTTATCTTATCATGTTGTTAAGTGTCAAATTATTTCAAGATCTTAGTGAGGTATTCTCAAGAAGGAAAGGGATGACATGTGTCTTGTTTAATTAGTCTCCTTAAAATGATCACTTATAAAGTATTTTACAAGCATTTTAGAAAATTTTAAGGTAACTTTGGAGATTTTAAGGATATTTTACAAAAGTTAAGGTATAGTTGATCCATGGTGCAAAAAGTGATGTGGTGATCTTCCAATATGGTATGGTTATCCATAGTAGATAATGGATATAGATTAAAGTTAGTGAAATAGAAATGTTGTATTTACAATCACTTTGGATAGTTTAAGGTATTTTTAGAGAAATTAATGTTTCATTTATTTTGGTGTTATTGATTTTTTCCATTTTACAAAGTGAATTTCTTGTGTATTTATTATCACACTAAATTTCACACCTAATAAGTTTTTTCAAGCCTTGTTTCTTAGGTGATAACATAAATACACCTATAGTATGTGGGTGACATAATGGTTAAGGTGAAACTATAGATTAGGGCTAGCTCCCTTGATGTATCACCATAAAAAATATATTAAACCTATTGTTTTCAATGGAAAAGGGAATAAATGATTTAGAAATAGTAAATGGGAGGTGATGTACCAAACTTAGTACCCTCCACTTTCCTATACTACACTAAGAACATGAATTAGGGCTGAAAGCTATTGCACTATCTCAATATGAGCATCAAAGCATAACAATTTCAATATGAAGGTTAAGAACAAGACACTAACCAAGAGGGGATGATCAATTGGTCTCCTAAGGTACACTAATGAATAAATATTCACACTTAGACAATGTTAGACAAATAAGCCAATGAGACTAATATTTTAGACTTTAATGAAGGCATAATAACTAAATTTGGAGAAATTTTTACACTTATCTTAGATAATACAATGTCTTTCCTTGGTACTTGAATAATTTAGTGGAATGTGAATTATGGAATCCACATATGTACATCCTCCAAATATTGTCCTCAAAGGAATGGAATAGAAGAGTCCAAAAATAAGAATGTAATTAGAGTTATCAAGAGGACTATGGAATAACATCAAAGACATGGAATACAAAATTAAAGATAACCTTATGCACTGATAAAATCACTCTTAATAGAGCCATTGGAAACTCCCCCTACATGATTGTCTATGAAAAAGAATAAAATATATTTATCTCCCTTAAAATACCAAATATATAGCTTACATCAAATTTAGATGATGGATAATGATGCCATAGATATCAAACTAACTGAGTTGATGGAATTACAAGAAACAAGAGATCATGCAAGGCATACTATGGAGTCTCACCAAGATTAAAACAAGAGGTATTATGAAAAGAGAGATATTCTAAGAACATCTTAATAAGGTGATATTTTAACCAAATGGGATGAAGATAGGGCCAATCATGAAATACACACAAAGTTTTATACTTTATGTATTAGGCCTTGTGTCATCACTCATTATAAGCAACATAATATTTTTTAGATATCAAAGATGAATGGAGAAGAGTTACATATTTTAATCAATGGGATATACCTTAAACATTATTATCAAGGTCGTTTTATCATGTTATACATAGTATATTAGTCTTTAATTTATTTAAGTTCTTCTAGCACATGTTGGTTTAGTATAGTAGTTATTTGTGTTCCCTAAATTCCTCTTAGAATAGTGTGTGTCATGATTTTTTTTGTGTCTTATTTTGTTGGTATTTTTGGACGGTATTTTTAGCTATCTCAACTTGTCATAGGGGATTGAAATCAATTTTCAAGGTCTAAATCATGTTTATTTTTTAGTGATGGGTGACTCCATATCCCAATCGACTTCTAAGGATACTAGTCTAAATTTTTAGTAGGAAAACTATCCCAAGAGGTCACAAAAAATGTTAGATAATTATCCACCCTTAACCAAGGTATATTCAAACAAGTACTTGAGTCAACTAACCTTATAAATGGTCTTGTTCATAGTCATGTATTGGTGTCATATTTATCTTATCATGTTGTCAAGTGTCAAATTATTTCAAGATCTTAGTGAGGTATTCTCAAGAAGGAAAGGGATGACATGTGTCTTGTTTAATTAGTCTCCTTAAAATGATCACTTATAAAGTCTTTTACAATCATTTTAGAAAATTTTAAGGTAACTTTGGATATTTTAAGGATATTTTACAAAAGTTAAGGTATAGTTTATCCATGGTGAAAAAAGTGATGTGGTGATCTTCCAATATGGTATGGTTATCCATAGTAGATAATGGATATAGATTAAAGTTAGTGAAATAGAAATGTTGTATTTACAATCACTTTGGATAGTTTAAGGTATTTTTAGAGAAATTAAGGTTTCATTTATTTTGGTGTTATTGATTTTTTCCATTTTACAAAGTGAATTTCTTGTGTATTTATTATCACACTAAATTTCACACCTAATAAGTTTTTTCAATCCTTGTTTCTTAGGTGATAACATAAATACATCTATAGTATGCGGGTGACCTAATGGTTAAGGTGAAACTATAGATTAGGGATAGCTCCCTTGATGTATCACCATAAAAATTATATTAAACCTATTGTTTTCAATGGAAAAGGGAATAAATGATTTAAAAATAGTAAATGGGAGGTGATGTACCAAAATCAGTACCCTCCACTTTCCTATACTACTCTAAGAACATGAATTAGGACTGAAAGCTATTGCACTATCTCAATATGAGTATCAAAACATAAAAATTTAAATATGAAGGTTAAGAACAAGACACTAACCAAGAGGGGATGATCAGTTGGTCTCCTAAGGTACACTAATGAATAAATATTCACACTTAGACAATGTAAGACCATGTGACACTCTTCATATGACTTAATAGGATGACTATAACCTATAAAAAGGTGAAAATATAGGACAAATGAAAATAAGTTGTATAATATCACTAACATTCATCGACCACCATTATGACACAATAGTTGTAGCATTGAGAAGGATGGAAATGAGAATGTATTAATCTCAGAGTCAAGGTAAAAGTGTTGATAGGAGAATGGATTCACCATAATTAGGTTAAATATCTATTACAATCCTTTCAAGGCCAACCTTTTAGAAGAAAATGATAAGGAGAGAGAATGTGGAAGTTACAGAATGTCCACGATAAGTTTCATCAAATTAATTAGGTAGTTAAAATACAAGATATTGAGAAAGATAAATTTCATATAATAACCTACTTTCATGTGTTGACATGGTATTAATATGGTAATATCTTGAGAGGTAGTGAGGAGAAACTTCATTATCTTCAATGATTCACTATTGATAGCTTGAAATTAACTTCTCTCTTCATGGAGTTAAAAGTCAATTATGTAAGATTAGTTATAGGTTATAAATTGACACATTGCCTATTACAATACTTCCTTGATCCTTTTCATTCAACTCCTCCACTACATCTTGGTGACACTTCTTCAAGCTTCTATTTCTAAAAATCTAACTCTAAAGTCTTTTGTAACTTGATTCTAGATAGTATTTGATTGGATTCTTCTAATCAACTACTAAAACTATGAGTAATAATGAAGGGAGACTTTGGATACATCCTTACCTTCTATTAATCATGATTATCTTATTGAAACAACCCTTAGTGACCCTAAATAGGTTTTAAATCTTATCTTCATAGTGCAAGTGAAGTTACAATCTCACTTAAGACTAGTTATTATTTGAAAACCTCTCCAATAAGCATGAGAGTTTTTTAATTAGTTTTTAGGAGTAAATGGGACATCTACTTAAACTAAAGATACCTCCCAATCTAATTAAAAGGCTCTGATGCATCCAAAACCATATAAACTAGTTAAAAACTATAGGTTTTAAGCCCTTTTCTACTCACTTATTCCTTCACACATGTCAAATCACTTCTTCTTTAGATGCCCATGAGGCTTGTAAATTTCATTTAGATGTTTTTAGGCCAAGATATATGAATTTTTAGTCATTTTTCTCTATCAATCTCTAGTTAGGGGTTTACAAGGGTTTAAGAGTGGTCTACTCTCTTAAGCATTGTTCATAAAGATGTGGGATTTAATGAACAAACTAACACCTAGAATTTCATGTCAACAAACCTTTTCACTTTACAGATTGTGTTCAATATCCCATCTAATATCTCATTTAATTTCAAATCAAATAAAAACTTTCTCTAGTTGGTAGACTTAGTAAGTTTATGTTAAGAAAGAGTTTTGAGGCCTAAAATCCTTCAAAATGCATATTATTGGTTATATTTATCTGTAAAAAGTATAAAATAACCCATATCATGATTATATATTCTCCTACATATGTTTTAAATATTCATTCTTCTTAAATATTCTCTTTCTTCTTGTAGGTGCTTAACTGAGGTTTTAGGCCTGATTAGGATTCTTATACTTTTTATTTATATTTCACCCTTTCAACCACTTGTGAATTTATTAATTACCATGAGAATGATGTATAAATGTCTCTATTATTCTCCTAAATTAATAATTATAAAAATCCAACATAATAAGTTTACTTTTATTTCATTCTACATGTGATAGGCTTGTAGGTGTTTTTAAGGCCTCTCATATTGTCAGGTCTTGGGATTGTATCCTTATTGATGGATTTTATACTTATTGAATAAATTTTAGAAACTTTAAAAATAATCTTAAGTTATATCACATATTACATCATATTCAAACCTCATGATCAAGATAAAATCTCACATTTTCTTCTTACTGTGCATGTAAATATGTATATGCCATCTTTTAAATTTGAGACTATTCTAGCCCTACTTGGGAGGAAAATAGTGTTTCATTACCAAAAAATTAGGGATATTTAGGGTAATATATGTCATATTATATAAATTATAAACCAATTCTATTATTGTTTTCTTAAATCTTAAATCCCCATATTCATATTTACCTTTTAGGTCTATAACAACCTATAGGTCCACAATCCATTTGAGGAGCTTGTTAGGGGATCTATATGTAAGTATTATGCATTATGACATATATATAGGATTAAACATATTTAATTATCTCCAAATATATAATATTGATTTGGGTAAGTCTTTAGTGACTTCAAAAGTTTGACCATACTTCCTTTAGACAACTTAGATGGGTTGTTGTGATATCTCGAAACCCAAACAAACTTGATGAATGAGTGTTCACTAATTGATAATTATATTATAACCATGAATGGTATTTAGGGGTTTTTTAAATTATTTATTTATCATGATCATCCTATTAGGTAATCTAAAAATGTTTTTAAAGTCAAACTACTGGGCTCAGGCCTGTCACATTCCTTTTGCAAGCTACTTGTAAAATTTTGTAGATGCCCATCATGTCTCTATAGGGTTAAAGACTCTATAGTTATTGAGGTATCTCTTAATTACCTTGGAGGGTGTCATGAATATATATATATATATATATATATATATATATATATATATATATATATATATATATATATATATATATCTTATCACTAAATTCCTTAACATATTTTATCCTTTTTTATGTCTCAAACTCTCTTGCTCAAGTATGCAACCTATCATTATATGGATATTTATGCTCATTCTTTGAATTATGTGCTTGATGGATGTGTTTTAGAATGACCAAAAAATTATTAGGTTTGAAAAACCATGTATAATTATTTACAAGCATCTTCAAACTATAAAAAATTAACCTATAGTAACCCTGACTATCACATCAAATCAATGAAAGTGACTCTCTTTCAAGCTAATAAAAGTATGCATTTGAGATTTTTGAACTTATCATGATATTTAAATTGATCCTTAAACACTATAATATATATTTAAATTCATAAAACTACCTTTATAAACTCTAAGACAACTCTACAAGAAGAAAATTGAGCCCATGAGGTTTTATATAGTTTTCTGAAACCATATTTTGTTAGCGATTGTTCATAAATCATGGATTAAAAAACCTATAACTAATTCATGGAATATGAATGGCATAAGGGCATCCATCAACCACTAGGATATGTGGTTCTAAATCTCACTATCCTTTATGCACCATCCTTAAAATGGTTGGCCTTCCTCAAGCTATCAAGAACCTGATGGAGGTTTTGAAATGTTTTTCTACTTGCTTGGACCTATAACACTATATTAAAAATATAATTGAATTTAGGGATACTAGATGATTTTATGCATAATATTAATTACCTTGAACCCTGATCTTGTTGTCTAGATATTCTTTAATCATACATACAAACCTATAAAAACTCATCAAAACATCTTCTTCATGTAATAGATTTTGATCATTTGAATGAATGCATTGTTGTATCCTTATGAGATATGTACATCAAGTCCTAAATAAAATTCATGGTGTATATGTAACATATAAAAATTCTTAAACCTACCTTTTATTTCCAACATTTCACATTGAGCCATAAATAGAGTTTTATCAAAGAAAAAAAGAGGTTACAACATGATATATGTTGGAAATGAATGTTTTGACACATTTTAAAACTTTTATGGATCCTATGAGGTATGAAATAATCTTTTGTGAGTTTCACATGGCCTCAAGTGACATTCCATTTCATGATGTAACTCTTTATACTTGATGTTATTTAATGAAGTTGATTGAACATTGCAAAAAATGAAACCTTAACTATCTTAAAATTAACTTAAAATTTCCAAATCTACCTTAATCTCTCCAAAAACATGTCATAAGACTCTAATTAATGGGATTGATGACAAGACTATCTATTTTTACTCACTCTCCATAGTTAAATCATGTAAGAGACCTTGAAATGACCAAACAAACTTGACAAGACACCTTCCTATAACAATGCATGACCTCTAGGTCAAGACAAAACCCCTCAAAAAGTTATCAAAAAAGTTAAATAAGGCTTAGAAAAAAAGTTTCAAATTACAATGTTCTATGGTAGCCATTTTATCTAACATTTTTGGCTACTTCTTGGGGTTGTATACTAGCTATGCACCTAGACTAGTAGACTTATTTCATCCATTGGGTTATGGGGTTATCTTGTCTCAACCCAAACATGAGTTAGACCTTGAAATCTAACTACAATGCTCTTGAAAGGGATGAAATGACTGATTGACTTCAACACACATAAAAAATAAGAAACAAACACAATGATAATATAATTAAAAAAAATAGGACACACACTATACTAAGAAACACTTTGGGAAAATAAACACAAGAAACTACTATACATAATTATCCTTCAAGGTCTGATCCTCCTAGATCAAAAGGTAAATTCCTTGTATCTTCTATGAGATTGAGAAGGATGAGAAACAGTTTATTTTCTCTTTGTTTCCTTGGTTGAATCATCTTATTATTTTCTGATCAACCTCCTTGGCATAACTCCAAAAGAAAAAACTAAAGAAAACACACCTCTAGCATAGACAAATTCTCCTTTATGTTCAATGCTTCCTTCATGTTAATTTTCAACACTAAAATAGTCTTCTAATGTAGTTATAGCTAAAATTTGAGTGTTTGATGGGTCATTAGGATCATTCTCTTGGTCTCCCATGACATCTTGAGATATGTCAATTGGATTTTTACCTAATTAAAGTTGTTCAAACTCTTCATGGAGCTCCAAATATTTTTATCTAGATTTATCATGTTCTTCTTTAAGTTTACCCTAATTAACTTCTTCTTGAGCATGTTCTTCTATCTTAACAACCAATTCATAAATATCATCACTTGATGATGCAAGTCTACTATCCAATATTGAATAAAAATGTTCAAGTTATTCCCAAAAGGTAACTTCTTATTGATAACTTGAATGGATATCAACTTAAATATCAGATATACCTTTCTCTTTAGAGATAATAGACATGTCTAAGGCTTTAACCTTATTAATGGAATCATAAGATAGTTATAACATAACTTCATGTAGATTTTTTCATTGATCATTAGGGGTCATTACATTATAGATTAAAACCTTACCTTGTTCACATTTTGGAAGATCATATCCTTCATGATCTAATGCAACTTCACTTACTATTGCATGATCATCATTAAATCCTTTATCAAGACTCAAACCATCATGATTTCCTTCTTAAATTTCACTTGCCACTATGATCTCATGTTTATTAAGTGTTATAACCTACTCATTATTTACTTAAATATTCCTAATAATAACCTTAGGCCGATTTTGATCTTCAAGTTTCTCACTAAGGACAATAGACTCTTCTTCCTCATTATAATCCATCTCAACTTCAATTAGGCTCTTATCTTGTTCCTTTACTCTATCATCTAATGCTACCATGCCAAGGCCTTAAATCTCTTCTAAGAAGTCATTGTAAAATTGTTTCCAATAAACATAAATATCATTATAAGTCTCTATATATTTCATGATTAGCTCATTTGATATTCCTTTAGGACTGTCCTCTTCTTATTTGAAGCATGGGAGTTCTTCACTTGAAAAAAAGCTTAGTTCAAAATGATTTATTTATTCCAAATTTTATTCTAATTTTCCCTCATGAAGATGAATTACAATGATGATATATTCATCATACTCACTTAAAAAATATTCATCAAGATTCTCAAGGACTTTCACCTCATCATCCTCTCTTGATAAACTCTCCATTTCAACTAGATGTTCTTCCTCTACCTAATTTACAACAAATTATTTCTCATGAAAGGAGGGGATTGGAGGGAAAAATATCTCAGTCACTTTTTTTAAGATTGAAATGTTGTCCTTCTAAATTGGTATTTTTTGGGTAGTAGGGTCATTGAAGTATTCTTGTAGAGGAATAAAAGGAAGTTGTGTTAGGGATGCTCTATTCTTTTCTTTCCACTCCCCAATCACTCTATCAAACTTTGAACTTCATGGAAATTTACATCTTGAGGGATGAGTGGATTGTTTGGAATAATTGATAAATATATTGGTTTGATCTTTTGAGGAAAATAGGGTGAATATTGCATAGACATAATCTATTTAAATTTCTATTAAATATTAAAATATTACTTAAAGTGAAAAGGAAATTGAAATGGAAAATCCTATCTAATTGGGTGATGAACTTGAATGATTAATATTATCTAAAAGATTTATAAAAATAAGTAAGATAAAAATATGAATATGAAAGAAAATTCTACATTCAAACTTGAATATTGGTGTTTCAAAAGAAGGCCTGAAAGAAGTTTGTAAAACAAATTCAAATCCTAGCTCTTGAAATGACCTATAGAGGATGATATTTTAATAGTAGGTGTGGAAAGGACATAAAAAAAGTTAAATTATATTAAATTCATATGATGGTACACAATAAAATTACACTCTATTTTGATCCAAAAAACATATGCAAAAAATCTTCTTTATTTGATAAATGGTGTCAATTACAATTTCTTATCTGCTTTAGGAATTAATGAAAAATGACTTTAAAAAGCCAATATATAAGTATAAACCATTAAATAAAGACAAATTGGAATGTAAAATAGAATTATTACTCTTATTTTAGTTAAAAAAATACTAAATCCTTTTAAAATATTAAATAAAGGCTTTGAAATCTTCCAAGTCTTCAAAAATTACATGTTCTTCGTTTTTGGCATAGAATTGAGAAGTGATAGGCCCATGTTGGCTTTTAAACCTTCCTTTCATGAGAATAACACCATAAATTATAAAATAAATATATATTAAAATTGGTTATAAGCTCTTTAATTTACTTATCTTTCATGCAAAGCATGGGAGATGCATGAAACTTCTCAAACTAGTCAACCGAAGAGATTTGACCCTTAAGGACTAGTTAACTAAACTTGAACTCAACTTTCATGAATTAGAAATTTTGGATTGAATTTATAATAAAATATCCACTATAAAAACATATATATAATGTGTTAACTCCAAAATTTATTCATTTGATATATTTTTAACACCATTCTTTACTTGCTTGACTAACCATTTAAGCCTATTAGGCCAATTAGGCCTAATAGCCTATATTTTTTGCATTTGGACTCCATTAAACTTGAAAAAATATGACATGAAACCTGAAAAAAATGATTAAATATACCTTTAAAAACTTTTTTCATTACAATATATTTTATTTTGATTAGAAAACACTCACCATTTAGTCAACAGGGTTGATTAGGCCTATTTTGCTCCATTTTCCTACAGACTGGCCATTCTAATTTATCTTTTTGGGAAATTTTTGGGATTTTTTCTCACAAAATAAATTGTTTTATGATGAATAATAATTATTAAGATTTTAGATCCATTGATTATATCTCATTTAAGTGTCCTGTACTTCATTTTACATGCTTTTTTCCACAAAAATATGATTTATGCCCTCATCCATAGATATACATGCATAAAATTGAAATTTATGGAATCCTATATAAGTTTAATTTAAATTTTATATGTTTTTATGTTTATCTAAGATGTTTTGATATCAATAAATTCAACATTTTATAAAACTAGTTTTTTAAGGATTTACGAGGGCTTTGAAGCTGAATCTTCAAAATGATGGTTCATGAATTATAGACATATAAATAAAAAAATATTTAAATTTATGTATATAAAACTAACACCCCTAAAATCCATAAAAATATTGGGTTCCTATTAAAAATATATAAAAATTTACCATGTGAATAAATCTACTTGTGGGGTTTTGATTACATTCTTGGCTGCCTATTCTCTTAATGATTGTTAATTTAGCATAGACACTCAAATAGTCTAAATTTCTCATGAATTATAATTTAATATATGTATTTAAAACATAATAATATCATTCATCCAAACTCCACATGTGGTTAAATATATGAGCATCTGAATAAGAGGCTAGGAAGGGTATCTAGAACTACAAAAAGTGAAAATTTCACCAAAATGAAAATATATTCACATAATTCTCAATTCCTAAAAACATCATCATAATTTCTTTACCATTCTATAAAAACACTTTAAAATTACATTTTTCTAGAAAATTTTAAAAAAAACCTTTTTCGCCTATATGCCTATTTGCTTGCATAAGCCTATATGAGCATGGTTTGCTTAAAATTTAGAGTTTTTACAATATTTAAAGGTATTATTATGATGTAAAAACATAATATAATTCTTTTAAAACTTTTATCTAAACTTAGAAACCTTTTTGGCGCTCCAGAATGATGCTTGTTCTAATAGTGATCTAAAACATACATACTAAGGATTGTTACAAAACAACGAATATATCCACTCATCCAATGGAAATAATTTTTTTTAATAAGCTTATCCAAATGTTTATTAACTTGTGTATAAAATTTTGGGTCTTAAAACTACCTATAGCTCCTAAAACCCTCAATTTTCTCACAAAATTGACCCCTGTGCATGAATTGTCTGCATATTTGAACTTGACAATGCTCTTTTTAAATTTACAATGACCCATTTAAAATAAATTTTTGATGTTTTTTTTTTAAATTAATTATTTTAGTCCAAAATTTATTGGTTTTACCTAATACAAATGGATATTGGCAAGATTTAGGAATGTTTTGAATCATAGGGGAAGTAATTTGACCTTAACAGGTCAAATTACCTACAATTTTATTGACTTTCAGTGATTGGCTAGCCTGCTGATCAAAGAAATTAGAAACTTTTTCTATGAAAAAATTGGATATACATTGAATATTGGAAGATATTTTTTATGCAAAGACACAAACCAAACAATTGACATAAACAAAAACAAACATGTGTACGTGTGCACTTAGGGGAAAGGACAATAACAACATGGAAAGGAAAAAATAACTACTAAAAGCATGTGTGGTATGCACTTAGAGAATTGAAACACAGAGAGTCTATTATGTATAAACTAATCTCTACCTTTTTGGTCCTCCTAGATCAAATAGAAAGGTATTTGATGCACTATAAAACTTTGAAACGTATTTTCTTCTTTTTGATACCTCTCTTCTACAAATAGGAGCACTTATATGTTCATATGTTTTGGATGATGCATCTAGGCCTCCAACTTCCATTCTCAGGCACATGAATTGAAGATATAAATCCAAGATTAAATCATATTCCTCTCATATCCTTCTTTGTTGCATTAAAAATGATATCTCTACCTCATTCATAGGCTAATCATGATTTGACACATTCTCATTCAATTATTACATTGACAATTTGGCTAGTATACTTGGATTGATTTCTTCATTTGCCTCCATTTGAAGTGGTACTTTGTCAAAGTATTTAAATATTTGATAATCATCCAAACATGGTTGTAATATGACTTTAATTTCATCCTAATGAACAAAAACAACAATACTCTTTACAAGGCATTCATCAATCTCCACTTGGGGTGGAGATGGACTATCAAAATTTGAAAAAAAATCTCCAAATCATCCAAAAAGGCTTATTCATCATGATCAATAGAAAATACATGAAATTCATCAGTATTCTTATCATTTGAAACATGTTGATCACATATATATACCTTTTGGATGAAGTGAAATGAAATTTTTTGATCTGTTGCATTTGTCTCATCTTTGTCAGGAAAATTCTCCATCTCAGCACGGGCTCTATGTGAGTTATCTTCATGGCTGCCTTTTGAATAAATATTTATTTTTACCTAATCTATATCAGCTACTGAAAGCTCTCAATAAATCTCTTGTAACTCCTCTTTTTTGGCATCGCAAAATACCAAATCATGTTTGTCCCTACTAAGTGGTGTCTCAACTATGATTTCTTCTTCTTGATCACTCAAGTCACCTTCTTTTTTTTGTCTTTGGCTACATATTCTTCACCTAAAATTATCTTGAAGTATAGGAGTAGTAATTTTGTCTTCATAGGCTAAATTACTAATAATTGTTTCTAAAAAAATTACCAAAATAGTTGATTTCCTAATGTAGCTTGTTAAATTGGTCAATTATAGTCTAATTGTGTAAATTCGGGTCAAAAATGCCAAAAATGGGGTTAAAAATCATAAAAAATAATTTAAAAATTTATAAAATTATCTCAAAATAGATTTATTCATGTTCAAAATTCTTAAAATAGCCTAGGTCTTAAGTTTCAAATCATAAAAAGGTCATTTGATGTGTTAAGTAGCCAAAAAGGCCCCAAATTGACTCCCACATGCCAAATTTGATAATTAAAAGGTTAAAAATATGAAAATTTTCATGAAATCCATGAAGGTTTTTTCAAATCTTCTATTTCAAGTGGTGGAGAATAAGAATTATCTTTTAAAAGGCCAAAATAAGCTTGTTTTCACCTATTTTTCAAGTATTGTATGGAATTTGTACATCCAAGGTAGGTTAAGTAATTTATAAGACATTACCAAGATTACATAGGAGTTTTATGGAATTTCATGGCCATATAGTCCCTTAACCATCATCCTTTTGGTTTCTTACTTGTTGGCATATAGAGACCTACCTATAGGTTTTCTACTAGTATGATCTTTTGGAGGAGGGTACAACTCTCAAGTTTGGGATGAATAAACTAGAATTATATGGATTCCTAATGGTTCTAGATATTTCTAAATTATATTACCTAGGCTCAAGAACCATCTAGTTGAAGCCAGGTCAAATTTTGCTACTTAGCATCCGGAAAGGCAGTTATTTTTCATCAATTTCTCTTCACCTCGATAGAGTTTTGGTAAAATTTAACTTGTTCCAGAATCTTGAGGACTTTATCTAACTTCCCATGGTATCTTTTAGGTTTTATTAATCCATTTCAAGTTCAAATAGAGGTCACAAACTTAGTTAGTCTGAGTCTATAGTTGGCAAGCTTGCAAAGAGAATTTATACAGTCTAAGAAGAAGAAGATAGGCTTAAATTATCAAAAAAAAATGTATTTCAGGGTTTTACATCAGTTTCTCATGATTTTAAATCATTATTATCATAAGATCTCCAATATTCATAGCAAAAATCCATCTCCATGCTCAAGCAAAGTGTCTTGATGAAGCTAGTCTAGCATAAGTTAAGTAATTTTTGCATTTTTTGAGGTTTTTAGAGATAACCATCTTTCATTCTCAGATTGTAGTTATCCTCTAATGGTCACCATTTTGATATGTAATGATGATCATGTGCTAATTTTTTCTATAACTCCTTCCCTTGGTCCTATCATTCATTTAAATGCTTGTTTTCACCTTTGCCTCAATCACCCTTATTCTACCATTATAATCTACCTTTTCACTAAGTTTTAACTTCATTTTCACCCTAATTTCATGTTTTCCCTCATCTTTCCACTATGTTTTCAATATTCATCCCATCTCCATCACTAAAAAATCAAGTGTTAAAGAGAGGAAAACCATCAAAAGGAATGATCAATGTTGACCTATAGGTTTGTTGAAGCATCAAATCACATGAATATGGCTACCTATAAACATTGCATACAATTAAAGAAATCAAATGAAGTCATCCAAGTCTTAAGGATATCAATTTTGGAATAATTGTATTCATGATTTTAGTGGTACATATGAGGGGTCTCATAAAACAATCAAAAAGAGGCATAAGAGCCAAAAATCTGCCTTCAAGCCATATTTAAGGTTATATATAGGCTATTGTCCGTACAATCAACCCTTGGGAGGAGTTACATTGAAGATAATACTTGGAGTGTGGGTTAAAATGTCTTGTTTCACTTATAGGAAACTTTGTGAGAATGTCTTCATAGCTTGGAGAAAGATGTGGTTACTTCATGGTGTTATGGCTCAAAACATCCCATAGCCATACAATATTCCCCTAAATCACAATCAAGTTTTGATAAAAGTTAATAGGTAATTATGGACTATGATTAATTATTATTATTTGGTTGACTTTGGATAGTAGGGTGAGTTATCTATTTATACGGTTAAGATACAAAGTATATATGGGTTAGTAAGCTCAAAATAATATCCTATAACCTATCCAATATAGGCCTATGAATTCAAGTAAGAGAAGGCCTACATGTTAACACCAAAGATTTTTCTAGGTTTTGGGTCTAATCTATTATCTTGGAGTTGCTTGAGGTTTTCTAGATTATACAAATTCTTTTGAATAAGCTATGGTACATATTCATGTGAGGATTTTTGAGATAAATGAAGGATAAAATTCAAATCTTATAGGCTTGTACGGACTTCTCCTATAGCTAGGTATGAGTTTAGATTCTAAAGAGATCTTATGGAAGTTATTAACCTAAGATATTACTAGATCAAAATGAAAGATGGAAATGATTAATTCATGAAGTAATGAGAACAATAAGGTGGTCTTGATTTACAAGTTCTAGCTTATAGTAGCCTCAACACTCACAACCATCTATAAGGGCAGATTACCTTAAAGCATAGTCAAGTTCATAGGATTTGGGAGTTTTGTCTCCATAGTGTTTTGTTGTAAGGAGGATGTGTTCATGAAAATTGTTGAGGGTTTCATAAATAAATGGAGAGCTCTCAAGGGAAAAATCTAGTCATATCCCTCTCTAATACACAATGTTGACCTATACTCCATACATATGGTACTTCAAGGAACACCTACAACTAGTTAAGATGGAGTGTTATACTTTGAATAATATCAGGGGTTTTTTGATTTTTCTATAAGTCATTAGGGTTATATAATTTTCATCATAACATTATAACCTACAAGAGCCTGTCTTCATGCTTTGTAATTCATTGATACAGTCTACAGTGCCCCAAAATGATTCCTATAGGCCTGTATTTAAGCAAAAATGGGATGCATCTGATTAGAGTTAACTATTTTATGAGGCTTATCAAAGGATTGAACACCTAAGGAACTGTTTAATAAGGGATCATATCAAGAAGGCTTATCCTAGTAGATAGAAAAGGAGTAGGTATGAGTAAGCAAGAAAGACAAGTTCCAAGATATAATGCTTACTTACAGTGCTACAAGATATCCTAGAGGTAGAGCTAATTTGCATGATGTTTCATATAGAAATAGGCGAGTTTAAGGCTTGAAAAAATATTTATAGCTTATGAATACCAATACTCACCAAGGATGATCCTTTTTTGACCCTAAACTATCCAAATGGATAAAATTCCTACTTATAGTCACTATGAAAGTGATATCATATAGGCTTACATTTTGTAAGAGATTAAGTTTTTGATCATCAAGAGGGTTTATGGTTAATGTTAGAGTCAGTTATTGCATAAAATCAATGAAATGTCATGTTTCAAGACTCTCGTGCTGACTAAAAGGCTCAAAATAATGACAAGTAGGTTATAGAAATGAGTGATAGTAATCTATTAAAGGTAAGAAATCTAAAAGAGAAAAGAGCACCTACAGCTCTAAAAAGCACCTACAGGTCTGTGTCCTATAGGGGAATCTTTTGGTGATGAATTGAGATATTTGATGCTTAAAGATCTGAGTGTTGATTATCAAAGATATTATTATTTTAAAAATAAACTTCTACATGAAAAAACAAGGATGAAAAGGCTCTTCACAGTTAAATGAGGCTAGAGGTCCCTAAAATGCTTACTTATAGCCACATAGAAAGTTAACCTACAACCAATGTATATGTCTCAAACGTAATATACAATTGGGAATTCCAAGAATGTAAGGGTTTTATTGAGTATTTCTTGATGTTTTAGGTTTTATGACTTAAAGTAAAATATTGTGACTAATTAAGGGCACCATTTTATGAAAATAGGGTACACTATAACAGTCATGACATCACTATCACCTATAATCATAGTCAGAGTTAGCTAAAGAGGTTTTATTAAAGAGAGGGTTATGGTGAAATCCTTTAGTGCATAGGGTCTCATAGAATCAACAAAATTACCTATATGAGGTCAAATGTCACAATGAAATCTACAAGGTTTCTAGCACCAAATCAAGCATCATACTACATCAGCCATCAAGTGAAGCATATAGTAGAGGTGGGTTTAATTGGTAAGGTTCCAAGAAATTTAATTGTTGTATAGGTATAAAAAATTTCATTGAAGATTGTTATAATCCATTTAAAATCATGCTCATACCAAGGTGACATAAAACCAACCGTGAAAACACACCTGCAGTCAGAGGAAGCAATGATACATAAGCTCTCAAATGGTCATTTGGTTAATACAAGTCTTAGGAATCATCACCAAGAAATCACATTAAAGTTTTTTATCCTTAGAATCATAGAGGTTATTTGATTATGGTTTTACCATAGGTGAATATACTATCATAAGGAAAAGGGGATGGCATACAACCTCAGCTTGTAGGTTTTCTTTTGACCAAGCCATGAATAAGGTCTATAGGGTTAGGTCATGAAAAGTGGACTATTATTAAATGCCTATAACTTTAAAGAAATGTTTTAGGTGGAGGTGATATCTTAAAATAATTTTTAAAGGTCAAAATTACATCAATGAATATAAATCAAGGGTGACAATATAAGTTCATTGTACGGACTTTTAACAATATAGGGACTTAAAAACTTAGTTTTGGGTCAAATTGCATTGAAGGAGATATGTAGAATGTCTCTTTTCATATAAATTATATTCAAAAAAAAATTTAAGATGGATTTCCACTAAACATGCTTAGGCCTAATCAATATCTATCTTCAATAACAAACTGCACAGTCATCTTAGGGCCTGCATACTTTATTTGAAGGCCTTGATGTGTCAAAAAATAGTGGTAGAGGAGTTTTCAAAGATCATGAAAGGCATATAATGATAAATTAAGATGTTTTTTGACTTAAAAACCTTTAAAATCCATGACATGTACATCTAAAACATGAAAAATTGGTCAAAAATGTAGACAGTCCATGCACATAGATCAAATTTGAGGGAAAATTGAGCCTTTTAGGAGCTACAAGTGGAGTTAGGAATCAAAATTTTGTAAAAAATGTCATCATGATTTGGGAAGAAATATTAAAAAATTTTATTTCCATTGGAAAATTTAACTTATCTTTTGTTTTGTCTCAAACCGTAGCCTATTTGTTTTAAGTCACCATTGGAGCATGCTTTGTCCTAGAGTGCCTCGAGAGCTTATAAGCCAAATTGAAGGATTTAAAATAATGGAATGATGTTTTAAAATCATAATCAGACATAAATAGAGTTTAAAAACTCCAAATTTTATGAAAACCATGCTCACACAGTTTTTTGAGGGCAAATAAGCACTTAGGCCAAAAATGCATTTTCTAAATTTTCATGGTAAAAGGAATTTAAAAGTGTTTTTATAGCATGGTACAGGTCATTTAATAAAATTTTAAGTATTTTTTAAGATTGGAAATAATTATTTTCATCATAATGGAGTTTTTTTACTTTTTACAGTTTTAGGCACTTTTCCAAGCCACCTGTTCAGTGCTCATTTTATTCACCACGTGCAGAGTTTGGCTGAACACCCTTAGCATGTTTTGAGGAACCCCATGTAATTATAATTAAGTAAAAAATAATGTCATTTTATGGGCTGTGCTTTATGAATAATCTCTAAGAGCGTAGGTAATCCATAATGCAGTCAATTCCCCATAGACAAATTTCATTCACGTGGTAACTTTTCATATATTTCACATGGGAGCCCATTATTTTCAAGGATGTTAGAGTGGTAAATTTGATACACATCAATGTAAGTGGTTATAAATTTGTAGGTCTGTACCTCATGAGTTATTAGTTTCAAGTTTTAACTTTAAAACCCTCCTAACCACCTAAAAAACTAATTTTGAGAAAAGTGGATTTTATTGCCATCAAATCACCATAAATAAACTTGAAACCTTTTCAAAAATCAAGTAAACTTATAAAGGATTTAATAAATGTAATTTTTATGCATAGAGCTATATATATGAGGGTAAAAATCATGCTTTTGTGGATAAAATGTGTAAAATGAGGTACAGGGCAATTTAATAGATTATAATCAATGGAGATAGAATATTAGGAATTTTTATTCATTTCAAAATATTCATTTGATCATAAATCATCTCAGAAGTGCCCCTAATAGCTCAAATAAAATGTTGAATCTATTAGAAAATGGTGTAAAATAGGCATAGTCAACCCTATTGACTAAATGGTGAAGGTTTTCTCATCAAAATCACAATTTTAGTGATTAAAAATTGTTTTCCAGGTGTAATTTGTTGTTTTAGGTTTCATGTATTCTTTTTTGGTTTTTATGATGTCCAAGTGCACAAATTATCCTTTAGGCTTAACTAGTTTATTTGGCCTAATTTTTTAAAAAATCAAGTTAGATTTTGGAAATGAATTGGTCAAAAAAGAGTTTCATTTGGATTTCCATACCACTTTTATGCTATTTAGTGGAGATTTCATGCACTTCTCACTCATCAAGGTCCTTTTTTCATGTAATTTAAGGCTAAATTGGGGTTGACTTGTCTTACACTTTGGTTGACTAGTTGACAAGTCATGCATCTATTCTTGGTTGACTTAACATCCAAACCTTTCAAACACTCCAACTCAGCCTCAAGTGGAATTAAAGCATGCAAGATGTGGTGTAGTATTCCATGCAAGATAACTTGACTTGTCAAACTTGGGCCCACCACCTTATTCCTATGCCAAAGTTTGATGTTTCATGCATACTTTATGGATTTTATTGAATTTTTAAACTATTTGAATATTGTATAGGGATTTAGATATTGATTTAATTAACCAATACTAATATGCATCTCTTTGGAACACCACATTGGCTGTAGTTAGGGTTGAAGACATATATATTGGCTTAATCAAGCCATTTTTTAGAATTCATGGAGCAGAAAAGGAAAGTATAATTTGGACCATAAATCAATAAAGAAGATATTTTTCATATAATTTTTTGATGGATAATAGTGTGTATTTTATTGTGTATCATCATATAAGAGATATTATATCTCTTTTTTGTCAGGTCCCTTCCTCACCTATGCCCTCTATCTCACCTTCTGTAGGTCATTTGAAGAGGTAAAAGAAATTTTGTAATAAAAAATCTTTTCAACCCTTCATCTAAAATTTTTATGCTTAAGGGAAAAATATGAATTTTATTGGTTTATATATGTGCATTAATTTCAATAAATTCTAGAGAATATAAACAATTAAGGTGCATCACCCCTTTAATTAGGATTTCCCTTCAATTTCCCCTTCCCATTTTCATTTGAGAAATCATAGTAGTTAGACTTGATAGATAAATCTTAAGGGAACCAAAACTTTATGGATGTTATTATCATCATAGATTCACCCACACTCTGAGAAGTTTCAATTGTATCACCTTGAGTGAAGGTCTACCTACACATCTTCAAGTAGGGTGCACTCCAAAATGATAACATGTATCACCTTAAAAATGACAATAAACCTACTTATTATAAAGTAAAATGGAATAAGTGAATAAAACATAGAAAATGGGAGATAATACACCAAAATTAGTACCCTCCACTTGCCTATACTATACTAAAAACATGAATTAGGCCTAAAACCTATTGCATTATCTCAATATGAGTCTCCAAGCATCATCATTTCAATATGAAGGTTAAGATCAAGACACTAACCAAGATGGGATGATCAAGAGGTATCCTAAGGGACACTAATGAATAAATATTAACACTTACCCTTTGTAAGATAATGTAACACTCTTCATATGACCTGCTAGGATGAGAAACAAGCTATAAAAAGGTGAAACTATAGGACAAATGAAAGGAAGTTATAAAATATCACTAACATTCAAACAAAAACATTAGAAAACACTAGTTACAACATTTATAAGGCTATAAATCATCATATATTCATATCAAAGGTAAGGTACATGTGTTTACATGAGTAGGGGTTTGCAATACTTAGGTTGAGGATCCATTACAAGCCTTTTAATCCCAACCTTATAGAGGGAAATGAGAGGGAGAGAGAAGGTAAACATTAGATAAAGTTCATGATTCCAATCATTATGAAGCTAAAATACAAGATCTTGAGAAATAAAATAGTCATATAACTCCCTAATTTCATGTATTGACATTGTTTGATGATGATCATCTCTTGAGAGGTAACAAGGATAAAATTCATTATCTTCAATGATTCTCTCTTGACACCTTAAAATTGAATTATCTATTCATACAATTAAAAGTAAATTATAGAATATTAGGTATATTTAACACATGACCTATTTCATACTCCATTTCTATGTTGCATTCACCTCCTCCACTACATTTTGGTGACACATCTTCAAGATTGTGTGTCTACAAATCTGATTTTGAAGTCTTTTGTAACTTGATTCTAGATAGTATTTGATTTGATTATTATAATAAACACCTATAACTATGAGTCCTCATGAATTGATACTTGGGATACATCCTTACCTTCTATAACTCACCATTATCTTCTTGAAACTACACTTAGTGACCTTAAAAAGGTTTACAATCTTATCTGCATGGTACAAATGAAGTGACAATCTCACTGAAGACTAGTTTTTGTTTGAAAATATCTCCAATGACCATGATATATCCTATAAGAGACTACATAAGACCATGGTACATCTACCTAAGCTCAATAGTCTTCCTTATCTGATAAAAAATATCCAATATATCCAAAACCATGCAAACTAGTCAAAAATTGTAGTTTTGGGCCCTTTTTTACTTAATTCCTCCTTCACAAGTGCCAAATGACTAATCCCATAGATGCCCCTAAGGATTTTAGATGTTACTTAGGTGGTATTATGCCAAATTATATGTATTTATAGTCATTTTAAGGTCATTTATCTCTATCAATCTCTAGTTAGGTGTTTACGAGGGTTTAATAGTGGTCTACACTCTTAAACATTATACATAAATTTATGGGCTCTAATGAAAAAAACAACACCAAAACATTCATGTAAAAAACCCTCTGCACATTTCACATTGTGTTCAAGATCCTATGAAAACTCTAATTAAATTTATAAGCAAAGAGAATCTTTCTCAATTTGGTAAACTTAGTAAATTTATGTTAAGAGAGAGGTTTTTAGGCCTAAAATCCTTCATAATGCATATTATTTGTTAAAGTTGACTCTAATAGGTCTAAAATGACCCCTGCCATGATTTTATATTCTCCACCCTATGCCTTGAATTTTCATGTCACTTAAATATACTTTTTCTACCTATATGTGCTTGAGTAAGGTTTTAGACATGATAAGGCTCCTTTTACTTTTTATTTATGTTTTATGTTGGAAATATGATTGCCATTGATGTCAAAAGGGAAACTCTGGATGTCATTGATGTCAAAAGGATCAGATAGTATTGGAGGAGAGAAGAACATGTTTCATAGTTACACTATAAAAATTTGTCATGCTTTTACAAAGACCATTTATGGATGTTTAAAGTCAAATAGATAGAAAATATGTTATGGGTTTTTTATGTACATTCTAGAAATATGGTCCATAGGTTTAGAAGAGAAGGAATGAGATCATAATTTATTTATTTTTATCTAAAAAATTTTAGGGTTTCATAGTAAAATCCTAAGGGTTTAATCATGGTGTCAACAAGAAAAATTATATTTTAATGTTGACTTGGTATAGCTGGGAACTGGTAACTTAAGTTACAACTTAAGTCCATATTATCATTAAGAAACCATCCCCTCAACTTAGCAATTACTAGATCTAATCAATGATCAAAGGACTTTATATTTTCCTAAGTCTTAGACTTAATATATGTCCTAACTTGATCAATTGCCCACAGTTCAGCATACACAAATGATCTAATGAAGTGACACAAAGTCAAATTGTCAAAGGATCCATAGAGTAAACATGCTAGTGATAAGTGTCACATTCACAAAATTTCTCAGACAAAGACCTAATGAGCATAAGCTTGTCAAATTTAATGATCAAGCTTGTCAAATAAATGATGGTATATAGGTAATTATGTAAAGGAGATCCAATAGAATGAATGGTCTCAAATACTATGTTCTTGATGTTTATTGACATAATGGCCAGTGAAAAACCAAGCATGTTTAAGAAGATCAATAGAGTGAAAGTGATCCAAAGATGTAGGAAGTAGTGAGATAAGGTCAAAGTGTCAAAGTTTAAAAACCAAGTCAAGGTAAAGTTCATGTAAGTTAAAATGTCCAATGGCATGTGGAAACTTTGATGAGAAAGATGTAAAGGAGTGAGTGGACTTAGATGGAACAAAGTGATTGATGTTTATCGACATAGTGGTAAGTTAGAGACCAAGCAGGTTTGAGAAGATTGATGAAGCAAAAGTGATCCAAATATATAGGAAGCAATGAGATAGGATAAAAAACTTGATATTTAAAGTCTTGATAGAGATAAATAATGTGCATCTTTGGAGATCTAATGACATGTACAAGCACAGATTAGGAAAGATAAATGAGTACATTTTAAAGATGATAAAGCTAAAGTTTAAAAGCATACAAAGATCTAATAGATAGCATGAGTCTATCAAAATGTGATCAAATGGATGCATTTTAAAGTTGAGTCATTTTAGTATGGACCATTATATTGTGGTGCCAAAGGCAAGATCAATGATTGACATTTAAAGTCATGTTTAGACAAACAGTTAGTTACAAGAACATGTAGGAACTTGCATATAAGCACTATATCTCAACACAAATAATGAGATTCATCAATCAAACTGATCAAATATACATTAAAGAGCTTGTACATCAAAACTTGAGTCTAAAAGATGCTATAGATCGTAAATAGACATGTAATTTTGGCATGATGCATGGAATCAAGATGCAGGAAATTTATAATCCATGTCATAATGAACTAGAGTCCAAACTTGGCATGATGTGTTGTAGTGCGAGTGTGAACACATAAAATATATGGAACCCTAGATAATTTGTCTATATATATGATATCTAAGACAAATAAGATGTCATTGGAATAGTTATTTTTGATATTGAGACAAATCAAATATAGATAAAGGTAGAAAACAAAAGCAAATGAAGTGTGTCAAATAGAAAATCATAAAGACACAAAACCATAGGGGGTAGAGAAGAGTAGAGTGGTTGGTAAAGGTAATGAATTGTGTAAAATAGAGAGATATCTAGACATAGGACCATAGGAATAATGAGAAGTAGAGAGGAAGAAAAGCACAAAGGGAATGTGTAGAGTATGATCAGTTGTAGAATAGACATGTAACAAAGAATAAATATTTATATTTATATATGAATTTAATTTGTAAATTAGAGTTTTAGCTCCATAAAAGAGTCTGATAGGTTGGTGCCATCAGATAAGATGAGTGGGTGCTTAGAGTAGGGAGTGGGTGCTTCCTTAGAGTTGGTACTCTTAAATAATGGGATTAGTGTCTCCTTAGGATTTGTGTCATTAAATATTATAACCAATAAGGATTGCTAGTGGGGCTTTGAATTGTGAGGCTAGTGTTGACCAAATTTGACTTTTAGTCAGATTAGTTCAACCCATACATATTTAAACTTTTTAATGGTTTCCATATGTCTAATTGGGTCTCATGTGTGTCTGATAATCTCACTTGTCCTTGTTCTAATCTTGGTGTAAGCCTATCTTCCTTGTACTTGCCTAGTCAACCCAAGCCAACTTTGGTCAACTCTAGTCAAACATGGTCAAAAGCTCAAATTATTCTATAAATGTTCTAATATGGTCATTTAAGTTTTTTAAACTATTATTAAGTCATAAATTTGTCCTTTGCCATTCTTTATATGCAAAAGATGCCTTTTGGTCATATTTTTAGCTCATTAAATGACTTGTATGGATTTGTCAAAGAGGAATATTTATTACCAAGAAATATTATAATATTAATGAAGTTATAATATGTAAATAAGTGGTTATAGGTAGTTAATAAGTAGTTCCATGCCTAAAATAGGGAGATTTCCTTAAAAATAGGCCCTTAATGGTACTTGTACAGACTTGGGATGCCCATCTTTAGCTAAAAACATGGTACTAGTGTATCTTGAGCTCCCTAAGGTCTTTAATATTCCTAGTGTGTAGAAAAAAATTTAGATAAATCAAATTTTTCTTTTACTCCTTTCTTCTTGCCTTCACAAGCCAAAAAGTGTCCACTTTGAATTCTTGGTATAGTCTGTACATTTAGAGTTGGAAGGAATGCTATTAGGAACTGAGAGGGGTCTTATTATAATTCAAATCCATGGCAAGAAGTCTAATTTTAATGTATCCTCCTTTATGAACCATTGCTAATAAGCCATGTAGTTTTTTATGCTATTACATCCATGAAGGGTCTCTATTTGATCTTGTTTCAGAATGTTTTGCTTTGATTTGACACATTGGTTATTTTTTAGTGTTTCTAAAGGTTTACTAAGACATATCCATATTTATTTCATTGTCATTTGGCCTTGTGGATCTTAAATATTCAAGAATCCTCTTCTAGATTTGTTAGTACTCATAGATTGTTTCTTTATTCATGGTGATTCCTGTTGTTAAAAGGAGGTTATTGAAGCCTATTTTAGGTTGATTTTAATGTTTATCATGCATTTGGAAGATTAATAACTATTTTTAATTGATTTTAGTCCTTTTGTCAATATACATATTCCTTCAATTCTTCCTTATATTTATATATGCAAATAACCACCTACAAGTGATGCCAACAGAGTATGAGGTACCTTATGAGGTGTGAAATCATGATGAATCCTTATTTATAATATTGATATGATAATTGGATCACAACATATATATCATAAATGTCAAATTGATATGCAAAGTAGAGTTTTTCCTTCAAAAGAGTGATGATTGAGATTTAGGGATTCTTTCCCTAAAAGCATGAAATAGAGCCCCTAAGTATTTTGTTTATTTTACGCAAGGAGGCTATGATTAATTATGAAGGATCATAATATTCTTACCTTGTATCTCCTAATAAGGACAAAGATATCTCAAAAAATTGTGAGTGAATGACCTATGGAAGATAGTTAATGGGAGCTCCAAAAATCCACTTTGATACACTGAACTCAATCAGTTTTATCTATAAGTTTTGACCTAAAAGTGACCCTATTCCTTAGAAGTGACAATTATAAACATATTTTAGTGATTGAGGAGACTTACCAAGTATTAAATCAAATCAATGAATTGAAGGGTTTCTAAGGTGCAACATCATAGTCAAGCATCCCATATAGGTGTGTATGACTTAGAAAAGGCCATCTATAACCAACTATGGTCAGGTAGTAGATTAAGCATGATATGTGAATATGTTGTCTAAGAGTGTGTTAATTAAATATGGTCCTAAATGGTGTAATTATACCTATTTTGTGTTTAAATGGTTGGCAACATATATTCAAATACAAGGCATGACTCCTCTATACACCTATAGGTGTTCGTACATAGTCCCAAACATCCACCTAAAACTAACTTGGAGTGACTGGAATAAGCAGTGACCCAATTTGAAGTTTGTGAGAATGTTTTGGCCTTTTAAAAGTAAATGAGGGTAGGATCAAATTATAAGTAGATTTTGAAGATTAAAAATGGAATTTATAACATCACAACTAGGTCATAGGAAAGAATCAAATAGTTATAGTAGGGTCAAGAAATAAAGTGTCTCAGTCAAGCAGATAGTGGATAGTGTGGATATGTTAGAGTGATGGTAAGTGATAAGGATGATATAAGGAGTTTCAAAACAATGATAATGGATATCAAGGGATTATATACACCCTTTAATTATTCTATCCAAACTCCAAATAGATGTATACATATAGGTATCTTTGTTGGAAATAAGATACAATCAAAGATACCCTCAGTCCTAAGAAATCAAGGCAAAGCATGAAAAATGCAAGGTTTGAGGAATTGAAATGATGTAACCAACATGTGAACATATATTTAATAATAAAAATGGTCTAGTTTTACTATTTGAAGAGGATATTGAACAAATAAAGGGTTCTAAACTAAGTAGAACATAGTCAACTCTTGAAGTACCCTGTAGGTAGTTTCCTAAGCAAAGTCTATCTTAAATATGGAGAAAGATAGAAGGCTTATACTTGGAGTTATGTGATAAAAATTGGAATAGAACACCCTTTCCACTTTTAAAACCCTATCTAACGCTAATTTTTTAGGATAAAATAGGGAAAGTGCCCCCTATTTTGTCTCAGATAAGGGGCACTTTTCCCTTGTATAAACCCTGTAAACTTGGAAAATGAATATGGAAGATGAGATATAAGATTAAAATACCCTTAAAGAAGGTTTTAGGAGATTTATGACATCCATACCAATATATAAAATCAATCTAGAAGGATTGAAAGAAAATAGGGTAGTCCAAGCTTTAAGAGTTGTAGACAAGGCAGTTAAGCAAGATGAAAGACTAACCCCAAATGAGAGGTCACTTTTAGTTTTAGCCTTGGGAAAAATTATAATAGTTTTGAGAATTTTCATGGAGTTAAGAATAATTTTTGTAAGCTATTTCATAAGTATGGAAGATCAGTAAAGGGTTTAAGCCACAAAGTTGTAGTAAGGTCTACTATACCTAATATGAGGCCTAATGCCCAGAAGTAGTCCTATAAATTATTGGACTAAATGGACATTGAAACCATGTATGATATATTCCATATAACTTACCATAGGTTATTTAACCATAAACTTTGTAGATAAGTCCACCAAAAGGCCATTTCTTAGCTTGACAGCACTTAAACCATGCAAAATGTATAGAAAAGACATGAGTGGCCATCCTAAAACTCCCATGATACATTTTATGCATATTTAAGGTGTTAAAGGATGTTATATAGGGTCCTAAAGAAGCCATAAGTCACATTGTTTTAGAGCTCAAATGTCTAGTCTTTATGAACAAAGGCAAAAACCTAAAATTACTCTAAAACCCTCATAAACCCTCTGTTAGACCTGATGGAGAAGATAAGACACATGGAGCATCAAAATGGAGTGGAAAGGAAAAGGATATTATTTGATTTTTATATGACTCTTCAGGGCTCCTCCCCATGAAATTTAGTTGTACTACACCCATAAAGATGGTGTACAATAGAGATTTATTTGATGTATTTGTGTGTTTTTTTGGTATGGAGAAGTTTAATATGATGAAATAAAATTTTAAAATTAGTATGGGAATTTTTATAAGTCTTAATGATCATTATTTGAGGCATCTAATCTTGTAAGTGTGTCTTTTATCTCCTTCATCTTAGCTAGTCTAGTGAGCAGGCAGTGAACACTTAGTGAAAATGATGAAAACTCTAATTAGGAAGCCTTTTAAGGATATATTTTATGAAATTGATGATATGGAAACTATATAAATGTTTCATTCCTCCTTTTTCATGGATTATATTTAATAATTTGAAGTATTTCGAGTGCCAAGTGTGAGAGGTGCATTAGAGGGAGTTGTTTGTAATTGTTAGAGATGATTGATTATGGCTAGCAGGATATGAATGGTTTGAGATTATTAAAATGAATGTAGAGGCATATTATTAACCCATACCCCTCATATAAACCAGTATACTTGAACCTATTCAATGGTGAGTCAGTCTAATTAAGGTAAATCATGAGGGTAATTTCATATGCATGAGATAGAATGTATGCCACATATGGAGGAGTTAGATGAGTTTGATGGACTTTTTTCCTTGTTTTCCATTAAAGATGTGTCTAATTCTTAATTCCATGCTATTTTAACTCACCATTATTTCTTGAAAAGTGTCTTATTGATTCTTTAGCTTCACTTTCTCCCTCCTCTCTCGTAATTGCTATATATACTAGCCTTTTTGGCTGATGTACATATATCTCCACCCGAGTATGGTGAAGCCCTACTCACTTTTTTCCTTGAACTAATAAAGAAGCTGATTTTTACCACATTAATATTTATTAAGTGTATTTTATGGTTGTTGTTCTTGTACAAGTGTATTTTGACTACCTTGACATGATATTCTTCTTACTACCTTGTGGAGTTTGAAAGCTCTCTTTTATAGATTAGCAATAAGTGTCTAATGTGGATTGCAGGTATAATGATTTGTCTATTAATTAGTGTCTATATAAGACCCATTTTATAAGTCCTCTTGACCTAGATTCTCTTTAAGACCCCATGCTTGAAACATTGATGTAGAGGAAGGGATTTCAATTTGATGGATGAAGTGTATGTGTAGTTTCCCTTTTAGTTCCAAGTGAATTGTAAGTGGTGTCAGTAGACCATATATTTGGTGCATCACCTCCTTAGCTAGGTTTATTTTAGGATTATTAACCCTTTTCATCATAAATTAAAGTGTGGTTGTGATGTGTGGAATTGGTATATCAAGGGAACTAGCCCTAATCTAGAGACTCACCTCAAATTTGGGTCACCCACATCCCTAAGGTGTTTTCATTGTGCCACTTGAATAAGGAAAGTCTTGCCATCTCCTCAAGGGGTGAAAGTTTAAGTGACAATAGTTTTTGGCACAGCAAGTGGGACTAAAAAGTCCATTCCTTAAGATGTTTTTGTGTTTTCCTCAAGATATCAGCCTTTAGAGGCAATTCCACTAAGCACCAATGGTGACTCCAAGCATAAATATACTGGTCAAGTAGTCCAAGTAATATATTTGAGGATTATTATTTTCTTATGGTCTTCTCATGAATGATTCATGGATAATTTTGATGTTGACTTTGTTCTTACACAAGCTAGTGAGACATATCCATCTTTGCCCATTCCTTATCAATATGAATAAGTCCTTGGCCAATATAATCATGATACTTATAAATCTTGTTATCCTTGATATTATTTGCATTAGTCTTGTAATCAACCCTCCAAAGATTGTGCTTCACATAGTTCACCTAGTTCCTCTCCAAGTTAGTCCATTAAAATTTTCAAGAAGATTCTCATTGGCTATAAATATTATATGCTATATATTAATACTATAAATTTTTATGGTTAAGTCATCCCTAGTGATTATATCAAGAGTGTGAGGGTTGCTTTAGATATATTCAAGGGAGAATGGATGCCCATTGAGAGAGATAATTGGCAAGGAATTATGAGTGAAATACTTGATGTTTATGGTATGATTTTCCACATAGAAGAGAGGTTGAAATATCATGAACTAGTTTAGTCTTGGTAGCTCCAATACACCCCACATCGGCCTTGAAGTGTGTCAATTCTACCTATTCAAAATACTAATCCATTAAAGCTTTAAAATGCCCCAAGTCCTTCATGAAATGCCAAAATTTGCCCTTATTAGAGGTCTATATAAGAGATAAGCTAAAGGAAGAGGGAAAACACTATTGGAGAAAATTTTTATAGAAGAAATTTGATACTAGAGGCCCATCTTGACAAGGAGATTGAGTTGGCAAACCAACATTTGACATAATCCATCATGGCAATAGAAAATAAGGTTCCTGAGTGTGACATTCCATGTTGGAAATAAGATTCTAAACTTAAGGAAATCCCAAGATTCCTAATCCTTTAATTTACCCCTTAATTTACATCTTAGCCTCATGAAGAATTCTCTAAGCCTAGATTCCCAAAATGGAAATAAGTAGTTGAAGCTTGTAGAAAAAAGGATAAAGAATGTCTAAGTGGAAAATTTATAAGTGAAGAGAAATATAAACCTATTCAACTCCCTCCCAAACCTAATAAATAATCCTTTTACCCTTCATCTCAGCTTTATTTTACTCCCTTTCCCAATGAAGATCCTATTTCCCCCAAGAGAAACTATTTTAAGAAAACCTTGGCAAAAGAATTGAGAAGCTGGAACTCAAAATGTGGAATCTCTCAGCTATTTAAGGGAATCTTAAATAAAATGAGGTATTTGAACCTAATATGGATTATTTGATTGAGGAGAAATCATATTCTAATGGTGAGGATGGCATTGCTCCTTTGAAGCCTTTTTGGGCCAAAGTTGCTAGTTTTGAGATAGCTAGTATTGGTACCACTAAGAGGGACAAGGAGATGGAAATTTTGGATTAGATTGACGATGAGGAGGAGGTGAATTATTATTATTAAGGATAATATTATGATGATAATGAATATGCAATTCCTTGTGTTGAATAAAAATCCTTAAAAGAGGTTATTTTGGATTCCAAAGAAGAATAAGAAGAAGTTCCTCTTATTGTTCCCATTCATGATGCGGATCAAGAAGAGAATGATGAATTTGGAAAATATTTTAAGACATTTTCAATGAATTAGAAAGCCTCAAGGAGCCTACAATTCCTTTGGAGATGACTATAAGAAATGGTAAGCAGGATGATATGTTTCAAAAATAAGACATGTGGCATACTTATATGCAAATGTTCAAAGAATATGAAGATAGTGATAAGGCAAGACTTCTAAGAAAACAAGCCCACAATGTTGAGGAGAAAGTAGGTGTTGAGAGGTATCACCATCAAGAGAATCTAAATCATGATGGATTAATCTATAATGACTATGAGTC
This sequence comes from Torreya grandis, assembly GCA_037957365.1. Classification (NCBI taxonomy): domain Eukaryota; kingdom Viridiplantae; phylum Streptophyta; class Pinopsida; order Cupressales; family Taxaceae; genus Torreya; species Torreya grandis. The sequence goes on along the minus strand of JARHVA010005808.1, from coordinate 446,724 downwards.
TTTTAAAAATGGTTTGAAGATTCATTCTAGAACCACATGTGAACCTACTCCTATAAACATGAAGAATGAATTTGAACAAGAATAACTCCTAGAATGCCATGATATAAGAATTATTTAAGGGTTTGAATGAGTTATAACAAAAAAGAAGAGAAATGAAACCTTTTAAGAAGACATAGACATTCAAAAAGCTCTTCCATTCAGGGAAATGCAAATCTACCATGAGGAAACAAAAGAACAATAGTATGAGGTGTCTTCCCAAGGTAAAGAAGAGTTAATATACCTTGGATAATTTTTTGAGATGACTCCATCAAAGGATATGCCAAACCAAAGAACAAGAAAGAATCATAAATCATATAATACCACATCTAAAAGGAAGCATGCTTGGTACATTCATTCATCTCATGAAGAAGGAGATTCAAGATACTTTCCTTTTGATCCAAGAAGGGAAGTATGTTTGGTTATATGTACATAATTAGTTTCTTTTTTGTTGTCTTGTGTTCCTTAAGTGCTTAGTAGCATAAGTACACCTTTGCTTTGTGTGTTTACTTGGTCTTGGTGTGTGTTGTCTTTCGTTTGTGTGTTTTGAGGTCAATTAGATATCTTGTTAGTCAATTCAATATTTTATCCTACTATTTTAGAGTGTATTTGACTCCCTTTACCTAATGGATAGGATAAGGCTACTGATCCTGAACATAGGTAAGCATGTTACCCCTAGGAATTACTAAAAGTGTTAACTAAATTTGAATTTTAGTCAAATTAGGTCAACCCCTACATATTAAAACATTTTAAAGGTTCTCATATGTCTAATAGGGTCGTTTGTGTGTCTAAACATCTCAACTATCATTGCTATAATCTTGGTGTAAGCTTATATTCCTTGTACTTGCCTAGTCAACCCAAGTCAACCTAAGTCAACTCTGGTCAACTCTATTGAAACATGGTAAAAGGCTCAAATTATTATATAAATGTCCTAATATGGTCATTAAAGTGTTTTAAATTGTTATTAAATCATAAATTTGTCCTTTTCCATGCTTCATATGTAAAAAATGCCTTTTGGTCACATTTTTAGCTCATTAAATGACTTGTACAGATTTGTCAAAGAGGAATATTTGTCACAAAGCAATATTATAATGTGGATGAAGTAATAAGATGTCAATAAGTTGTCATAGGTAGTTAATAAATAGTTTTATGCACAAAAATAGGGAGATTTCCTTAAAAATTGGCCCTCAATGGCACTTATATAGACTTGGGAAGTCCATCTTTAGCTAAAAACATGGGCTTAGTGTATCTTGAGCTTCATAAGTTATTTAATACACTTGGTGGGTAGAGAAAAGCTTAGATAAATCAAAGTTTTCTTCTACTCCTTTCTTCTTGCCTTCATAAGCCAAGAAGTGTCCACTTTGAATGCTTGGTACCATCCATACAATTGGAGTTGGATGGAATGCTCTTGGGATTTGATAGGGGTATTATTATGATTAAAATCCATGGAAATAAGTTTTAGTTTCATGGATCCTCCTTTATAAACCATTACTAAGAAGCTATGTATTTTTTTATGCTCTTACATTCATGAGGGGTCCCTGTTTGAGCTTTTTTTTAGAATATTTTGCTTTTATTTGACATGTTGGTTATTTTCAAGTGTTTTTCAAGGTTTATTAAAACATATCCAAAAAAATTTCATTGTATTTTGGCTTTAGGGGTCTCAAATATTCAATAAGCCTCTTCTAGACTTATTAGTACTTGCAGATTACTTATTTCTTCATGGGGATTCCCATTGTTAAAAGGAGGTTATTAAAGTCTATTTTGGGTTAATTTTATTGTTTACCATTAATTTTTAATACTCATAAAAGATTTATTTTATTTTAGGCATTTTTTCAATACACATATTGCTTTAATTCTTCCTTATTATCTATATATGCAAATAGCCACCTACAAGTGGTGCTAACGGAGTATAAGGTACCTTCTAAGGTGTGAAAGCATGATGAATCTTTTTTTGATAGTTATATGATAGTGTTATCACAAAATACATATCATAAAGGTAAAATTTCTATGCAAAGTTGAGGGTTTCCTTTAAAAGAGTGATGACTGAGATTTAGAGATTCTTTCCCTAAAATCATGAAATAGAGCCCTTGAGTATTTTGTTGATTTTATGCAACAAGGCTATGAGGTATTTTGAAGGATCTTAATATATTTACCTTTTATTTCATAATAAGGATAAATATATCTAAAAAAATGTGAGAGAATGACCTATGGAAGATAGTTAATGGGAGCTCCAAAAATTCACTTTGATACACTGGACTCAGTTAGTGTATATGTAATTTTTTACTTAAAAGTGACCATATTCCTTAGACAGAACAATTATGAACATATTTGTTTAATTGAGGAACCTTACCAAGTATAAAATCACATTAGTTAATATAAGGATTTTTAAGGTTTAAAATCATAGTCAAGCATCCCCTATCAGTGTGTATGACTTAGAAAGGACCATCTACAACCAACTGTGGGCAGATAGTAGATTAAGCATGATATGTGAGTATGGTGTCTAGGAGTGTGTTCATGACATAGGGTCCTAAATGGTGTCATGATACCTATTTTTTGTTCAAATTTTTATAAATAGATATTAATATAGAAGGCATGACTGCAACATACACCTATAAGTGTCTGTACATAGTCCCAAACATCCACCTATAGCCAACTTGGAGTGATTGAAATAGGAAGTGACCCAATTTGAAGTTTATGAGAATATTTTGGAATTTTAAAAGTAAATGAGGGTAGGATAAGATGATAAGTGAATTTTTAAGTTTCAAAAGGGGATTTATAACATCATAACTAGGTCATAGGAAGGAATCAAACACCTACAATAGGGTCAAAAAATAAAGTGTCTCAGTCAAGCAAATAGTGGATAATGTGGAGATGTTGGAGTGATGGTAAGTGCTAAGGAATAGTTATGGAGTTTAAAAAAATTATAATGGATATAAAGGTATTATATATACCCTCTAAGAACTATGTATAAACTCTAAAAAGATGCATACATACAAGTATCTTCCTTGGAAATAAGATACAGTTAGAGATACCCTCAGTCCTAACCAGTCAAGGCAAAGCATGAGAAATACAAGGTTTGAGGAGTTAAAATGATGTAACCAACATGTGAACCTATTTTCATAATTAAAATGGTATAGTGGCACTATATAAAGAGGATATTGGACAAATAAAGGGTTCTAAACTAAGTAGAACATAGTCAACTCTTGAAGTACCCTGTAGGTAGTTTCCTAAAAAAAGTCTATCTTGAAGATGGTGAAAGTTATAAGGTTTATAATTGGAGTTAGGTTCTAAAAATTGGTAAAAAACACCCTTACCACCTTTAAAACCCTATCTAATTCTCATTTTTAAGGAGAAAATAGGGAAAGTTCCCCTTATTTTATCTCAGATAGGGGGCACTTTTCCCTTGCATAAACCCTAAAAACTTCAAAAATGAAGATGGAAGATATTGTATCACATCCATATCAGCATAGAAAATAAATGTATAAGGATTGAAATAAAATAAGGTAGTCCAAGCTATAAGAGTTATAGATAGAATAGTTAGGCAAGGTGCAAGCCTAACCCCAAATGAGAGTTCACTTTTAGTTCTAGCCTTGGGAAATAATTATAATGCTTTAGATCATGTTCATGGAGGTAATATAAATTTGTTTAATCTATCTTATAAGTATGAAATATTAGAAAAGGGTCTTAGACATAAAGTTGTAAGTAAGGTCTACTAGACCTAATATGAGGCCTAATGCCTAGGAGTAGTTCTATCACAACTTAGACTAAATGGACATTGGGATCATGTAGGAGATGTTCCTTAGAACCTACTAGAGGTGATTTAACCATAAATTTTTTGATAATTCCACCAAAAGGCCATTTCTTGGCTTGAGAACACTCAGACCATGTAGAATGTAAAAAATGACGTGAATGGCCATCCTAGAATGCATACAACTCCTATGATAATTTTTATGGAGATTAAATGTGTTCAAGGATGTTAGAGAGGGTCTTCAAGAATCCATAAGTAACAGTTTTTTATAACTCCAATGTCTAGTCTTTTTGAATAAAGGCTAAGACCTAGAATTACACTAAAACCCTCATAAAACCTCTCTCAGACTTGATGGAGAAGATAAGATAAATGGAGCATCCAAATGAAGCATAAATTATAGTGAGATGATTTGAAGTTTTAGAGGACTCTTCAAAGATCTTCCCCATGTAATTGAGTTATACTAAACATATACTGATGGTGTACAATAGAGTTTTCTTTGATAGATTTATGTGTTTTGTAGGTATGGAAAAGTTTCAAATGATGAAATAAACTTTGGTAAGTCATATGGGACTTTTTATAAGTCTTAATTATCATTAATTTAGTTACATAATCTCATAGGTGTGTTTCTTATCTCCTTCATCTTAGCCAATCTAGTGAGCAGATAGTGAACACTTCGTGAAAATGATCAAAAATCCAATTGGGAAGCCTTTTGAGGATTTATTGATGAAACTAATGACATGAAAACTATTTAAATGTGTCATTCCTCCTTGTGCATGGATTATAGTGAATAATTGGAAGTATTTTGTGTGCCAAGTGTGAGAGGTGCATGAGAGGGAGTTATTTGTAACGATTAGAGATGATTGCTCCTGGCCAAAAGGATATGAATGGTTTGAGATCATTACAATGCATGTAAAGGAATATAATTAACCTCTCCCCCTTATATCAAAAATTATACTTGACCCTATTTAGTGGTGAGGTAGTCAAATGAATGCAAATCATGAGGGCAATTTCATATGCATGAGAGAGCATCTATGCCATGTATAAAGGAGTTATGTGAGTTTTAGGGACATTTTTCCTTGTTTTTATTTTAGTACCTATCTCATTATTTATTATATTATATTATAACTCATTATCCTTGCTTGAAAAGTGTCTTAGTGACTCTTGAGCTTCACTTTCTCCCTCCTCACTCATTATTTCTATATATACTAGCCTTTTTAGCTATTGTACGAATCTCTCCACCTGAGTATGGTGAATCCCTACTAATTTTTTTCCTTTAAATAATAAATAAGATAATTTTTACCTCATTAATAATTTCATTAAGTGTATGTTATCATTTTTTGTCTTGTACAAGTGTATTTTGCTTACCTTGACATGTTATTATTCTTAATGCCTTGTGTAGTTTGAAATCTCTCTTTTGTAACTCAACAATAAGTGTCTAATGTGGATTGTAGGTATAGTGCATAGTCTATTTATTAGTGTCTCTATAAGACCTATTGTCTAAGTTCACCTGACCTAGACTCTCTTCAAAACCTCATGTTTGAAACATTGATGTAGAGGAAGGGATTTTGGTTTGATGGATGAAGTGTGTGTAGTTTCCCTTTTGGTTCCAAGTGCAATGTAAGTGGTGTGAATATAAAATATATTTGGTGCATCACCTCCTTAATTAGGTTTATTTTAGGCTTCTTAACCCTTTTCTTCATAAATGAAAGTGTGGTTGTGATATGTGGAAGTGGTATATCAAGGGTATTATCCCTAATCTAGAGACTCACCTCAAATTCAGGTCACCCACATCCATAAGGTATTTCCATTATGAAACTTTAATGAGGAGAGAATTGTAATCTCATCAAGGGGTGTAAGTTTAAGTGACAACAACTAGATTAGAATAGTAGCTTCTAGTAGCTATTCTCATCATGGTTTTTCTCTTTGGGTTTTCTACATATAAATATTGTCTCATGTGTATATATGTTTGTATGATATCTACATATTTGATTTGATATGAGTAAATATTTAATCTATTCTAAAAGGTATTAAAGGACTAGTTTTAACTCATATACTAATTCACCCCCTCTTAGTATCTAGTTGTGTTCTAATAATTGGTATCAAATCCTAAGGTTCCTTAAAAGAAGCTTAATCAAGTTAGGTAGATATTATAATAGTGAACATAATGTTTAGTCAAGAGGGATCTTCATCAAATAATTCACTTCTTTTTTATGGATCTAACTATGCATTATAGAGCATAAGAATGTAAACTTATTTATCCTCATTAGGTTTTGATGTATAGATGTTTATAATAAATAGATATACAAACCTTGATATAACTCCTACTAATTAGGCTTATAATAAGGCATATGAAATAAATGATAATTCAAAGAATGATATTATTTGTGGATTGTCAAACTTAGAGTTTGTTAAAGTGATGTAGTGTCAAAATGCTCAAAATATCTAGGAAAAAATTGAAGAAAATCTATGAAGGAGATGACAAGGTAAAAAAAGACAAAATACAAACTTGCAAAGGCAAGTTTGAGAGTCTTAAGATGAATGAAGAGGAAAATATTGCTGACTACCTCCTCAAGGTAGATGAAATAGTCAATGCAATCAGAGGCCCTAGAGAAGAAATGAAAGAGTCAATCATTGTCATAAAGGTTTTAATATCTTTGCGATCAAGATACAATTCTAAAATATTTGCAATAGAGGAATCAATAGATATAAATAAACTCACTATTGATGAGTTACATATGACCTTCAAAACCTATGAGATGATAATGGGAGAGATAGACACCTTCCAGAGAGATGTTACATTCAAAGTATCCAAGTGAGTAAAGAAAAAAACATCAACATTTGAATCTGAAGAGACTAATGAGGAAGATAACTTTGTCAAAAGACTAAAGAGAGGATTTGGAAAATATAAAGGTAAGTTATCCTTTAAATGCTTTAACTATGGTAAAGTAGGACATTTTGCTACTAAATGCCCTTATAATAAAAAGGATAACTCTAAGCAAGTAGAGAGTAGCAAAAATGTAAAGCCCTACTATCCTAATAAGAACTTCTTCAAGAATAAGAAAGGTCTATACATAAAATAAGATAGTGATTCAATGCATAACAATCATATTATAATAATGATCATGACTATGCCTTTGTTGTTGAGGGAAATGAATCCCTAATCAGGTCTTGGTTATGAGAAGGGAAAAATTTCCTCAACTAGTAAATCACTAACCTATATGAAAAATTCAAAGTAGAAGGAGAATCAGGAGCAAAGAAAGATAAATATTGTAAGGACATAAAGATAGTCTCAAAAATAATTATTATGAAGAAAGCAGAAGCTGAAAAGAAGCCTAAAAAAGAAGACAAAGTTAGATAATGCAGATGGATACACCAAAGTGAAATACTTGAAGAATCCAAAGATTAGAAGAGCTCCTCATGATGCACTAAGAAATTATATGACCAACTATTCCTCATATTTTTATGGTTATTATTATAGCTATAATCATTTTGGTCATAAGCCCAATAATCATAGAGTTGTAACTATAAGGAGAATCAATTTTTTAAGAAAAAAGTCATTTACACCCTTGGTAGATACAAATGTAATGTGATATAATTGCAATAGCTTTGGTCACATAGATAAACATTATAGAACTAGATTTGTAAGATCAAAAGTACACAATGTAAATAAAGATATGCCTCCCAGTGTGAACAAAGGTTCATAATTTTTTGAAAAGAATCTAAATAAGAAACCCATTGATGTGTGGAGAGTGAAAAATCAATCCATGATTGCTCAGACTACACTCCATGCCAAAGATCAAAATTTATGGGTGATAAATAGTGGTTGCTCAATGCATATGATTGGTGACAAGAGAAAGTTCACCAAAAGGAGAAAATGTAAGGAAGTATTTTTCATCTTGGGAGAAAGCACAGTAGTAAAGATCAAAGGTAAAGGAGCCTTGAACATAGATGGTAAACTTCTTACACATGATATCCTTTATCTTGAAGGATTGAAGCATAATCTACTAAGTGTCAGCCAAATATGTGACAATGGATATAAGGTCACATTTTATGTATAAGGTTGAAAGATAAAGAGATCTATAAAAATAGTTACATAAGGGAAAAAGATTGAAAGTAATATCTATAATCTTATTAAAGTGAATGGAAATATCTACCTGATAGGAAAGGTTGATGAGATCTAGTTTTGGTATATAATAATGGGTCATGTTAAATTTGATAACTTAGTCAAAGTAAGCTCAATAAGTGTGTCAGAAACATGCCCATGATAGCCAAACTTGTAGAAAATACTTGTAAGGAATGTCAATTAGGCAAGAAGACAAGGGTTAGATTTCAAAAAAAGGAGTATGCAACTATAAAGCCTCTATAATTAGTTCATACTAATCTTTATGGTCATACTAAGAAAAGAGGATCTAAAAGAGAGTGGTACTTCATGTTATTTGTAGATGACTACTCAAGAATGACATGGGTAACATTTTTGAAGGACAAATATCAAGCCTTTAAGACATTCAAGATCTCTAGAGACATGGTTGAAAATGAGATTGGAATAAAAATTAAATGCTTAAGATATGATAAAGGTGGAGAATTCACCTCAAATGAATTCATAGAGTATTATGATAATCATGGGATCAAAAGGCACTAATCTATAACAAGGACTCCAAAACAAAATGGAGTTATTGAGAGAAAGAATAAAATAATAAGGGAAATGGACAAAATAATTCTAAAGGAGGCCAAGTTACCAGATGGATATTGGAGAAAAGCAATAAAAGTTGTAGTATACAATTTAGATAGAGTTTAGTTGAGGATAAATAGTGACAAAACTCCTTATGAGATATGGTATGGAAAGCCTACCTCTATTAAATAATTTAGAGTGTTCGGAATTAAATGTTACATTAGAAGAAAGGAAGACAAATGGGGTAGATTTAAAGCAATATGTGATTAAGGAATATTTATTTGTTATTCCACTCAAAGCAAATCCTATGTATGTTACAATAAAAAGCTACACAGGATAGTATAAAGCATCAATCTCAAGGTTGAAGGATTGAAACCTGACAAGGAAATTAGAATTGAATAATTAGATCTCAAAGAAGAAGTAGATATTGAAGAGGCTGAAGAAAAGAATGAAAAAGTAGCTCCAAGATTTGTTCAAAAGGATCATCCTAAGAGTAGATAATTGGTAATAATAATGAAGGAGTTTAGACAAGGAGAAGAGATATAATGAACAAGGAGTAAGTAAGTTTTAATCTAATGTTTGAAATTGAGCCTAAGACCTATGTTGAAGCCATCAATGATGAGAATTATCTAAAATCTATGGAAGAAATGAGCCAAATATAAAAGAATAAAACTTGGTAATTAGTTCCAAGACCCTCAAATAAGAATGTGGTAGGAATAAAATGGGTATATAGAAATAATTTCAATGAGGATGGAGCTATCATAAGAAATAAAGAAAGATTGGTGTGCAACAAATATGCATAAGTAGATGGCATAGACTTTGAGAAAAAATTTAAGCTAGTTTCTATATTGGAAGCTATAAGAATGTTTATAGCATTCTCTATTTATAAGAAGTTTAAAGTCTATCAAATGGATGTAAAGTCTACTTTCTTAAATGGGAACATAGAAGAGGAAGTCTATATTGAATAACTAGAATGTTTTTAGTTATCAGATGAAGAATATTATGTGTAAAAATTGAAAAAAACAATATATAGTCTAAAATAGGCACCTAGAATATGGTATTCAAGATTGGACCAATACCTACAATAACAAGGTTTCAACAATGGATGTGTAGATAGTAATATGTACTTCAAATTAAAAGGTGAGAATATGTTGATTATTGTTTTTTATGTAGATGACATCATATTTGTTAGTAATAATAATAATATGTGCAAATAATTTGATACACAAATGCGAAGTGAATTTGAGATGTCTATGCTAGGAGAACTTTCCTTCTTCCTTGGTCTACAAATAATGTAATATGATGAAGAGATATTAATATCCCAAACCAAGTATGGAAAAGAGAAGTTCAGAAAATTTGGAATGGAATAAATCAAACAAGTTAGTACTCCCATCATAACTAGATGCAAGTTGAGCAAAGAAAATGAGTCCCTTGATACAAATTAGACATGTATAGATCAATGATAGGTAGCTTGCTATACCTAATTACATTAATACTAGATATCATGCAAGAAATATGTATGGTTGTTAGATTTTAGGATACTCCTAAAGATTCACATGTCAATGAAATGAAAATAATATTTAGATACATTAAGAGCAAAATTAACTATGGCCTATGGTACCTTACAAGTGAAGATTTCACTTTGACAACATATATAGATGTTTATTGGGTGGCAAGTTTGGATGATAGAAGAAGAACTAGTGGTGGTGCATTTCTCCATAAAAATAGACTTGTTTTATGGTTGAGTAAAAGGCAAGAGTTAGTTACTCTTTCTATAGTAGAAACATAGTATGTAGCAGGAGTGGCATATTACACTCAAGTCTTATAGATAAAGTAAATACTGAAGGACATCAAGGTTGAGTACAAGTCACACATTTTTATTCTTTGTGATAATTCAAGTGTAATAAATATATCAAATAATATAGTGAGGAATTATATAACCAAGCACATATCAATCAAGTATCAATTATTAAGAGAGAGGGTTGCGGATCAAGATGTCATAATGGAATATGTGCCAACTAAGGTCTAGATTATAGACATATTCACCAAAACTCTTCCCAAATAAAAATTTGAATATCAGAGACAAAAGTTAGGAGTAGTGGCTCCTATGCCACATCACTACATCACTAGTGATAGTGAATGAGTCCAGGGGGAGTCTCATGGAAGATTTATTAATGCATGGAAGAAGAGAGAAAATTTAAATCAATTATGTATACTTTTGAAAATTACTAATGAGTTGAAACTTACAGGTTCTTAGAAAAACTCCTTTATCTGATAGAGGGGGAGAACACTTTCAACAAATAGTGAGGAGTCCCTTTGCAATTGATGTCAAAGGGGGAGAAAAAGGGAAAATGCTCTTTGTAAAAGTTTGGATAAAAAGTGCAAATTCTCTCTATAAAAGTTTGGAAGAGCATATCAAGTGTCCAAGATGAGTTTATGAAAATATGACATTACCTAAGGGAGAGCAAGTTTGGTATGAAAAACATTAGTTCATACTCATTAGAAGCCAATAAAAGTAATGATAGAGAAGGATTAAATTATTATAAGATCAAAACATTAAGTTTACATCAGAGCATTTAGTTTTCCATCAATGCGAAAGGGGGAGATTTTTGGAAATATGATTTCCATTTATGTCAAAAGGGAAACTATAGATGTCATTAATTTCAAAAGGATCAAGAAGGATTTATGGAGAGAAGAGCATGTTTCATAGTTGGACTATGCAAAGTTGTCATGATTTTACAAAGACAATTTATGGATGTTTAATTTCAAATATATATAAGATCCATTATGGGTTTTTCATGTACATTCTATAAATATGGTCTATAGGTTTATAGATAAGGAGTGAGCTCATAACTAATTTATTTTTCTCTTGGACATTATAAGGTTTCACAATAAAACTCCTAAGGATTTAGCCATGGCATCAACAAGAAAATTTCTATTTTAATGTTTACTTAGTATAGCTAGGAACTGGTATCTTAAGTTACAACTTAAGTCCTTATCATCATTAAGAAACTAACCCCTTGACCTAGTAATTACCATATCCAAGTAATGATCAAAGGAATTTATATTTTCCTAAGTCTAAGACTTAATATATGTCCTAGCTCGATCAATATCTCATGCTTCATAGTACATAGATGATCCAATAAAGTAATGCCAAGTCAAATTATCAAAGGCTCCTTTGAATAAATGTGCTAGTGATAAGTGTCACATTCATAGATCTTGTAAGAGAGAGACCCAATGAGTAGAAGCTTGTCAAAGTTAATGATCAAGATTTTCAAAAGACTTGATGATGTGCAGGTGATTATGCAAAGGAAATCTAATGGAATTAATAAATTCAAATGTTATAAATTGCTTGATTTTTATCAACATAGTGGTGAGTTGAAAACTAGGCATGTTCAAGAAGATAGATGAAGAAAAAGTGATCCAAACACATAAGAAGTAGCAAGATAAGGTCAAAGTGTTGAAGTTTAATAACCAAGTCAAGGTAAAGTTCATGTAAGTTCAAATATCCAATTGCATGTGGAATCTTTGATGGTAAAGATCTAAAGAAATGAGTGGAATTAGATGGATTAAAGTGATTGATGTTTATTGACATAGTGGTAAGTTACAAATAAAGTAGGTTTGAGAAGATTAACAAAGAGAAAATGATCCAAAGATATAGGAAGAAATGAGATGGGTTAAAGAGCTTGATGTATAACATCTTGGTATAGATAAATAATGTGCATATTTTGAGATCCAATGGCATGGAAGCTTAGATCAAGAAATATTGATGGGCACATTTTAAAGATGACAAATCTAAAGTTTAGAATCACACAAAGATCTAATGGATAGCATGAGTCTATCAGAAGGTGATCAAATAGATGAATTTTAAAGTTGATTCATTTGAGTGTGGACCATAATATCATGAAACCAAAGGAAATATCAATGACTAACATTTAATGTCATGTCTAAACAAAGTGTTAGTTGTAGGAGCATGTAGGAACTTATGTATAAGCTCTATATCTTGACACAAACAATGAGATTGATTGATCTAACTAATCAAATCTACATTAAAGAGCATGTGCATCAAAAATTGAGTATAACAGATGCTATAGATAGTAAAGATACTTGAAATTATGATGTGATACCTGGAATCAAGATGTAAGAAAATTACAATCCAAGTCATAATGAACTAGAGTCTAGAATAGGCATGATGTGTTGCAGTCTGAGTGTGAACACATAGAAAATATGGAACCCTACATCATTATATATATATGATATCTAGGATAAATAAAATTCCAGTGGAACATATATTTTTACTATTGAGCCAAATTAAATATAGATAAAGTCATAGAGAAAAATAAAATTAAGTGTGTTAAATTGAAAATCATAAAGACACAGAACCAGAGGGGGAAAAGAAGAGCAGAGTGGATGGTGAAGATAATGAATTGTGTCTAATATAAATATATATAGACATAGGACCAAAGGAATAAAGAGAAGAAGAGAGGAAGAAAGGAAAAAAGAGAATGTGTAGATTGTGATAAATTTCATATTAGACCTATAACAAAGAACATATATTTGGATTCATGTATGAATTTGATTTGTAAATTGGAGATGTAGCCCCATAGAAGAGTTTGATAGGTTGATGCCATCAGATAAGCTAAATGGGTGCTAAAATTAGGGAGTGGGTGATTCTTTAGAGTTGGTGATCTTAAATCATGAGATTGGTGTCTCCTTAGTATTGGTGTCTTTAAACATTGTAACCAGTGAGGTTTGTCAGTGGGCTTTGAACTATGAGGCTAGATTAGAATAGTAGCTTCAAGAAGCTATTCTCACCATGGTTTTTCCCTTTGGGTTTTCCACATATAAATATTGTGTCATGTGTATTTGTGTTTGTATGATATATATATATATATATATATATATATATATATATATATATATATAAAATTTAATCCAAATATATATTTAATCTATTATAAAAGGTATTAAAGGACCATTTTTAATTCATACACTGATTCACCCCCTCTCAATATCTAGTTATGTTTCAACATTTCACCCCCTTGACAAATTTTGAGGATATTAATCACTTTGATAATCATGTATACATGTGTATCTGACTCTCCCAAATTCCTTACTATCCTCATATAACATAATAAGTGTAATTTTATTTCATTATGCCGGTGATAGGCCTATAGGTGATTTTAAGGCCTCTCATATTGTTAGGTCTATGGATTTCATCCTTATTGATGTATATTATCCTTATTGAAGAGGTTTTAGACAATTTAAAAATTTAATTAAGGTTTCTCACATCTTAAATTATATTTAAAATTCATTTTCAAGCCAAAAGCTCACCTTTTCTTCTTATTGTGCATGTGAATTTGTATATGTCATCTTTTAAACCTGAGACTATTATAGACCTACTTGGGAGGAAGATAGTGTTTGCTTGCCAATACATGATGGTTGTTTAGGGTATTATAGATCAAATTATAGTAATCATAAAATAATTCCATTATTGTTTTATTAAATCTAAAATCCTTATAGTCATATTTACCTCTTAGGTCTCTAAAAACCTATAAGTGCATAGTCTATTTGAAGAGCTTACTAGGGGAGTTATAGTTAATTATTAAGCATTATGACATCCATATAGGATTAACCATATTTAATTATATAAAAATATATAATATCAATTTTTTAAAGTCATTATTGACCTAAAAAGTGTGACCATACTATCTTTAAACAACTCAGATGGGTTGTTCATGCTATCCCCAAACCCAAACCAACTTGATGAGTGAGTGTTCATTACTTGATAGTTCTATTTAGACCATGATGTGATTGTAAAATGATTAATTTATTTTTATCATCCTGATAGGGAATCTAAATACATTTTAAGATTCAAATTACTTGACTTAGGTATGTCACATTCTTTTTGCAAGCTACTTGTAGAATTCTATAGATGCTCATCATGTCTCTATAGGCTGAAAGGCCTTATAGGCATTGAGGGATCTGATTATGAACTTAAATGGTTTCATGAAGATATATAGATATGTTGAAATATTATTATTTAATTCCCAAACACATTTGACCCTTTCATATGTCTCAAACTCTCTTTCTCAAGTCTACAACATATCATTATATGGATATTTTCACACATTCTAGGCATTAGATGCTTGATGGAGATGTTTTAGAATGACATGAAAAGATGTATGAAGGTTTAAAATAGAATATATAATTGTTTCCAAACACATTCATGCTATAAAAACACAACCACCTATAATAAACCCTGATTCTCACATCAAATTAGTGTGAGTCTCTTTCAAGCCAATACAAGTATGCATTTGATCTTATTTAAATTATCATGATATGTATAGGGATATTTAAACACTTATATATCTCTTTCTATTCATAAATATTCCTTCATAAACTTTAAGATACCACTACAAGAATAAAACCTAGCCCATAGAGTTTTGCAAGGGTTTTTGACAACTTATTTTGTTAGTGATTATTCACAAAGTATGGCTTCTCAAACCCAAAAATAATTCATGGAATATCAAGGGAATAAGGACCTCCATCAACCACTTAGTATATCTAGTTCTCTCTATCTCACACACACACACTCTCTCTCTCTCTCTCTCTTTATCTCTTCTATGCATCATATTCAAAATGGTTGGTCTTCCTCAAGTTGTCAATAACCTAATGGAGATTTTGAAAAGTTTTTATACCTTTTTATACCTATAACACTCTTTTAAGAATTAATTTGTATTTGGGGATATTAGATTCTATTATGAATAATCTTCATTACCTTGAACCTTGATCTAACTATCTAGAGATGCTCTAATCATGCATAAAAACCTATACAAACTCATCAAAATATCTTCTTCATGTAATTGAGTTTGATAATTTGAAGGAGTGCCTTGTTTGATCCTTGTTAGATATGTTCATTAAGTCCTCCTTTACATGCATGGTGTAGATGTAATGAACAAAAATCCTTAAGCCTACATTTTATTGAAAATAATTCACATTGAGCCATAAATAGAGTTGAATCAAAGAACAAAAGAGAGTTACAACTTGATATACATTGTAAATTAATTTTTTGAGACATCTTAAAACTTTTATAGATCCTATGAGGTATGACATCACCTTCCATGAGTGCCACATGTCTTTAAGTAACATTACTTTGCATGGTGTAACTCTTCATGATTGATGTTATTTAATGAAGTCATTTTAACCTTTCAACAAATGAAACCTTAAGTATCTCAAAATTAACTTAAAATTTTCAAATTTACCTTAACCCATCCAAAACATTGTCATAAGGCTCTAATGAAGGGGATTGATGATAAGACTAGGTGTTTTGACTCTCTCTCTCGTTAGATAGACCTTGTAAGAAAACTTGAAATGACCAAAAAAAATTAATAAGAGACCTTCCTATGATAAGGCATGAACTATAGGCTAAGAAAAAAATCCCTCAAAAGGATATCAATAAAGTTAAATAAGGTTTAGAATCAATGTTTTTAAATACAATGGCTTGTGGTATCCATTTTGTCTAACATGAATATCAAATGTCAAAATTTAATACAATGTATAGAGGTCAAATAAGTTATTTTAGATCATTTGAAACTTATTTAAGATCATATTATTTATAAGTATGTTATTATACCCAAAAAGGGGTTTCAAGTCCTTTAATTTGATGTACATTAACTTTTGAAACTTTTTGGTTCATTGCTCTAAATCCAAACATAAAAAAATGTAATGAAGGGAAAGAAAGGAAGGTAAATAAGGTGTTTGATACATTAAAATCTCATTTTATATGTTAATAAGGAATTAATTGACATCTTTTATATATTTACAATAAAGTGTCTTCCCTAAATGGATAAGTTTCTTGTTAGAAAAGAGACTATGTAGGTTTTCTATGGTGGACTAGAGCATGTAGAAAATAAGTAGATATAGTGATATAATACTAAAAAATCCTAAATCATATTCCACCAAGATAAAAACATGCCAAAATAGAATCTATAAGCCACAAAAGGGAAAAAACAACTTGATATCTCAATCAAGTCACTTGCAAGAGAAGAAGAGTGATTTTGATGAAGTTGGTTCATAAAGGAGAAGTATCAATCCAAATGATTTTAGTGGAATGAGACTATATATAAAAAATTCCAATCAATATAATTAGTTTTGAGATTATGGGGAAGATCTCTATGAATCATCTTTAATAAGATAACTACTCCTAAAACCCTATAAAAATCCAACATCTATGTCTTCTTCTTGTGATAATATATCTGTGTTCTATGGATATATGATAATGGTTTAAAATCATCTATTATGGGTCTAATAGTGTATAAGACATAAAAACAAGACAAAATTCTATGGATCATACCTATAAAAACAAGAAATCTCATTATTTTATTTTTTATTGACATGGGAGGTAGGGTTTGAGACAGTGAAGTGTTTTCAAGAGTTAATGGTAATTACACACTAGTTGTAAAAACTATATTAAACCTTATCAAGAGCATACAAAATTACTTAGACCTATTCCAGTCATGTTGAGATCCAAAATAGCGAGAATACAAGTAATGCATGTATGCCTATGTGGACTATGTTAAGTCTATAAATTTAAGAATGAAGGGTATTGGAAAGTCCTATTTTGTTTTTCACTTGAAAGGAAGTCCTAAAATAATGAAAATGGACTCAATATTGTCTCTAATGTCATTTAATGTCACAAAAGAGAGAATATCTAATCCAAGAGTAGGATGGTAATGGGGTTTGAGCATGGAATACACACCTACAGACCGACACAACAAAATATGGAGAGAAAGTGAAAATATTGAAATTTAACATGAGGTAAGAGGTTTATTTTGAAAAAATACCATTAGGATCAAAAATCTAAAACTAACTACAAATACTAGTTGATTGATTTTATAGGTGATCATGAAGAAAAAATATGAATAGAATACCATTAGGATCAAAACTCTAAAACTACCTACAAATACTAGGTGAAAGATAAATCAAGTTACAGGAGGTTTAAGGGACTAAAATATTTGGATAATCACTTAAAAATGTTCTAGGGAATTTATAAATCCTATAGGAGACATTTAAAATAAAAAACAAAAATTTTAAACACCTTTCTTATTAATACATTCATCTTTGATATGCACCTACAGGCCTTCAAGCTTGAGATGGTCATATTTCTCACCTTAGAAGTTAGATGAGAAAGTGAATTCATAAAAATGACATTATGGTATGTTTATAGGGTATATCTCCTCCAAGTTCATGTTATTTTTTCAATCCATAAAGGTGTTGTACTTTATGAACAATCATTAAGAAGTTGAAGACCTTAAAACTACCAAGAGACCCTAAAAAGAGCTTGATAACTATAAATGCTTGTATGAGTGATTCTAATGGAAATAAAATGCCTATTAAACACATAAATGCATATACATAGATCACAGGAACCTATTTGGTTAATAATTAGGAATGTGTGGAGAGAACACAAGAAAAAGGCCTAAAAATACTTGTTTTGACTAGTTTGCATGGTTTTAAAGTGTATTTGATCTTCTTAATCATTTGGAGAAATATTTTGAGCTTGAAAAGAGGTTACATGATATTTTTAAATCATATAAGAAGTCCTCATGATGATATGATAGTTTATCAAGAAAGAGATTAAGCCAAGTGAAGACTACCCTTTCACATGCATTAAAGGAATGAAGTTACAGACCTTATTGAGGTCATTTAAGTTATAAGAATCCTTGAGACACCTCTATAAAAATGTAATGGAATATTTATAAGACTATTAAAGTCATAAACAAGCCTATTCTAATGGATTTTATTAGTCTTGAAGGGCTTGCAAATAGATAGTCTATTAGATTCATAGTGACAAGAGCCCTCAAAGGAAAATACAAGCTTATATTAGCATTTCAATCTTGTAACAAGGTAATTTCACCCTATTCCAAATTTTATAGGTTGTGATGAAATATATGAATTGGTAAACCTACGTTCTCTAGTCCTAGAAATTCTAAAGAGGAGTCTAAAAAACTATTTTCAATCAATTATCATTATTGATACCATATGACATTTGAACATGCTCTTGAAGAACACTAAAAGGAATTAATACACCTACAACATTAGTGTTGAGTATCCATAAACATGGATAAGGTCCCTACATAATTCTCAAATCCATGTAGATTTTCCATAAAATGATGAACACCTATAACTCTCTCCAACCATCTTTCTAGTATGATGTATAGACCTAATGGAAAACTAATCACTTGAAGATGGTCTGGAAGCTAGGCATAGGTTACATGATCTTCTACAAGCCACCCAAAAGGTTTTCAACTTATTATGGTAGTTTTAAAATTAATAATAGACATTATATGATGGTAAAAACCTATTTTCATTCCATTTAATTGGATTAAACAATACTAAACATAAAATCATAGGTTTTAGAGACAGGTATCAAAAATAATAAAGAGGTCTAAACAATCAAGTCCCACTTTCTTTAATATGAAAAATGCTTCGAGAGGGTCAAGAATGGAATAGAGTGATGCTAATGGGAGTGAATAGGCTATGTGTCAATATTCCTTAAGACAATTAGTTACATGTATGGACTTGTAACTCTTTAATCAAAACAAGAGGGCATTATCAAGAGAACAAAGATGAGTCATATAAGGCTAATAACCACTTATATGCCACCTCTCATGAGGTCATCATCAAGAAAATCCAACACATGTAGAATAAGAATCATAAGACTATTTTCTCACCTTCCATTGAATTTTTAACTATTTTTATGATGGATGACAATCATAATAAACTTCTTACATGTCCACATTCTCTCTCTCCTCTCTATTCTCCTATATATAGTACTAAAAGGTACATTATAAAGGATATTCTAACTAGTTATAGTGTAACCCTACAAAAATTGACATTGATTCTTACTTTTGAAGGAATAAAACTTGATTTATGCCTTCTCCATCTTACATTTGGTATTATTATGATGAATTTTTTATGGAAGATAGTTATAATGTTCAACTTCCTTACATTTTTATTATTCATTATTGTCTCTTTATGAGGTAATCATCATCCTGTAGATCATATGGTGAGTGTAAACTAGTTTTACAAAGTTTAAGTTTGGAAAACCTTCACTAATGTCATCTTCTAGACCTCTTGATTATTCCTCTTGATTGATACATTAGATATAGCCTCCACATTGAAACACTTATGTTGGAAGGACTATTTTTGAGTTGTGAAAGTCATATTTTAGTCTTATTTTAGTCTATAGTATAAATCATAAATAACTAAATGAGACTTATAATTTAGTGCATCACCTCCTTTAGTCATTGATTTCAAGCTTTGTTTGTCCCTTTTCATTATATTTTGACAAAATCAAGGGAAACTCATGATTGAGGTAGAGATGAGGCTAATCATGCAAGGTAGATAGATTTAGAATGATTATGATTAGGTATTAGACTCACCTAACTAAATAATTCACATAGGGGTAGAATAATAAAGTACATCTAATTCCCTTAAGAGGCCATGAACACGCTAAATCCCATAACTATAAGTGGGAGTCTTCATATAGTGAGTAATTCTTGGTTGGACTCAAATAAAGACATGGAAATCAGACCTCATGGTGCCATAGTGATCAATCAACTTTTCCATTTCATTGTAGAAGAAATAATTTGACCTTAGGTTAATTGTTTTAGTTTTTTTTTCTTGTTTCAGTAAGTGGTCAATACAAGTAGTTGATTACCTTGTTGTTTTGTCTTGTTATTTTCCTTAGGCTATGTGTGTTTCTTAGTATTAGGTGTGTTTCATTTTTCATATTTATTGTGCCTTGTTAGTTTTTTATAATCCTAGAGGTGTCATAAGTACTAAAGTTTTTTGATAGTTCAACAAGGTGGTCATCCAAGTCATGAGTCATGTCTAAGTCTATCATTATCATAAAAAGTCAATGGCTTCTCTTGACCAAAAAGCTAGTCAACCCCTATGAGTCACTAACAATGTTGGCAATTTAGCCTCCTAAGGCCAAATGCCAACCCATATAACTAAAAAAAATTCATGGCAACCACCCAAGCCTACTCATGATGCTCTATTGCATGGCCATGTCCTTTTTCATCCTATTTTGAGCCTTGGTAACACTTCTAGAAGTATCATAGGGTGTCATAGAGTCTACTTATGATCATCACATATCTATATGTCTTGGGTCCTTAGGTGATGTTCTAGATCATCATGTTGGTATTTGAGTGAGAAATGGAGTTTCAAGATGTCTCATGAGGTTTAGCAAGTGATTTGAACATTAATTTATAGAATTGAGGATATTTTGATAAAATTAAGGTAACTTGATGAGTTTGAGGTCATTGTTCATGATATACTCATTCAATCCTAATTATCACCTCAACTCACCCTTAGAAGCCATAAAATTCACCTAAAATCACTTTGTATGAGTTTATTTTCATTAAAAACCTTAGAAAGGGGGAAATTTTTTGATTAAATTGCATTATAAGGTCTTGAAAAGGTCCTTTTATTATCATATGTTCATGGCTTGTATTTAATATCCTTAAAGGCCCATTTTGAAATTTATTTCCATTACCACCCACCAAGTGGACCCCACACATTCTAAAATATGTCTCTCACACTCCCCACTACTGTGTCTCATATTTAATAATGTTTGTTAACTCATGTTCCTCTCTATTCATCCTTTAATGTTGGGTCAAGGCTTCAAATCTAAAGAAAATGTAGGAATGAGAGTATTTTTTATATGTTTATTATAGATTGTATGGACTTGTATGATTAATCTAGATAGATGGATATCATATGTTTAATGTAGGATTATGTTCAAAATATTAGAGAATTTTCATGGTAGGATAATTCAAAACAAGTCTAAAATTGACCTCTCTCTTCAATCAAGCTCCTTTGCAGCCTAAGAAAGCTTCCAGGTTTATGGATAATACATATAGGAGATATAAAATGGGAATCTGATATATTGGACATAAGAAGGGGGTCTATTAAAATTCCAATCTATGGAATTTTTCTATAGGTTAATGGTATCACATTTATGAACAAACATTAACAATTTGGCCACTCTAATGAGCTTATTCATATGTGTAGGGAGTTAAAATGGTAATAGTTTTTAGGAATATTTTATGTTTTTATGAGAACCAATGATTTTTGTGTATTATGTATATCCTCATAGCCAATATGCATCAGCATTAACCCATGTTTCACATGTGTGGGAGTGTGCAATAAAGACAATCTCTAGGGTTTCCTACATTTGTAGATTGCAGTTTGGTTTTTGATGTTATAAGAACTTTTAGTGCATGAATATGGAAGTATTGGTGTTTTTTGGTTGTATTATGAGTTATTTGAAGAATTTGAGATCTCATCCACATCCTTAAGTAATTTAAAAATCCACCATCATTCCATGGAACCCCTTAAATCCCTATTTTATTATGATTATCTTGGATGATGTGGCCTCCATGCAAGGTGAAGACAAAGTGGCTCTAGAGGATCTTTTGGTGGTGTTTGACATATACACATTTGAGATCTCATACACCTTTAGGATGTTCATAATGTGTTTGGTGGTGTTTGGGAATAGAAATTTAGGATGTTTTATATCCTCCTTTAATGGTTTTATAAAACATCCTAAATTTATATTCCCAATGGTTTTATTAATGTGATATGGGTAGGAATACCTAATGGCCTATTTAAGTCTTTTAGGCCTAAAAGGTCACATGTACATGCTTGCACACAAAGTTCAAGATGTCTATGAGACCAAAATGGTTGTTTAAAGTCTGAATACATCTGATGTAAAGGTAATAAAGGTGATAAGTTTTAATAAAATATCTGGTTTTAAATGAAATAATGTCATAAAATTCTAAATTTCAAGGAGACCTAGGTAGTGAGTAGAGTAATATCTTAAACAAGGTTTACAAGGTCAATTGAATAACACAGTCCTCATACAAATCTACCTACCTAGGCTAATGAAGTTGTTTACCTGAGAGAGGCTGTAGCATGAGAAATAAAGTGAGTAATATAAAATGATTTAAGTAACATGATATGAATCCATCAACCTCAAATACAAGCATAATGAAATAAGCACAATAAAGGTGTAGGTAGACATAGTCACATAAAAGAACCAAACTAAGAAACCTTATATGGGGCTAAAGGTACAGACAAGGAAGATGTGAATTAAGGAATAATAATAATATAATGATTATTTATACCATTTTATATGTGGATATTGTATCATGATGATGAGTACCCCAAGATAGTAAAGAGAAACTTACCACTTACACCTACAATAGTTAGGGCCCTAACTACCACCTATAGGCTGGAAATAATGAAAAATAAATGTGAGATTGAGAATTGTATGAAACTAACCATTTAGATAATTTGAATAAAATATTTTATTTCTTTATGAAGGATTCTCATTCTCTTCATTAAACTGGTTTAACCCTGGAGACAAAACAAGGCCTAATGTAGACCTAAATAGGCCTACACCTATAGCTTGGACATGTATGCATACTGTGTGATTATTAAGGGACTGAGAGACTCTAAAAAGTGAGTGAAAAATGTGTATTAATTTTTTAAAGTCATAAAGATATCATACTGGTAGCTATGTGATGACCTATTAGGCCTATAGGCCTAAGCCTGAGTAGTAATAATCAGACCCACATGTGGAAGTTGTTGGTTGGTACAAGTGTGGGGATTTGATTAAGGTTTTAATACATTTTAATAAGGATTTTTGAAACATGTTATAAGTTTCCAAGGTGTTATAATCCTTAGATAAGGTATGGATTTTCTCAATCACCCCCCTAGGGCTACATTAGCACAACTTCCAAAAACATTAAGCCTAACTATGTTATCATATTAAGACTGAGTTGTTGAAGGACTTTGGTATAAAGTGTTTTCAAACCTGAGATCATAATAAATAGTTAAAAATCAATCACCATATGGTGAAATGGTTGGGAGAACTTACTTAGAACCCCTTACTAATGCAAAACACTCAAATTTAATAGTCATGGTAGTGTCACGTACATGTAACCACTTGAATAGGGATAATAGAGTTAGAAGTATAAGAATATTATAGAGATAAAAAGGATGTAAAAAAATTATTAAGGAGTATGGTATGATGATATTGAACCACAAACCATGTATAGGCCATCTAGACCCCTAACACTCAGTTTAGGCCTATTTGGCCTAAAAGCTAGTCTTAAACCTTAAGACCCATCATCATATTTTAAACACAATAAAACCATATTGGGTATATTGTAAATAATTAATAGGTATAAGAGGTTGTATCATATCCTATATGTAATGACTCAAGAAATGATATACCAAGTTTGGTCCTAGAATCCTATCTCGAACTTCATAGTCTAGGTAACTAGTTTTAGACATCTATTCAAGTGCTTATATATCCCACCACAAAGAGAATCAGGTAAAATTATCTCATGATATTTTGGGAACCCATATATACTCAAGATAAATGGTATATGGAGTTCATTTTAAGGTCCCACCTTTATGAATGAATGTTAATAATACAACATGTCTAGACAACTTGCAAGGAGTACAAGGTCCATCATCTTATATTCATATATCTCCAAACCATCTTCATGAGAGCCAAATATTTTCAAAATTTTGAGGGGAATATATTTAATAAACATACATGACCATAAGTTTGTGATTTGAGGTCTCATATTTATGAACCATCCTTAAGATGGTAGACTTCCAAAACCCTACTTAAACCCTAAGACATACTTGATCTAATAAAATTAAATAAATTAGAAAAAAATAGTCATGAATGACCCTAAAATCACTTTAAACATATATATAACTCAAAATAGACCCTAATCATAATACTGGTCCATAAAGACACTATACAAATTTGGCAAAAAACTATACTTTTTCAAGAATTTGGGTAAATAACAAGGTGTAGAATTATTTGTAAAGATGTCAATCATTGAATAGGGAGGTTTTAAACTTTTTTAATCTTAAAAATTCATTATATACCCAAAAATATGATTGTAAATGCCTCTGCAACTCTCTTCTAAACAACTAGTTTGTAGGCACTAAAAGCAAGTGGCCTAGTCACCTATTTTGATAAAGTTGCAGGTGTGAGATACTGAAAAAGGATCATGTAATGATATGAGACATAGTTTAAATATTTAAAATAAATTATAAATATTATATAAATGTATTTTATAGGTTTCATAGCCACCCAGTTAACCAATAGTTTGATAATTAGGCCTAATGGCGTATTTGGCATAATTGGTCAACAAAGAAAGTTGGAAAATGGTGTAGAGAGACTTTTGGAGGAGTTATTAAATATTTATTGCATCATGTAAATTATACTTAAGTGGAAATAAACACACATTCAATGGTCATAATGGAATAATAATTCAATTTCTTGACTTGGTCATATGCTCAAAAGGAGGATAGGTTATTGTATGCTTTATGATGACCTAATAACATCTCATTGATGTTGTAAATTCTAGGAAGAGAAGTTAAATAAAAAATAAGGTGTATTTATGCTTTTAGATATGTTTAAAAATTCAACCAAAACCTCCACTACCCAACTTCAATGCCTAAGGGCTCATTCAAAGACCATCAAGATCATCAACACATGGAGAGAGTTGAAAGAGGACTATGTAACTGCTTGTAAATAAAGTAATTAATGTAATATGGCAATTTACGTAATTTTAATCTCTTCTCCACACCATTATACCCTTATTTCTCTTCCTTTTTTTCTATATATTTAGGCCTTAAGGCCTTGATTTGTATCCCTCACTTAGGTATGAGGAAACTCTACCTAGTTTTATACTTGATTGACCTCTTAGACTAATGAATAAATTATTGAAACTTCTCCATTATTGCATTATAGTGTATTTATGATTGTTAAATTTTTTATAAATGGTATAAATATTCCCTTAGCATGTCCTTGTCACACCTATATGTTGATAAGTTATCTTATGTAGGTTATATGAAGTGTCAATGTTTGGTGATCATGTTTGAAGTGTTATATAGTTGAAAGTGCCTCAAGATAGGCCTCTCTCCCTTCACCTCGAATTTATAGTCACTCATTAAGACCTTCATATGAAATATTGTTGCTTAGGAGTTTTAGAGATAAATGCTTAAGTTTATTTCTGGTTCACTAGTGTTATTAGGAGTCTAAATTGAGTGGATGAGTGATTACATTAGTGCCTCACCACCCTTTAGAGTATACTATTTTTATTCACTTTCTATCCCTTTTTACCCAAAAAATAGTAGGTTTTAATGAATTGATCCATAAGTGATTTACCAAGGGAGATAGCCCCATATTTATAGGTCTAGTTTGTTTATAAGGTCACCCACAACCTTTGGGCCATTCCCATGTTAGTCCAAGTTTGAAGTATACTTGGACACTCTCCTTAAAAGGGTGAAAATTTGGCTGCTAACACATGTATTTCACTCAAATATAAGTATGACACACATGTTTGTATGTATAAGTAATTGATATGCCATCCATTAACATGGAACCAACACATAGATGCTAAGGAGCTAATGGAACATGTAGGTGCCAATTTTTTTTTTGGATTTTTAAATAATTTTTTATTTTATAGGTGTATTTGAAATATTTGAAGAGACTACTCAGTGATCTCATCCAATGGATGGTCATAAGTATCTCCTCACCTGGTTCTTGACAACCTTATGTTGGATCTTTTACATTATTTGCATCAAGATTGGATAGGTTGAAAAGGTACATAACATGTTCCTCCTCATGTTTTCAATGTACACATAAGAAGTAACGATATCATTTGGTATATGTATTAATTTTCATTTATGAGAAAAATAAATACCTTGTTGATTTTGGTCAATTTTTTCTTCCCTTTGGTATAACCAAAGAGTTCTCTGGGTAAATACATAGGAGATGTAATAAGCATAAGAAAAACTCATGTTTGAATTACTTTAGGATCATAAGCAATTGGTATTATTATGTTTCCCAACCACCTTTATTTTTTTAGTTTTTTTAGATTGAATCCAATTTATTATAAGCATATTACATTGCAAGTAGTTTTTGCTTATGTAGGATCAATATGGTTATGCCAAAAGAAAACACCACCCATGCATAAGGCAATTGATAAATATTATTGGCATGGATGATTTTTG
This sequence comes from Torreya grandis, assembly GCA_037957365.1. Taxonomy (NCBI): domain Eukaryota; kingdom Viridiplantae; phylum Streptophyta; class Pinopsida; order Cupressales; family Taxaceae; genus Torreya; species Torreya grandis. The sequence goes on along the minus strand of JARHVA010005808.1, from coordinate 420,151 downwards.
TGTTTTTCACTATTATATTATTTCATAAGACATGGACCTTAGATTGGTCCCATGTTAAATAAAATTTTCAAACTAGTCATATAAAGATTAGGAATACCACATGTTTGTTCATAATGATCCTTATGTAATTTATCCACATCCTTTGTGTAAGGGAATAAAACTTTTGTATTTGGAGAGAGATATGTTAAGTTAATTTCAATGAGTAATTATTAAGGACACATATGTATGAACATCAATATATAAATGTGTAAATGAATCATATTGTTTATGCAATGCTCTTTCCCTTAATGGAGAAAAAATCCCTCTACTAAAGATAATTTGCAGTTCCAATTCTAAGGGTCGAAATGCTAGCTCATATGATGTAAGTCTGAATAAAATAGTGTAATCTTGAAGGTAATCATCATCACATTATTTTAAATTATGCAAATGTTATAATATAATTTTTGGCATATTGTGGATATTTAAATCCATGAAAAATGCATCTTCCAATTATAAAAAAGTGGTTAAGGAACCCTTTGGTAAAATATAGAACCAATTTTGAGCCTCATAAAAAATGATCATATGGAAAACCTTTACTACCAAAATAATGAAAATAACATATCATTTGCTTAAATGGATCTCTTTGTTTCAAAGACAGGTAAATATGGTAGCTCAAAACCTTGTGAATAAGGATATTTAAGTAGATATTTTGTAAGAGGTTGATTAGTGAATGAGGTTACATGTGCATTATTATTATGGAAATCTATTTGCATTTGAAGTATAGAAACCTATTTTTTGAGATCCCCAATAATGGTCATAAAATACACACACACACACACACACACACACACACACATGTATGTATATATATATATATATATGTATATATATACACACACACACACACACACACATATATATATATGTATAGATACACACACACACACATATAGATATATACATATACATAAATATATATATATATATATATATATATATATATATATATATATATATATATATATATATATATAATATACATATATATATATATATATAAATATACATATATATATATATATATATATATATATATATATATATATGTATGTATATATATATACTCCATGAGAATAGTGGTGTTTGTCATAGGTGTTATCATTGGTTCCAACCCACCACCTTTTTTGAATCTAGGCACTTAAGTACCATCATTCTTATGTATAACAAGTGCAAGTTTACAATCACTAAATGTAGGGTAATTCAGTAGTGGTATGAGATTTTTGAAATTTGGTACTTTTGGTATATCATTTAAATAGCTTAGACCATTGGAAGAATTTATTTCATTTACTTTTTGTATAACAATTTTATCTTGAAACATCTTTGGTAAAGGTCCCCTTTTTGGTATGTAAGTTGTTTCTAATGAAGTTATGAGGGAACCATCACCTTTGATAAGGGGGATATTTTTTGGGAATTAGGAATTATAGGGGTGTGATTTAATTTTCTTGAAGGCATGTCCCCCTTGCAAGTTATTTGTAAATAATTCATAATTTCTTTATGTATTTGTCTAATTTTTTTATGATAAAATAAAAGAGACTATTGGTCATATATACCCATGTTGTGGTAAAATGTGCATGAAGGGCATGTTTAGATGACTTACATTTTTTATACCTCATGGATTTTTCTAAAAATCCTAACCCTTTACGATATATATTATTTTTAGGAATAATATGATAAGTTATACCTTGCTCATATTTTCCCAATCCTTGGCCTTTGTATCCATATTTTTGCAAATATCAAAGACCAAAATCATATGATGGTTGTATAAGAAGTATGGATAAAGTATTTTTATCTTACTTAATATGTCTCAACTCATCTCTTGAAATGGTGGGAGCATAGACTTGATTAAAGGGATAACAACTACCACCATTCAAGGATTTGAGATTAAATGCTTTAGAAGTTGAAAGGATACAAGAGTAATAAATTTTCACTCCTTATTTGATATAAATTTGGAGAGTTTCATAGTCATAGTCATCAAAAAAATCTATATCATCCATGATAAGAGATATGAAGTACATAAATATTAAGAAAAATGAGGTAATAAGCATCCTATAGGGTATTATTAGGCATAAATGATGTTCAAAGATCAGGTTCACCAAATGTTTAACCTTAAAATCTAGATTGGGGTTATCTAGGGTTAAATGGGATAAAGATAGCTTAGGGAATAAGGGTGGTAAATTATCTCTATAGAAATCCAATAGGGTGCTAAAATAAGATATAACATATGTTGAATTTATTAAATTGAGAATAGGCTAAATATAGAAAGTATTGTACCTTAGGTGTAATAACCCCACTAGGTTTTACTAGAATATAGTAATTTTTTTAAATAATTAATTACACATATTCATCATATAGATTTCACCATGATAATTATAATTAGTGATATTTAACTAACTGCATTTATTTAGTTAACTATTGTGGTCTCAATTTGCACCCATGGGGGGAATTCTTTAGGTTCCCTCCAACTAAATCATAAAATGGGAACAACCTCAGGATGTGAGTTTCCTATGGTGAGGTTGAACCTTTGGAGAAGGCCCACTTACTTTGGACATATCACATAAACTAATCTATAACCTGGAAAAGGGAGAGAAATCGACAGTAATGCATGAAAACATGTAAAAAGAGGTGATAGACCAATGTTTTGAACACTTATACTTTCACAAGACACACTATTAGACACTTTAAAGACTTCTAAATATCACTTAACTCACTCTTTGACTATATTTCATATTAGTGTTTCATAAAAAGACATGAACTAGCTATTAATCTAGCATGGGAGGGTAGTTTTCCACTTCTAAACTAATCAATAAACTATCTATAACACTTAAATTGACCTATGAAAGCTACCAAAACATTTCATGAAGGTGAGAAAGCTTAGATAGAGGAAAGGAAAGCATAAATTCACTTAACCACATCAATTAATTCATATGACACACTTCAATTCATCTTAAAAATGGAGGAATTTAGTCATTATTACATCAAATAAGTGCTATAGTGCAAATCTTGGCATAGCCTGGGCAAACCAAAAGCATAAGAGTCTCTTGTCTCTAAAAAATGAAAATTCTTTTTAGTCCTTTTTTAGAATAAGAAATGAGAGATATATAAAAAAAGGGAAGATAGGGAACTGAGCAAAAAACAAACATTAAATGAGGCTTAACCACCTACTTTATTAACATTGATTTGAGGATGTTGAGTCATGATCCATCAAATAAAAATAAGTCCCTAAAGACTGTGGAACTTTATTAAATGCTCCACTATCTTCCTCAACCTCTAAGCTCTCCATCTACTTACAACAAAATGCTTGATCTTGCTTTTCTCTTTACATTATCAAGCCCAAATTCATTTATTGATGTCAATTCTAACATTTATTACATAAAAACCATTCTACCATTACTCCTTAATCTTGAATATAGGTTCATTATAGATGAAAACCAATCAAATATTGGTTTTCATATAACCATAAGTGTGATGGAGATCCATAAGCTAGGTTTTCATGATTATTAACAAGATGTAAAACCCATGTTTAAAACCTCTTGATAGGGTTAATATAGATTTAATGGTGTTAGACAAACTTGCATATTTACTTCTGGTAATCTAGATTATATTTGATCTTTGAATTTATTTGTTTAATTGCTTGAGGTGGAAAAATATTTGATCTAACATGTCTAATTTTGTGGCTTTTCCTTGGCCTACTTGTTTCATTTTAAAACCTAACCATTACAAGTTTGGACATGTGTTCACTTCTTATGATCCCTAGAACTTGATCAAATATGCTTTATTGATCTTTGCAAGAGTCTTCTAGGCTTGGCCTTCATCACTGCCATTGATCTACTAATTCGATCTAAATCATGCCACTTGGTAACCCTACATTTATCCTTATGATATTTCTATCAATATCATCTGGTTAACATACTTGTACCACATGGTAGCCTCACACATAGTCTAAGATATTTATCCTTTTAACCTCATACACACTCTCGACCTATTTTTCATGGTTGAATGCATGCCATTGATATTCTTTCTACTTCATTAAATATGCGGCAATGATCTGGTAAGTCACTATGATCATGATACTTGTCATTGACACATTCAATACCAAGATCCACTAACTTTTTAACCATGAGCTCACCATTGATCCATGATTACATAATTAAACACACACCATAGATATAATTTTGACTTATTGACTTGATTGATTGCCCACTTGTCGTTGATATTGAATCCCAACCTTCGAGATCATGCCACTTATCGAACCTGCATTCAAATTTGAAACATGTTAAGGATTTTAAAAATCTAAACAAATATTTATTGTAGATTAAGTTTGATGTTCCCAAGCATGTTTCATGTTGTTAGATCATTTTTAGAGCCTTATATTTTAAGATAAAAAACTCATCAAGACATAAAATTTGTAGGGGATAATCTTGGCACAAAGTACACCATTTTCATTCAATTATTCAACCCTAGTTGACCTTCCTAATGCAATTATAAAATGAAAAAACAAAATGATCTATTTACCCCTTCATGATGTGTTAAGTTAGTATGGTTCAAAAATCATTGACTCACAATATAAACTGGTATGATATATAAATTTTAAGATGGTAAGGGTAACAATTTGGCATGTGGGGTCAAAATTTTCAACATTTTGGAAACTCAACTAGGAAACATGTCTACTATGCTTGAGAACCAAAAATTTACATGAATTTTGGACTCATAAACATGATAAATATGATCCATGATTGCAATAAACCCTATGAATTGAAATAAGACAATAAATCCACCAAGACAAGGAAGGAAAACAAAAGGGTAACTAACTAATAAAAAAAATGTTAAAAAAAAAACAATTATTGGGACAAAACATAAGCAAACTAATGTGATAGAACAAAACTTGGAGGAAAACAAACAAATTAATTACGTACAAGGAACCTAGCTTCATCAATAACAATGTTTCAGATGTATCCCATTAATTGAGATAAGAAGTTCCTCACCATCCATATTTACAAGTTGGAAATAATTTTGGAATTTGTAGCTAGAGATTGTGTAGGGACCACTCTAAAGAGAGTCAAAATTTTTATGTCTTCATGGTTTAAATCTATCCTCATCGCACTTGAGGACCAAATTTCCTTCTTTAAATCTTTGTGAAGAAGCTCTCTTTACTTGTGCTTGGTGAGTTTCCATGGCTAACATGGACTAATTTCAAACTTATTCCAGATTCATAAGCTCAACATATCTAATTCCCATTGGTTCATTCTCCAACAACTCTAGTTTATGCAGTAGTTCTAAAGAAAAAAACTCAAGAGAAATAAGTAATCTTACTTACCATATACCAGCTTCTATAGAAAATTGAATATTGATATTTTGTAGCTGATCTTATTAGCCCATAGAAATGATTCCAAATTGAGATACCATGATCTCTAATTATCTTTAATAGTCCTTCTTATGATCTTCAATAGGTTCTTATTTATGGAATCAGCAATTCCATTGCTTTATGGATAGTAATTTGATGAAGTGATAAGAAAGAAAACATGTTGAATATCCCATTGGCTAATCCTAGTCCCCACAAAGGCCACAACATTACTAGAAATAATGGTTGAAGAAACTCTAAATCTAGTAATCAGACCTTTATATAAATATAGAACATTGTATTTGGTTGCTTCTTTAATACTACTACCTCTATCCATATAATGAAGTAATATATATAAATTAGTATCCATTTATGTCCTACACTTGAATGGGGATTTATGAGACTAATAAAATCTAATCTCCATTGGACAAAGTCTTGTTCCATTGCAATTGGTTGGGGAGGTAAGGCTATAAGCTTCACTTTGCCCATGAAAATAACACACTATTTGCACTTCTTAACTAATGCATGACAATAACCAAATAGGCTATGCCAATAGTAGCCACCTCTCATGATATTAAAGAATGTGGTATTTTATGAATAATGTCCTCGACCATGCCTTTCATGGAACTAATCAAACAATCTCCATGTTTGGCCTGGTTTTATACATCTTAGGAACATGCCAGTGATATCTTTCTTGAATAAAACACCATCAACAAGAAGAAATGGGATTGACTGGAATTTGAAATAACTTATTTTTTAAGGACTTAGATGAGGGGGATAAATACCCTCTTGGAGATACCTTACTAGGTCATGAAACTAATTGGAAGGTGAGGTATGATCAATAACAACTTCTTCATCATTTGACACCATAACCACCCTATTAGCTTCTTGTAAGTCTGGGGCTAGATGCTCATAAAGTCCTTTATCTCTAACCAGATTTTTGACCTTAATCTCTGCATCATAATCTATTACCTTAGTTATCCAACCATGTTTTTTTCTCATTTATGTCTTTGTTTAAGAGAAAGTCTTTGACACTTAAATGGGTAACCATTACTTGTATATTATTGTTACATAATAAGTATCTAAATTTCTTGATATACCTTGTAAATGAAAGTACATGGTTTCAAACAAAAGAGTACCTTGTTTCATACTCTTCTAGGCCTTAACTAAAGAATGTTATTGGATACTCTAAAGCCTCATGATTATGTTACATAAGAATGCCTGAAATGGTGTCTATGTTATCATAAGTATACAAAATTAAATCCTTTGTGAAATCTGGGTTATGAGTGGAGGAGCACTAGCTATGACATTATTTATCTCTTCAAAACTCTTTACTGCTTCCTTGGACCAGCTAAACCTCTAATTTTTCTTTAGCATGGTTGTAAGTGGGTTAGCAAAAGTGGAAAAATCTGAAATATATCTTCTTATAAAATTGAATTACCTAAGAAACTTTAGAAATCTCTCTTGTGCTTGGGTAAAGAAAGTGCTTGAATTGAATATATCCTTTCAAGGTATATACTCAAACCATGTTTTAAAATTACATGTCCAAGAAGCTTACCTTCATGAACTGAGAAGACACACTTTTTTGGATTTAGAGACACCCCAAATTGTCTACACCTTTCAAACACTTGCTTGAGGTAGACCATGCGATCACTAGTACTCTTTTAAAACACTATTAATTCATATAGATAAATAAGTATAAACTTGTTAAGAATGCCTTGGAATGCCAAATCCATGGATCTCTAAAAGGTTACTCTAGCATTGGATAAACTAAAGGGAATCTTTATATATGCAAATATCCCACACTTTGTAGTGAAATTTTGCTTGAATTGGTCTTCCACCTTGACCAAAATATAATTGTAACCACTATATCCATCTAATAAAGAAAACCTCTCTAAACTTGTAATCATATGTAAAATTTGTTTCATGGATGGCAATGGGTAGTGATATTTAAGGGAAGCCTTTTTTAAATCATAGCCTAATCTCACCGTTATTATTATATACTGGAACAAGGTTTGCCACCCAAGTTGAGTGCTTGATTGTAAATATTATAGGTGACTCAATGATCTTGTGAAGATAAACTCTCATTAAAGGCTCAAGCTTTGGGTTAATAGGACTTTGTCTTTGTCTTACTGGTTTAGTTTTAGCCTCTAACTCAATGGTTTGTTAAGCTAGAATTGGATCAAATCCTTTGAGATCACTATATTTCCATGAAAAAACATCAAAAAGGCTTGCACATAATTCAATGAAAGCTTCTATTTATGAAGGGGTGCATACCTTACCTAACATCAATTTCTTACTAGATGAAATCTCCACATTGGCATAGTATTCTCCCTTTGTTGACAAAGATAAATTTTCTCTTCTCAACTCATCATCACCACTAAATATGTTCTCAATTGTTACCAATCCCTTAAGAAACTTATTTTTTTTAGTTACACAATCTGATCACCATATTAATGCAAGAACGTTGATTAATTTCATGAGGAAAACTTAGCTTCTTATAAGAACCTAAAAATTTGATTATCATCTTCAAACACTTGCCAATTCTCATAGTTTTCTGAGATAAAAGGTCTTATAACCAATTTAATGTGTGACTAAATATTTTCATATTTTATATCAATTGGTATATTAAATTGTGCCTCAATGGTAGCCAATCTATCTGCATGTTTGTTCTCATCTCTTGGTATTGCCTGAATGATGAAAGCCTAAAAATACTCAAGTAAGTCCCATAACCTATGCTTATAATATCTAAGAAATATTTTTTTTACATAGTTAAGACCTCTTACTTGGTTAACTACAAGTTCACTATCACCAAAAACTTGCAGGGTGTTGACTTTCATCTTCCTAGCCCACTTCAAACCATAAACTAGTGTTTCATACTCTAAAATATTTTTTGAACAACCAAACTAAAAGTTAATAGAAGATAAATAAATTTTATTTAATATAGAAATTAACATCATTATATACATAGTACCATGTTTATTCTTTGATCCATCAAAGCATAGTTTCCATAGACCATCACTAGGCTCATCATCCTTCATCATGGCTAGAATTAGTGTATCATTCTCATGGAGGAAAAAAAAACCAAATACTTCTTATTCATTTGATTATAGTGATAATTTTCATGATAATTATAATCCCACTCATAAAATAATATATTGTGAACTCTATCTAATGGTGATTTAGTTTCCACTTCACTATTTTATATCACCTCATTTGAGATGACATAGTTAGTGTTCACAATAATTGGCATAAATGGCTCCAAATAGAAACATGCAATAGGTTAAGAATGTTTTTTTACCTTAGTACCATACTTGGTTATGAACACCAAATATGTCTACTTATATGATAAATATCCTCCAATATTTTAGGTAAAGTCCCTTGATAGGAGCATGACAAAGTAGGGAGGCAAGTCCACCACCAAATGGTAACATTAGGACAAACATGTAGTTTCAAATTTAGATATTTGATTATGCCTATTACCTTTGTTGGTGATAAATATAGTTACAATACTTCCTTAGTATTTGGTTCATAAATAAGACCATGTTTATCTTTAATTTACTTAGGCATAATAGTGTTATTGGCTCAACTATCTACTATATAGTTCTAAATCAAAGTGTTACCAATTATCAATGAGAGGTAGAAATGAGGAGACTTATTTGGTTTTCCTTTAGTTTTTGCCACTTTTACTATCTTATATACTTTTTGTACTTGTTTTTTAGTTGACTAGTCTGAATTGGTTAAGACAACACCTTCTTTCTCAAATGGTTTTAGAGATAATTTGAGAGCTAAAAGCTCTTGAATGAGCATATCGTTTTGTCTTGGAATAAAGAGGGAGTACCAAATGATAATATTGAATTTAATCTTCTTTATTTGATCTACTATACTAAATTTATCTCCACTAACATTTGGATACACCTTTTGAACCATTGGTTACTCATGAACAAGAGGTTCTTGATGGACCTTTCCAACATATGGATTATGATTTTTCTATGTTATGGGGGAAAAAAGTTGATATTTGATAATTTTAGAAATAATATTAAGATTAATTGAAGTATTACTCACATATTGAACCTCATCAATGGCTCTTCTTTTAACCCTAGTTAGAGATACAACTTGACCAATTGTATTGATAGTCTCACCCATCCATTTACCAATTCACATTAATGGCATTAGGCTTCACTTAAACCTATTGAGGTTCTCCTTGTGGTACCAAACCTATTTCTTAGTACTAACCTCCTTGAATATTAAACTCGTTTTGTGTCATTTGGGGCATAATAATGTTTTTTGATACCAAATATTAGTTTTGATCATTATTGAGATTAGATGGCTGCTAACCTGAATCCTACATCAAGTTATTTTTAAGTTGTGTTGGAACAATATATCTTAAATTAGAAGGTACATTAGAGTCAAAATTTTCATATGTTTTAGCTTAAGTTATGGCTCCTTATGTTGATAGGGTAGTCTATTTTCTCTAAACACTTGATAAGGAGTAATTTTATCTCTAAAGGGATGATAGGTGGTCTAATTTTTTTATTGATAAGGCCTATTAGCCTAATATTTCTGCCCTTTGAGTTAAACTATTTCATTCTCAAAAGATTGTAACAAACTTTTCAATTCTCCAAGCTCACTAGTTTGAATAGAAGGGGATGTAACTTGGGATTAAAGGGATGGAATAAAAGATAAATATGGGACTTGAGGGACTTGAGTAGCTGATATAAACTTAAATTTTGGGAATATGTGCATTGGAGTCCTTAGAGAGAGTTTACTAGCTTGTATCATGTTATTTTGTGCTCTTATTACAACCTCATATGCATCTAGCAAGGTAATACCACCCATTGACTATATCATCAGACTAATATTAGAATTGAGGGCCTTTAAATAGTATAAAAAGACATATTCTATGGATGGTCTAATCAATGTAGGTATCCTAGTCCATGTTTTTTAGAATTTGAGGTTAAAATCAGACATGAACTCATAAGGAGCTCTCCTTATGATAGTTAGTTGTTCAACTAAGAATAAGTGATCATATTTGTCTTCAAATTATCTAACTAAGGCTATAAAAAATTCATCCTAGTTAGAAATGGAATTTAGTGGTAGATTTATATACCAGTGTAGTGTTTTTACTCTAAACAAAATAACAAGTACTCTAATAGCTACATTGTCTTCAACAACAATGTGAACTGAATAAAGGTTGACAACCTCTTGGATGTGTTTAATAGGATTTGTTTGATCTTATCCTAAGAATAATGGGATGATTTTAAGAGAAGATATAGGGATGCCATCAAATTAGACTAAATTTAATGGACTACCCCTATTGAAGGGAATAAACATTTAATTTATGATGGCCATTTGAATAGTGGAAATTATACTACTTAGGATAATATGATGACTAAGAGATGAATATTTATTATAAGGATATGGTCTTGTCATAATAAATCTTGATTTTTTATATGAATTAGAAAGAAACTCAATGAACTCAAGAGGAATACCTTTACTTATTGACCTTGTAGTAATCTTTGGCCTTAGAATTTTGCCTAGATGATGCTATATGTAAACACCAAAATTATGTCACACACATGCATAACTCCCTATGTCAAAACCCTCCTTGAGCCATTTTTAATAATTAGCCTTCGTAACTCATACTTTTACCCCTCACACATTTAATTAATTTAAAATATTTAATTAAGTTAATTAAAAACTACTTATGCCACTTACCTGGCCACCTCATCCTAAGACTAATTCTTACCCTCTGAGTGACCTCAAGACTTAGTCCCCTAATCCTAACTACCCATAACTTGTTCTCACCCTAAACATAAATTCATAACTAACTACATCTTTATTAACCTCACATTTCTATAGTTTCCTAATGGTTACCACACTTGGGATGAGAAAGAATAAAAGATAGGATAAAAATAGCCCTTTTACCTATTATCATGTAACCAATGTCGGTCAACCCATGGTTGACATCGATAAGATCACTAACATTGATTACTTAAGACAAATTCCAACCTGATGTTTAGGTAAACAAAAATAAATAAACTTATTTATTCACATACAAGATTTATCATTCAACTTTCTACATATAAGCTTACTGTTACTCTACACAAATTAGTCCAAATTAGGAATTGATATATTGCACAAAGCTTGGATTCTTTTGAACTGACAACACATACTTATCTTTCTATTCATCTATTGCTTCAACACGCCTCAGTAGAGCCATCTATTTAGCACCTATGGTTCATCCATTTCATTAGCTAAGTATATCTTTATGGTTTAGTAATCCTTTAAACAATCATTTTATGAACATCTTGACTCTCCCAATGGAGGAGTTATAAAACTCCTTCACCTATTTTCCTCTACTCCAAATATACCAACCTTCTATCTAGACCCCCCTGAGTCTTACACACTCCCTTATGACTCTTACCAACCTCATAAACTTTACCAACATCCATCTCCTAGCTTAGAAAAGTCTCCTATAACCCCTTCAAAACCTACTGCCCCTACTGACATTGATCACATAACCAACATTAGTCATATAACTACCATTGGCCATATATCCTTACCAACATTGATAGCCTCACCGATGTTGATGATTATGTATTTCCACTATCCTCCCTGAGTTTGTTGAAACAACCTCTAAAAACATCAACAACTCATATTACCTACACTGTGTCACTCTCTATTTCACTCAGACTGCAAGAATGATATAAATATCTCTCTCTTACTCTCTCTTTAATTTTTTTAGTCATTACCATTTTATTTAAATAAGTGTATTGTCATCCCTAAGGAAGCTTGACACTTCCAAGAACAAGCTCATATCTTGGTAGCACACTCATATATCTACTAACAAATATTTTTGGTGGTAGTGCTTTCTTATTCACAAGTAGTCCTCCCTAGACAAAGAGGAGTGCTCAACATCATCTAGATATGTCATGCATCAATCTAGTTTCTCTCTGATCTCTAATACCTACCCTTCATCTCTATTTCTCCTTAAACATCAAATAGATTCAAAATTTAGTGAAACATTTATGGTGTGCCTGGTGGGACCCTAGATTTTTCCTTGGGTTCATTACTTGTTTTAAGCATTCATATAGGTACATTATAGTGAAAATTTCATTCCTTGCACTTTCTCCTTCTCTTTTTCCTCAAAATGAAATATTCAACTTTTTATTTTCTATTTAAAGGCAATAAACTAAAATTTCTTCCTCCTTGTCACTCTCTTTTGTCTCTAAAAGAATCTTATCATTTTTCTTTCAAGTTAAAAATAATCTCTCCTTTAACTCCTTATTTCAAATAAATTAGGATAGTGAAATTCATTCTCTTCTCTTATTTCGTCATTGTTTTCATTCAAATAAACATACTTCAGGTTTGGGTTTAAAACTTACTATACTTCATTATTTACTTGCTGCTTATTACCTCACCTAGTTAATAAAAAACATTATGAATGAATCATAGTACACTCATGTTACACTACCAGACCACACTCATAAAAATAAACATCTAAATTCACTTGAGATAAGGCCCATCAAGATTTCGTCACTTGGTGGATCACCTTACCCTACCTGGCTATCCTACTTGGATTTCACCACCAAGGGGAGAACCCATTCTATTCTCTAGCAGAGTATAAACTCTAGATAGAAGGTATATTTTGACTAAGCATCATGGCTTGGCTTCAAGTCTATGAAGTGTATGGAAAAAATTCCTATAACAAGCCATGTACTTGGTCTAACATAAATTTCATCTTAAGCACAAAAACTAACCTAAAACTAGCTCTAGATTTCTTTCTAGTACCTTCAATAACCAAACACTCATCTCACCATCTGATTAAGGCATAAGAAAACACGAGACTAAAAATAATCTCTAGGAGTTAACAATTAGTGGCTATATATTTTTTTATAATTTTCTATTGCCTTCTATATTTTGGAATTGGTAAAGACATTTTTCCATTGATTTAAAAAATCAACACCGTTTATAATAATCATGTTGTATAACCTATTATATAAAGTTTTCTAAGTGTTCATTATCCTTATACAAACATCATGCATCCTCTATTTTACCTAGATTTTTCCTCTAGGTTTTTAAAACATTAGATTTTTCATCTCCTAGGATATCATAGTGACTAACATCGATTAATCCCACTGACATTGACAGAATTTAACCTACTAACATTGGTCAAGTGACTGACATCACTGACTATGTAATATTAGTTTTCTCAAAATAGAAAGCTAAAAAAACCTAATTACCTATACCCAAACCTAGTTTTTCCTTATTATGTCACTAATACAAAGTTTTAAGATTATTTATACTTCTTCTTGCATGGTATTGACATGAACCCAAGAAAAAATTCTTGTTGATTATGTAATCTAGAAACCAGTTCCACCTTCCCCTCTTATTGTTAATTATATCATAGAGCATACTTCAGATATAGAGCATACTCCCAACCCCAAAAAAATTCCTGTTGTGGCTAAAGGATATCAATATTTTGCTAAATTTATTGGTCACAATGTGGTAGCTCTTCAACATTACCTTACATGAGCCAAACTCACAATTCTTCAAGTGACCCACTATATGTTATGCCAACTTCTATGATGGAAACAACTTTATTTTCAGTTGTCTCCACAATGTTCCCTATGGTTACTCAAAAAACCAATTTGACAAGTAACCCAAACATAAATAATTTCCAAATTTTAGCATCACCAACTACCCAATCGCAACTAAACCCTAATGTGACTTCCCTACCTTCACAACCATAAGTAGTTCAATCAAGTCTAACTCCATTTCAAAATTTGGTGGTACCCATTTTTAGGATCTACACATAGCTCTGATACCAGCTATTAGTGTAAACACAAGCTCTAATACCAACTGTCAGGATCTTCCTTAGAGTACAATTGATTACCTTTGTATAAGCAACTAAACACGGAATTAAATAGAAGTACTATGTAACTAGAAATCAGAACCAACAAAGAATATGAGATACGAGAAATAATACAATCTATATTAACACTCTTCTAGAAGGAAATACAATGAAGAAATATCTTCTTCCCACACCTCTTGGGTGTACAGTAATTATCCCTCAAGAGTTCTCTCTCTCAATCAATTATAATGACAACTCAATAACTGAGTTGTTCCCTCCACCAGTCAGTGAAAATCAACCCAATGGTTATTGTTGCCTACTTCCAGTCCATCAATGACAATCAACTCAATGGTTATTTTGCCTACCTTACACACAAACAGATCTTCTTGATCTTGCACCTTACAGATCTAATTGACCTTATTTACCATGTAGATCTACCTGATCTTGCTACCTGTAGATCAACTAATCTTACACTTTGAAGGATCTCATCCTTGTCCTTGATTACAATACAGCCCCATGGGTCTCTTAAATAGATCCCAAACCAAACAATAATTAGAAATGCAGACTCAAGACTAAAATTAGTCTTTACATACAAACTCATTGTCCATCTAAAATTAGACCAGTTCTAGAAACACACAGGTGACCGACATCGGTTTCTATCTGACCAATGCCGGCTGACTATAACCGATGTCAGTTACTGTGTACATTAAATATGACTAATGTCAACTGGCCTGACCGACATCAGTTACTATGACACTCAACAACCTTCACCATTTGCATCAGTGAAGCTTTTAGCTCCATAAATTAACAATCTCCCACTTGGAGATAAACAGTTGCACCTGTATCTATACTTGTACATCCTCTAATTTATTTCTGGCTTGTATCCCTCTTCAAGTTCAATCTTGAAGACCAACAAAATTTGAATGAAGATTTAACTTCTCCTTTGTTCTTAGCTCTATTAACATATCTGTAGGGTTCTTATCCTTGCTAGCCATTGTGACTACAACAACCTTCTGTAACTCTGATATCCAGCTAACCACCATTCCACCAATAGTGAACACATATCCTGTGGTGCTTCTCCTGCCATCCAAGTCACCTGGCATATCCAAATCTACATACCCATGTAGAGAAATGTTTGACCCTGCATAACATAAATACCTGTTGTTGGTCCCTCTCAGATATTTGAGAATCCACTGAACTGCTTTCCAGTACTCCTTTCCTAGATTGGCCATAAACTTCCTGACAAATCCCACTACTTGGGTAATATTAGGTCTAGTACATACCATGTACTCAACCTCATCATGTGATTTAGGACACTATTCATAGCTCAACTTGAACTATCCAACCATAGGTGTGCTTATTGGTTTTACATCCTGCATATCAAACCTCTCCACTACCTTATTCACATAATCCTCTTGAGACAAAATCAACCTGTGATTCTCCCTATCTCTAGAAATACTCATGCCAAGGATTTTCTTTACTACTCCTAAATCCTTCCTGGCACATGTTTGAGCTACTTTTACCTTTAGCTCAGCAATTCCTTGCATGTGTGACCTTGCAACAAACATATACACTACATACAGTAACATGACAATGTAGCTAATGTTATCTAACCTAGTGAAATAAACACAATGGTTACATTGACATTGACTAAAGCCATGCTTTGTCATAAACTTGTCAAACCTCAAGACCATATAACCTGGCCTTCTGTCTCACATATCCATTCTCTCCTTTCTTTAACCTATGAATCCATTCATCTTTCAGTGATTTCTTTCTAGCTGGTAACTCTACCAAATCCCACGTTTGATTCTCTTCCAAGGAATCAATTTCCTCATTCATGCCATGCTCCCACTATTTCTTGGATTCTACCTACATTACCTCTTCAAAACTTCCTAATTTTCCACCATCAGTGAGCAACAAGTAGTATAAAGAAGGGGAATAATGAGGTTGAGGCTTACTTACCCTTTCAGACCTTCTCATGGGTGTTTGAGACTCATTGATAGCTTGTTGTCCACCCAAATTTTGTTTTAACAGTGACTGATCCTGGTCATCTCTCAGTCTACACCTAATCAATGTTGGTTCCATGTGACCAACCTAACCAATGTCAGTTTTTACCTGATCGACATCGGTTACCACCTGATCACTGACATCAATTTCTTGACCAACGTCAGTGTCCACCTGCCTAACATCACTAACTTTGGTCTCCACTGGACCGACGTCAGTTCCTACCAGATCGATGTCGGTTCTCACCTGACTGATTTTGGTGGCTGTGTTTTCCTGTGAGTGATGATTTCTACCCATGAGTTCATTTTGGATCATAACCTTATCCAAATCAACATTGCCTTACTCAGAATTATTCAACCTCTTGAGTTGATCTCTGTCCATCATCTTCTCCTTGAAAACCAAGGCTTTCCAATTCTTAGAAGTGTCAAACACATTATATTTCCTCTTTATGCAATATTGTGATCCTCCAATAGAAGCTCCCTGAGCTGGTCCCCACACATCTGTGTGAATAAGCTCTAACTTGTGCTTCTTCTTTGTTGACCCAGTTTCAAGAAACCTCACTTTCTTTTATTGCTTACAGAAATCTTGATCTATGCTTTTCGAATCTGAAAGCTTACCTTTTGACTTAAGAACATCCATTCCCTTCTCACTCATGTGACCAAGCCTATAGTGTCACATCTTTGCATCTACATCTAAAGTAGATAAAATAGAAGAAGAATCAGTAATATAAGTAGATAGATAAAGTGTACCTACTTTCTTACCTCTTTCTAAAACAAGTGCACCCTTGGAAACTTTCCAAGATTCTGCTGTGAGAGTTACTGTGCAACCCTCATCACCCAACTTTCCTATAGAAATCAAATTCTACTTTAGGACTGGGACATGCATGACATCCTTCAACACCCATGTGTTGCCATTCTATAATTTTAGTTGCACTTCCCCTTTGCCAACCATTTGACAAGGCTCACCATCCCCTAAATAAAATTTTGCAAAGTCTCCATGGACATAATCATGAAAAAATTCTCTATTTGGGGTTGCATGGAAAGAGGCACCAAAATCTAAAACCCAAGATTCTATTTTATCCAAGGAACATATAAGAGCATCCTATACAACAATACCTACATCACTTGCTTCTTTATTTCTTTCATGCTGATCTTCTTTCAACCAATAATCTTTCTTTACATGCCCTTTCTTTCCACAATTCTAGTAGGTTATACCTCCATTTCTAGATTTGGATCTCCTGCCTGTCTTTGACCTTGATTTCCCTTGTTTGCTCTTCTCTCTTTGCCTTCCCTTGCTTTTAACACTTAAAACATTACCTAATGATTCCCATGTGCTTTTCCTACAAATTTCTTCATTCAAGATTACATTAACAACATCATCAACTTTCAAGATATTTGAAGTAGATGCAGTATTACTAACTGCCATTACCAAGCTATCCCAACTTCTAGGTAAAGAGCATAAGATTAAGAAAGCCTTAATTTCATCATCAAAAACTATTTTGACTGAATTTAACTAATTTACTAAACCATGGAAATCACTAAGATGACTATATACTGATCCACCTACCTGCATTTGCAAATTAAATAATTGCTTCATAAGAAATACCTTATTTAAAGCTGAGGGTTTTTCATATAAATTTGCCAAAGATTCCATTAAATCTACCATTGTCTTTACTTGTGATAAGTTGGAAATCACAGATGATGCTAGGCTCAACCTTATAGATCCCAGAGCCTTTCTATCAAGAACATTCCATTCTTCATCTTGCATATTTGTGGGCTTGCATGCAACCCCACCCAATGGTAAGTACAGATCTTTTTGATACAGATAATCTTCTATGTACATCCTCCATAATTGATAATTCTTGCCATTGAATTTCTCCATTCTTAGCTTACTTTCTTATGCCATTGCTTTACTCCCACTCAAACAGAAACCCTTGTGAGTGACCTGTAATCAACAAACACTTAACACACTCTGAAACTAAGGTGTTAGTGAACCAAGCTCTGATACCAATTGTTAGGATCTACACATAGCTTTGATACCAAATATTAGTGTAAACACAAGCTCTGATACCAACTATCAAGATCCTCTCCTGAGAGTACAATTGATTACCTTTGTATAAGAAACTAAACACAGAATTAAACTAGAAGTAATATGTAACTAGAAATCAGAACCAACAAAGAATATGAGATATGAGAAACAATACAATATGTATTAACAATCTTTCATAAGGAAATACAATGAAGAAATCTCTTCTTCCCACACCTCTTATGTGTACAATAACTCTCCCTCAAGAGTTCTCTCTCTCAATCAATTACAATCACAACTCAATAACTGAGTTGTTCCCTCCACCAGTCAGTGACAATCAACCCAATGGTTGTTATTGCCTACTTCTAGTCCACCAGTGACAATCAACTCAGTGGTTGTTTTTCCTACCTTACTCACAAGCAGATCTTCTTGATCTCACACCTTGCAGATCTAATTGACCTTGCTTACCATGTAGATCTACCTGATCTTGCTACCTACAGATCAATTGATCTTACACTTTAAAGGATCTCATCCTTGTCCTTGATTACAATACAGCCCCATGGGTCTCTTAAATAGATCCCAAACCAAACAATAATTAGAAACATAGACTCAAGACTAAAATTAGTCTTTACATGCAAACTCACTGTCTGTCTAAAATTAGACAAGTTCTGGAAACACACAGGTGATCGACATCGGTTCTTGTCTGACTGATGCCAGCTGACTATAACTGATATCGGTTACTGTGTACACCGAATATGACTGATGTCAGTTGGCCTGACTGATGTCGATTATTATGACACTCAGCAACCTCCACCATTTACATCAGTGAAGCTTTTAGCTCCATAACTTAACACCCATCATGTCTTCTATTACACCTATAATTACATGAGTTATGATTCACCCTTCACCTAGTATAACCATGACAACAATGCAACCTATAATAATAACATCTAACTAAAGCATAGTCTCTAACCCAATGAGACAAGCCCCTTTTATTTCTATCCCCCAGCTTATGACTCATTATCCTTATATTTTGTAACACAACCAAACCAGGATATGTCATATGTTCCCTCTACCTCTTATCAGGTTCCTTACAACTTAGGGTGTATCTCTCAGACCAATCCTCATCCAAACCTCATTGAGATGCTAATAAATAATATGTCTAATCTGGAGACATTTATGTCAGGTTCAAAGAATGTGTTATCTTATGAGTAGATATGTAATGAGCTTATCCATCCTTTTGTGCCTATTCACCCTTATCCAAGACAATGGAAACTCCCTAAATTTAATCATTTCTATAGTAAAGAAGACCTACAACAACATTTTCTAGAATTTAAGCATTCTTATTATTTAATAGGGCATGATGATGCATTACTACTTCACACTTTCCCTATGTCTCTTTTAGGTGCTACACTAGATTGGTATATCTTTATAACTTAGCACTCCCTTTTCTTATTTACCTAACTCGCATAAATATTTCTAGACCATTTATCTATTAACATTTCTAAAAATGTTTCTATTATGGATCTTTATTCTATTAGATAATTTGATGACAAGTTTATCATATATTTTGTCACTCGCTAGAGAGGTTTAATCAATCAACTCTTCTTCTCTTTACACAAAATTGAGCTTATTGAGCTCTTCTCGAGGGCATGTACTAAGCACATTTCATCCACAATTTGAGTAGAAACTTTTTTCAAATTTGATGAAGCCTTTACAATGGCACAAAAAATTGAGATTTCAACTATAGATGAAGATAGAGTTAAGTTGTGTAGTAAGAACGTCAATTCCAAATCGAATGACTCCTCTTCTTCTAAAACTTCTCCTTCTAACCAAAAATATAAAGGATCTACCAATGTGGTGGTCATTAAATTAGCTTCTTCCATAACTACAAACCAACTTAATTCTTCCACTTCCCAAAATCTAACCAAGCAATTCCAACAATGATATGAACAAAGATAATACACTCCCATTGGGAGACATATACTTCTATTTTGGAAAAACTATTGCAACAAGCATCCATAACCCTTCCTAAAATCAAGGATCCTATATAGTTTTACCCTTCTCATCCTATTCCAACTTTTTATAAGGAGGATGAGTTTTGCAACTACCATTGAGTTAAAGGTCATAATTCTAAAAAATGTAAAACATTCAAGAACATTGTTTAAGACATGCTTGACAAGGGTGATATCATCTTGGATAACCCTAATGTACCTACTAATAAAATATATATATGTGTTCAAATATCCTTTTCCTAACCATTCACCCAATCAAAATGTTTTTCAAACCATGATTAATAACTCATGTAATCATAATATCCATACAGTTAATATGGTCTTTCCTTCACCTCCAGTCCAACCTGTCCCATAATAGAAGGCACCCATTTTACTTAATCTCACCCATAATAAATGTAATTTGTTTTTACCATTATTCCACATCAAGTAGAAGAGCCTAATTCACCTGTTTCATTACCACATGAAGAAGATCCTCATTTACCATTCCTTTTTCCATAAGAGGAGCTTGTATTGCTAGTTCTTTTTACACCAAACTTACCTATCCTTTTACCACTTGAGGACCATGCCTTACTCATTATATAAATACATGTTGAGGGGAATGTCATTCATATGTTTTACCCTCTTGAGGAACCCTCTTCACCTATCTCTCCTCCATTGATATAAAGTAGTACCCCATCCACTCCTCTTTTACACCTAGAAGAGCTAGTGTTATCTACTCCTACATTAAATGCAAGACCTATTGTGCCTACTCTAATTACACCAATTTTACCACTTTGTTTACCTATGCAGGATCATAATTTACCTATTCCTCACCAACATATTGAGGGAGAAATTATACCTATGTTCTACCCACTTGAAGATCCTTCTTCACCGATCTCTCCTCCACCCATGGAAGAGCATGCCTCTTCTCCTTTTTCTGTTGAAGAAGACCTTATTGTGGCTCTTTATCATCTTTGGATTAAGGTAGTAGGGACCAAAAATTTCTTTCTTTCTCAATCACCAAAGCCTTCTAAAGAACCAATTGTAAGGCCTAAGTTAACTCCATCTAAACCCTTCTCATGGTTAGTGAAAAGTCTAGAATTTATTAGCTCCACAAAGCTAGATCATGTGGCATTTTGGGATCAACTAAAAAATCCTTATCCTACACAATGAATTTCAAAATTTACCACCAACCCTCTCACTACCCTTTATCTAAAGGTCTTTGATAAAGTTAGAGCTTCTTTACTAAAATCACTAGAATCTTGTCCTTTTATATCAGAGCCCTCACCCTCATAGGCTTTTGCCACATTAAAGCAGATCAGGTCTTCAGACATACATACTGTCTCTAATATAATTTATAAACATGTGAAATTAGATCTAACTCTCCAACCACAAGTTGGAGTTTCATGACTAGAAATACAAAAAAATTATGCTTCCTAAATCTTTCTGATCTTTCCCTCTTTCACCCTCAACTTTGTCATTAATTTTAGGACCACACCCCTATACTTTAGTTGGAATATCACCAATCTAAGCAAAACAAAAGGATAAGTTACCTCCACTACTACCTCTACCACCTAGTAGGCCTTTCACATCTAACATCATGATACCTAACACCAAGAAAGTGTCAACAAAACATGTGACTCCATTGCCACCTAAAAATGTGCCACATAAAACCATCCCTGTGACTCATAAACTAGAGAAGGTGTCCACTCCTATTACAACAATAAGTGATAGCCCACTCGTAGGCTCTTATATCATTTTACTACACTAGTTGTTGCAATCTTCCATAACAAATCTTCCTCCCATTAAGCTTTATATCCCTCTTAGACCAAATCCATCTTGGTTTAATGGTACACAAGTGTGTTTATATCATCATTCACTTGGACATGATACTGAAAGTTATAAATCTCTCATGATAGTCATTCGATAACAATTTGATGTCAACACTCTCTTTGTTGATACTCCCATTAATATTCCTACTATTACACCTCTATCATACATAATGCCTCATACTATTCCACCTAAATTCAAACCCAAAGATGTTGTCATACCCCTTTTGCCACCTCCTTCACCTATATGTCAGATCAACATAGTTAATGTGGCCACACAGTCACAAAATCAAAAGGATAAAGGTAAGGAAAAGGTCATTTCCCCTTCGGCTCTTCCCTTATCCAAAGACACTACTCCTCTAAATCCCAATATTTCCATCTTAGGTGTCCCAAAACTAAGGTCTTCAAAAGTTATTCAAAGCTCGATGGTGAAACAACTTCACTAAACCCCCATGAAAATGTCCTTGTATGATTTAATCCAGGAATCACCCCAAAACTATCAATATTTTATTAGTGCCTTGAAATTTATTGAGGTACAACCTAGTAATCCCCAACCTCTTATAGCTTTAGTCAGCTCTTTTAACTCCATCTCCCTAATTTCCTTTAGTGATTCAAAAATTCCACTTCAACACCCTGAAGATCAGGATTTTTCCCTTCTTATCACTACATATATCAATCAAACTCATGTTAAAATAATCATGATAAATGGGGGATATAATATTAATATTATCTCCACCCATGCCTATGAATAGCTATCTCTTCTTGATAATTACATGTCTCAAATTGATATGGTGCTTTGTTCCTTTAATGATACCACAGCTACTACAATGGGAACTATTGTCTTACATATCCATGTGTGTCCCTATATAATTCTTGAGCTCTTCTATGTTATATAAGGAGAGTTATAATGAAACATACTACTTATACAACCTTGGATATGTTCTATGGCATGTGTGCCCTCAACCTTACACTATTGCATCAAGTTTGAGCATAATGGGCAAGTTCATGTTATTCCTACCGACCCAAATTCTTTCAAAACATACAACATGACTTATATCCTTAATGATGTTCTCATTACATTAAAAACATCTTCTTATCTACATGATACTTCTGAATCTTCCACAATCTCTACTACCCCAGTTACATAGATACTGGTGACATAAATTCCTAACAAAGACCCCATGGAGGAAAATTTCAAGCATCTGTCACTCAGAGAATATCATTTGTTGACACTCAACATGTTCCATACTACACAAGAGTATGGAAAGATTCATATGCACCCCAATTATGATCCCTATATTAGGATGGTCATCTAATATGGTCCCCCTAACCTTCAAACTAATTTCACATATGGGGGAATTGATTAGGCTCCTATTGTCAACAATCTTCCTCTTCACCACAATCATTTGCCTATGACTTATATTTCTTGAGCAAGCCTAGTTTCACTCACACCTATATTTATAGGTGTGCCTAGAAAGGATTTGGTTTGGGTCATTATGAGCAGGGTGTTCATATGCCCATTAAATATCACACCAACAAAACCATTAAAAATGTCAAAAAGAGGCATGAACTAGGTTATGATGAACTAACTAAACTCACCAAAACTTCTCATATACCAATTATCAAAGAACCAATCTCTCCTTCTCCACCATCTTATCCACCATCACCTACCAAATCAAAGATATCTATACCTCTTAATTTTTTTTTTCAATAAATTTCATCCATTTAGGCCCCCTCACCTATCACCGGTGTAAGGAAACAAGGTCCCTTCCTCTCATTTATCCTAAAATTATTGATGAAAACTCTCCCACTATCAACACTATCCAATGTCAAGATGATGATGTTATTCTCGCATACATGGGTATAGATGATTCTTATATCTAATTGTCACTTCCATCTGAAATGTAGGCTATGTTAAATGAATCAACTATTGATATTTATTTTCCCTCTCATGAGAACCCCCTTGTCCTTAAAATTGGCCAGTCTTTGGATTCCTCTAAGTAAGATTATTATGCCACATTTCTTAATGACCATAGCAAATCCTTTGCTTGGTCTTATAATGACATGTTTGGTATTGATCCCTCTTGCATCACCCATAACATTATAGCCAACTAAGATGCCAAACCTGTTAAGAAAAAGATTCATAAAATACACCCTCGTAATGCTCTCCTTGTTAAAGAAGAGCTCTACTACCTCCTTTTTGTTAACTTTATTCAACCCATTGACTACCCATAATGGGTTTCCAATATCATTCCTATCTAAAAGTGATAGGGGGATCTACATTTACATCAACTACCGTGACTTAAACGTTTCTTGTCCAAAAAATGAATTCCCTTTACCAAGTATTGACCAATTTATTAATCTAATAGCCAACCATGAGATGCCATCACTTATGGATGGCTTCTTAGGTTATAATCAAATCCTGATTACTCATGAGGATCAACACAAGACCAATTTCATTACCCCATGGGGGACTTTCTATTATTGGGTCATGCCCTTTGGTTTGAAGAACGCTAGTGCCACCTACCAATGTTCCATGACTTACATCTTCCATGATCTCCTACACAAAATTATGGAAGACTACATGAATGACTTACTCAAAAAGTCTAAACTTTTCCAAGATCACTTGACAATTCTCAAAATCATATTCACTCATCTCCTCCAACATAACATTTGACTAAACCCAAAGAAATGCATCTTTAGTGTCCTTTTTCATAAGCTCTTAGGCTTTATCATTTCTCTCCATGGTATTGAAGTTGACCCTAATAAGGTTCGAGTAATACTATAGATTCCTCCACCTACTAATATCAAGAAACTCTATATCCTACAAGGAAAGCTTCAGTCAATCTACCACTTCATCTCCCAATTGTCGGATCATTACCAACCCTTTCACCATCTCCTCAAAAAAGATGTCTTCTTCCATTAGAATATAGATTGCCAAGAATCCTTTAATGCACTCAAATGGTATCTCCTTTCCCCACTAGTTCTTATTTCACCTAAGGAAAACCAACCTTTCTACCTTTACATCTCTATAATAGACCATTCTCTGGGTGCTATGATTGCACATCAAGATGATCACCATCAAGAACAAGTGGTTTAATACATAAGCCACACACTTATTGATTATGAAAATTCATATACCCATACCAAAAATATTTGTCTCACATTGGTATTTATAGCCTCCAAGCTCCACCATTACCTCTTAAATCATAAAACTTACATCACCAACCATACTAATCCCCTAAAAAACATGGCATTCCAAGCCATATCACAACCAACATGTATCTTGATGGCTTATGATCCTTACTAAATTTGAATTAGAGTTTATTCAACAAAAATCTATCAAGGGGAAAATGATCATTGACTAATTAGCTACCACCCCTTTACCTGACAACCAACATTCTAACCTTGAATTTCCTAATGAATACATCACAATACTCTCCACTGATGACATCTCCTATCAAATGATTATTTTCTTTGATGGGTATAAATATTAACATGATGGGGGTGTTGGGGTCATTCTTATTCCTCTTGATGGTGAGCCTATGCCTTTGTCATCTAAACTAGATTTTGAATATACTAATAATATGGCTAAATATGAAGCTTTGATCTTAGGGCTTCAAACAATTATTTTCTTGGGTGTCAAATCAATAACCATTTTTGGTGACTCCTAGCTAGTGGTTATTTAGTTTAATGGTTCCTACCTATGCAAAAACACAATTCTATAATGATATAAATAGCATGTAGATACACTATTATGATCATTTGAATCTTACCTCTTATAAATTGTTCTTTGATCTATAAATGAGTTTTTTGACATAATGGCTTCACTTGATTCACACATATCTTCTTCACCCTCTTCCTTAGAAATCTATGTCACCTTACACCACCTAACATTTCCCTCTTATTTATCAACCAACATCATTTTTATAGGCAATGTAACACACAACCCACATGACTTATGGTACAAGCAACTCATGGATCACATTTTCTTTTCTATTACCCCTTCTAACCTCTCCAATAATGGGAGGCATGCTTTCATGAAATGTGTCACTCATTACACTATTCTAGGGGGACTTCTATATAAGTGAGGTTTTTATGGTCTTCTTCTTAGATGCCTCACTAGTATTGAGACTCCCTTCGCCATTAAGGAAGTCCATGACGGGATTTGTGGTGGACATTTTAGTGGTCACGTAATTTCCAAGTGTATCCTTTGACTTGGATATTATTGGCCAACACTCCATCAAGATTGTAGTGATTACATTTAGCATTACATCAAATGTCAACAACACACTAACCTCCTTCATATTCCAAGCCATGAATTACAAGTCACCAAATAATTTTGTCCCTTCTCCTAATGGGGTTTAGATCTAATCAGTGAGATTAACCCTCATTCATCTTTCCATCACTGTTATATCATTACTTCTATTGAATACTTCACCAAGTGGGTCAATGCCATTCCTCTCATCTCCACTAAGACTAAAAAAATTATTGACGTTATCAACCATCACATCATCTATTTTTTTAGTATCCCCAATAAAATTATAATAGATAACGACAAATCTTTCAAAAATGAGACTATCCAAAATCTTTGTGACACCTTTACAATCAAATTAAGTTTCTCATCGCTATACTATCCACAAGTAAATGGATATGTATAAGCTTCTAAAAAAACATTCACCAAAATCCTCATGAAGGTAGTCAATTATATTGGCAATTATTGGTACATACACATTTCCTTTGCTTTATGGGCTTATCATACAAGAATTTGAACCCCTATAAGTGCTACACCTTTTTCCTTGGTCTATGGGATGGAGGTTGTTTTGCCTCTTAAGGTCCAGATCCCTTCTCTTTTCATCTCTCTACAAGACATAATTACTAATGATGACTTTCACTAAGAATGTTTGGCTCAACTTGAGTTGCTTGATGAATGATGTCTCATATCCCTCAACCACTTACAAATCTATCAAGAACATATCAAATGTGCTTACAACAAAAACCTCAAAGAACAAGATTTTAATATTAGAGATCTCATCTTAAAAGAAAATCAACATGTGATGAACATGGATAAAAGAAAATGGGGTAAGTTTGATCCTAATTGGATTGGACCCTACATCATAACTTACATGTATGGCTCAGGAACTTATCATTTATCTTCTCTCAAAGGAAAGCCAAACATCAAGCAATTAAATACTTTTCACCTATGACCATTCTATTTTTAATCAAGTGATGCTTCACCTCATGTTTAACTTGATTTCATACTTTAAGAAACCCTATTACATTAATCTCCCTTCCTTTTAACCTTTATTCCTACACACTTAGTTAACCTATGAAGTGTTATGGTTTTCCCTCAAAGTGTAAAACTCATAAGCCTCTATAGTCTTGTCCATGATTAAATTTAAAGAAATAGGATACATTGACAAGTTATAATCTCTTAGGTCATGACTCTCAATGTAGACTACTCCCTTGAAGGACAACTACATAACTTCACCTTGATACTATAAATAGACTTCTCCTTTGAAGGAAAACTATTAAAAATCAAAAACAAAAACTTAGACTACTCCCTTGAAGGAGAACTATTAAAAATTAAAAACAAAAACTTAGACCACTCCCTTAAAGAATGGCTAAGACAAGATTTGTTATCAAGAGAAATAATGACTTAGAAGCTTCTTGTATTGATCAGATTCATATAACTTCAACACAAAAAAATCCCACTATAGGCTTCTTGCATTGATCAGCTTACACAAAATAAAAACTTTAAGTCATGGACTTGCCTATAGTAGCTCTTCGGTCACCCATAGAAGGGGTATACCATCCTTACTAAGAAGGTTATGCTACGTAAACATTCTCACTCAAATTACTGTTTTGAACTCATACTATTTCAATGGACTTTGCACTCAATTGATAAAAGGTGAGTACGATGCTTATCTAAAAAAAAGGTCAAATGATGCAAATAATGAAAGAGACTCATATTCTTAAATCTATTTATGTTATGATTATAGTCTTTGTCAATATATGAGCATTGTGCCTCTTTATTTTGCATCCCAATTACATGTCAATTTCTCTTTTGGGATCAAATCTCACAAAAAAAAGATGCAATCACTGTCTCGCCTTTCTACCAATTCTTCTTGATTCTTATAGTTATGTGTATACACATATCCATCTCAAACATAAATACTTAAAACCACACTAAAAATAACAAACCATTGCTCATGAGAAATCTACCTAACATGCAAGCATAGTTTCTATAAACAACAATAAATAGAAAAACTATCAAGCCTACTCCATTTATTTTAAGCATACACCATCACAAATATGGAAAAATTCTGAAATAAAATAACATACCCAACATATTCATCTTAATTATACACCATCACAAATATGGAAAAATGCTAAGGCGAAGCGAATAAATCAACTATGCATATACCATCACACATATGGGAAATGCTAGTCTAACTCATCTAACATGCTCAACATTAACATAACATAAACATCTACATCATTATAATAATATCAACATCATCACCATCATAATAACACATTGCATGTGTGTGTGTGTGTGTGTGTGTGTACGTGCATGCGCATGCTAAATATGAATGTACATCAATGGATCATATTCGTAACATCTCTCCCTCAAAATATACATCATTTATAATTGACTTGTAGGTTAGTGTGTATACAACATATATAAAAATATCAATAACAAATTTTGGCACTCAAAATCCTTGAGGCTATAGTCTTGGTCATGAAGAAGAAGTGTCATCACCACTCTCCACCTGTCTATACTACGTGAGCTAAAATCCATGGCAAGTGTCATTGATCTCTCCTACTCTCTAAACATAGAATACCTATGAATCTATGGGATCTCCTTGATGGCCCTCTCAGAGTAAGCAATCTCATATAGAGTAGTGTTGTACCTCACTAGAGATACAGTCTACAGTGGACCCATCACACCTATTATAGGACCTTGTACTAGTACCTATGGTAGAAGAGGAGTAGCCTGTCCTATTACTCTCAAACTATCCCTCTCTATTGTCAATGTAGTAATCTAGCCTTGTAATTCCCCAACCTAGCCCTACAATGTCATAGTCTACCCTTGTAAGACCAATACATGTGTCTGTGTTGCATCCTGAGCCTACACTACCACATCTTAAGCCTATAATACTAAATCTTATGCCTTTACTACTATATCTTATGAATGTACCACTACATCCTAAGCTTGTATGACTACATCTCTCTCTCATCACTCCCTATAAATTTGGTGGTGGCTTCTTGACTTGAACTATGGGATGCAAACCTATCCACCAAGCAAGATAAGCCATAGTGCATCAAAGATCTACTACACCTGGGCTTACTGGTAGCTCCTCAAAATTTGGCCCATCTTTCTCCTAAGGAAAGTGTAGGGGTGCCTCTATATCATCCCTCTTATATTGAGGAAAGGAGGGAGGCACATCCTATAACAAGCTAAATTATCTCCTGACCCATGCCATGAGTATCATCTCTAGCTCTCCCACTCATCTCCCTCTAACCCATAATGTGATTTTTAAATTGACAAGCTACTCTACCTATTCTCTAAATGTAGGGCATGTCAATTAGGGCATATAAACAATATATATATATGAATAAATCCCTCTATCATATGCCTATAATAATCAATATCCTGCACTATACTATCTACTCATGTCTGGGCCAACCATCTCTACACCATCTGAACCTAACCCTAAAACTGATTGCAATCATGGTGGGTAGTCCCAATGGAAATGTCACCATGATATGATCATATTACCAAAAATGGAGTAAATGACTGACACACAAATTGTATCATCATTATAGCCTCAAACCCTACAACTCTTTGTATAACTATGCAACAAAAACTAGTCCCCATGCATACACAGTCCACTACACAACCATCTATAATAGAACACCTATCAAAACAATAGGAAATCTCCCCCTATCTATGTCTGGTAGTGCATATACTATAATCCATATCATCATTAGGATACTCAATTGGTGTTACTCCTCATTAGTAGTGTATAGCGGCTCATATGTAAAGCTCACTAAGTGATAGGCCACCTCACTAACATGCTTTTTAAATAATGTAACCATGTGAATATCATGATCCTCTCTCAAATAAGAGAAGAGTTCCTCACCCTAGATTGGCAACTATAAAATCTTATACACATCCTCTTGTGTCACTATCAACTCTTTGATCAATAAATGGAAGGTGTTGGTGGTTTGATCCCACCTCTCTATCAATGTTATCATCAAACTCACATCACATGTAACTCAACAATATTATCTCACTCCTTCTAACCCTATAGATTCCATGTACTCCCACTCATCTAGGGTGAAATCCCTCTTCATCAATACTAGTAGTTTATGTAGTAAATCTCATAATGTTAACTCCTACCTAGCTTGCATCCACACACACAAACCTTAAGTCACATAATTTCTAATATAAACCTCCATCCTTTTTTCCCTTCTCTATAAGAGAACTACATTAGCCTGAGGCCCTCATATAGGGTATGTAGGTAACACTTAGTTGACATGGGTTATTTTAAGGTTAGTTCAGCCATATACCCACCTAACTATCTAACCTATTCACCCACCTAAACCCTAGGCCTCACTACTTATCTCTCCACCCTAGGCCTGACTGATTATCACAACTCTAGGCCCCATGACTTATATCTCAAACCCTTAATCCTATGACCTATATTTTAAGCCCTAGATCCCATGACCTATTTGAACTTACCTTTTCCTAAAAACTTCCCTTAATTTTTTTACCCATACCTTAGATCTTTTTCCTTATGCACTAGGATAACTACATTAGCTTGAGGCCCTCAACTGAGCTCTATAGGTAGCACTCAGTCAACATGGGGTCTTTTGAGGCTAGCTCAACCATTAGGCTAATTGACTGACTCAATTAGGGATTTAAAATTGGCATTTTCTCTTATTTTGGGTTTTTCAAGGTCATCAACATTGGTGGAACCCACCGACATTAGCACTGGTATCGATCAATGTCGATGAACCCCATTGACATCAGTGATTGGTTTAACCCTAAGTTTGAATAACCCATCTCCCATTTTTGATTTTTTACCTAAAAACTAATCCCAAATCCCTCCCAAATTTACCAAAACCTACCCCACCCCATTTCCTACCCCTCTAATAACATTCTTTCCCTCTAAATTTTTAGTTTAGCCTAAAATAACAAATTAACAAACTTAAATTCAAATTCAACTCCAAAGGATCTTACCTCATCTCTTTATCTCCTCTAGGTTGGAATAATTGGCCCTTGTAGTGGTGCACCTCTAACTGGGTCCCCTCCTAGCTCTACAATCTCACTAAAACTCATAGCTCTTTTTCTCTCCAATCAAATGTTGCAAATAAGTTTTGGTGGGCCACCAAACCCCTTTTTGTTAGGTTTGGTCACCCACTGACATCAATAACCTTGACTTAAGCAACTGATGTTGGAAATACTTCCTATCAATATCTATGATATAATTGATCTTGGCACCCTTAAATTAGAGTTTCCAACCCAAACCACAACCCTTTAGACTACACCATTAATCTAGGGTAACTTGGAGATCACATATATCTCCCTAACCATGCCAACCAACTTTGAGATCACATATATCTCCCCAACCATGAAAACCAACCTTAGAGATCACTTACATCTCCACTGATGATGACTTTTGATCAGAGATCATGAATATCTCCTTGACCATTAACCCTTTTAAACCAACCTTGCATTGCTTGTCTTGACCATTTATGCTACTTTGCTATAGTTGGCTATTGTACAATTGGTGTTTGGAATCATGACTAAGCTAGTCTTATCCTTTTAAACCTTTTGTGTTTACTAATACCACTTCCTACCTTAGATACTTGGAATACATGGACCACTTGAGCTACAACTTTGGTCATTTTAAGCTTATCAACTATCATTTACAAGCTATGATTTGGTTATTTCTATCTGATTCTTCCTCACCTTTATTATATTTTGATTATGTTAACTATAACTTATCATAATATACATTCAAGAATCCATGTTACCATGCTCTCACTCAACATCCACCACCCACTTAACTCTTTATCAAACTAGTACCTGATTCCAAATTCTCCTCTGTTAGTTCTCATTTTGAGGGAGGATACCTCATCCAATACCTAGAGCATCCGAATTCTATTTTTATCTTGTAACTTGTCAATACAAATTACAAAGCTAAAAAGGGGAAAATGTAGACACCAAAATTAAGTCACAAATGTGCATAACTCGCTATGTTGAAACCCACTTGAGACCCTTTTAATAATTAGCCTTCCTAATCCATGCTTTTACCCCTCACACATTTAATTAATTTAAAATATTTAATTAAGTTAATTAAAAACTACTTATGACACCTTACCTAACCACCTCATCGTAAGACTAAATCTTACCCTCTAAGTCACCTCAGGACTTAGTCTCCTAATCCTAACTACCCATGACTTGTTCTCACCCTAAACATAAATTCCTAACTAACTATGTCCTTCTTAACCTTGTATTTCTACCATTTCATAATAGATACCACACTTGGGAAGAGAAAGAATAAAAGATAAGATAAAAATATCCCTTTTACCTATTCTCATGTGATTGACATCAGTCAACCCATGGCTGACATCAATGGAATCACTGATGTCAGTTATGTAAGCCAAATTCCAACCTAATGTTCAGGTCAGTAGAAACAAAAGAAAATTATTTATTCGCATACAAGCTTTAAAATTCAAATTTGTACATCTAAGATTACCATTACTCTACACAAATTAGTCTAAATTAGGAATTGATATACTACATAGAGCTTGGATTCTTCTAAATTTTTAGCACACGCTTATCTTTATATTCACCTATTACTTCACATGCCTCATTAGATCCATTATATTTGGCACCCATGGTTCATCCATTTCATCAGCTAAGTATATCTTTGTGTTTTGGTGATTCCTTTAAATATTCATTTTATAATTACTTTAGATTATACTATTTGTCATTTTATGAACATCTTGACTCTCCTTGTAGATGAGTTGTAAAAATCCTTCACCTATTTTCCTCTACTCCAAACATACCAACCTTCTCTCTAGACCCCCATGAGTCTTACTCCATTAATACTCTTCCCAACCTCATAAACCTAACCAACATCCATCTCCCAACTCAAAAAAGTCTCCTGCAACCCCCTAAGAGCCTACTACCCCTACCGATATTAGTCTCATAACTAACATTGGTCATATAACTAACATCAACCATATCTCCTTATTGATATTGATAGCCTAACTAACATTAGTGACTATGTATTTCCACAAACCTCTTTGAGCCTACCCAAAAAACATCCAAAAACATCAACAACTCACATTACCTACACTATGTCACTCTCTACTACACTTAGACTGTAAGAATGGTGTGAATATCTCTCTCTTACTCTCTCTTTCATTTTGTTATTCATTACCATTTTGTTTCAAAAAGTGGACTATCATCCCTAAGGATGTTTGATACTTTCAAGAACAAGCGCATAGCTTGGTATCACACTCAATATCTACTAACAAATATTTTTGGTGGTAGTGCTTTCTTATTCATAGGTAGTCTTCCCTAGCCAAAGAGGAGTGCTCAACATAATCTAGATATGAAATGCATCAATATGGGTTATCTCTAATTGGTAATCCCTACCCTTCATCTTTGCTTTTCCTTAAACATCAAATAGATTCAAAATTTAGTGAAACACTATGAACTCTATAATCTAAAGAATCTTTGGATACTAATGATGATGGATGTTTTCCTTTGCTACAAATCCTTCTCCTTAGCTTTAAAATTCAGCTATGCCAAGGAGAATGGGTCCCACCAGGCATGCCAAAAACTATTGTCATCTCAATTTTCACCCATGGGGGGAGTTCTTCAGGTTCCCTCCAACTAAGCCATAAAATGGGAACAATCTTAGGATATGGGTTTCTTATGGTGAGGTTGAACCTTTAGAAAAGGTTGGTTTTTTTTTAGATATATCACCTAAACTAATCTCTAACTTAGAAAATGGAGAGAAATAGATAAAAGTTCATGAAAACATGTAAAAAGAGGAGATGCACCATTGTTTTGAACACTTATACTTGCACAAGACACACTATCAAACACTTTCAAGACTAATAAGTATCACCTCACTCACTCTTTGACCATCTTTCACATAAGTATTTCACAAAAAAGCATGCACTAGTTATTAATCTAGCATGGGAGGGTAGTTTTCCACTTCCAAACTAGTCAATGGACTATCTATAACACTTAGAATGACCTATGAAAGCTACCAAAACACTTCATGAAGGTGGGATAACTTAGACATAGGTAAGGAAAGCATACATTCACTTAACCACATCAATGAATTCATAGCACACACTTTAATTTATCTTTAAAATAGAGGATTTTAGTCTTTATTACATGAAATAGGTGTTATAGTACAAATCTTGGCATAGCTTGGGCAAGCCAAAAGCATAATATTCTCCTATCTATAAAAATGAAATTTTTTTTTGAGCCCTTTTTTAGAAGAAGAAATGCAAGATATATATAAAAGGGAAGAGAGACATGGAACCAAGAAAACAACAAATAATAAATGAGGGTCAACTTCCCTAATTGATTAACATTGATTTGAAGATGCTGAGTCATGATCTATTGAACAAGAATAAGTCCCTAAACACTTTGGAACTTTATTGAGTGCTCTACTATCTTCGTCAACCTCTAAGCTTCCCATCCACTTATAATACCACGCTTAATCTTTCTATGCTCTTTACATTATTAGGATCAAACTAATTTATCTATGCCCCTTCTGACATTTCTTACATAGACACCATTCTACCATTACTCCCAAATCCTAAATATAGGTTCATTATAAATGAAAATTAATCACCTATTGGTTTTCATATAACCATAATTATGATGGAGATCTACAAGCTAGGCTTTCTTTATTATGAATAAGACATAAAACCTACATCTAAAATATCTTGAGAAGTTTAACAGAGCTTTAATTACATTAAATGAATTTGTAAGGCTAATTCAAGTAATTTAAATTGTATTTGATATTTTCATTTACTTGTTTACCTACTCAAGATGGTAAAATATTTGATCTAATGTGTCTAATTTCATGTCTTTTCCTTGGTATGTTCTTTTCCATTTTAAAACCTAACCATTGTAAGTTTGGACATTTGTCCACCTCCTATGCTCCCTAAAACTTGATCGAATCTGATTTGTTGATCCTCATGGGAGTCTTCTAGGCCTAACCTTCATCACTACCATTGATATATCGATTTGCATCTAGATCATGCCACTTGGTAGCCCCACATTTATACTAAAGATATTTTTATCAATATCATCTAGTTAATGAACTTGTACCATTTGGTAACATCATGTGTAATATAAGATCTTTAACCTTTTAACCTCATGTGCACTATCAATATGCTTTGAATGGTTTAATATGTGCTATTGATCTTCCTTTCGCTTGATCAAATTCACACTATTAACTTGATAAGTCATTATGATCATGACACTTGTCATTGACACATTCAATCCTAGGATCCACTAAATTTTTTATCATGATCTCAACATTGATCCTAAATTTCATGATTCAACGTGCACCATGTTGTCCCTAAAAAGTGATTCCTCATTTTTTAGACAACATAGGACTATTTTGGTCCTGCATGGCCAAAATTGTCCCTCCCCTTTCCAAAAATGTGTTCTGAAACATTCAATTTCATCATTTTCTCAAACTTTTTGGTAAAGGGACTAAGAGTTCAAAGGTTTAAAGGTTCAATTAATTCAAAGGTGGCTTCAATCAAAGAAAGAAGTAGTGAATAGTTAGTTCAATCTACATGTTCAATCAATACGTTCAAGAAAAAGCCTACGAAAGTCACCATGTGTCCCATTGAAACTCCATGAAGCACGACAAGTGTCAGTGTCCATGTCTCCAGTCTTTTCATAAGCTACAAGGATTATTTTGATAAGTATCTTAGAGTCTTGTAGAGGGTGACAAGTGGAAACTATCAAAGGCCCCAATGTATTCATTTAAGAGTAGCATAATGCACCACATGTCCCCTCCAAAGCTTGGTAGAAGCTGACAAGAGTCCTTATCCATAGCTTCTTTCTTCTACTTTTTATTTTCATTAAAGACCATGGTGAGCCTTAGGTAAGTCATAGAAGTGAGCAAAACATGCCATGTGTCACCATCTGAGATGATCCAAATAAATCCTTTTGATCTCTGCAGTCTTGCTAGAACTCAGTGGAGGCCGGCAAGTGTCATCATCTACAAGAGCCCAACTAAGCCCCAAACATTTCTATGATGTTGTAAAGGCCTGAGAAGGTGGATGCTACCAATTTTACATGGTATAAGATGTCATGTATCCTCACCTATTCTTGTGGAAGATATCGTGTGGCACTTGTCCAAAGAGCGGGAGGTGCCATGTGTCAAAGGAAAGGGGCACTCACAAAATCAAGGCACATATGGAGCCAAGGAAAGGTTTCCTTTAGATGAATTGTTTGAAGGAATTCCTTTGAACATTTTTACTAAAGGAAATAAAAGGGACGATAGCCCACCAAAGAATCAAAGCCTGAAGGCCACTTAGAAGACACCAAAGGGCATGTTCCCTTTAGAAAAGGGTTTGAGCCTTAGAGGGCTGCAAATGCTGCCAAGTGTCACATGCTGAGACATAGTCTCGAATGAAGCTTCTTAGAGTGGAACCTACCACATGTCTTGAGCCACTATAGTAGAAGTTTCCATGTGTCTACATCTACACCCCCCTCAGTTGCTAATCAATTTCAAAGCTTATTTCAATAAGCCTATCTCAAAGCTATAGATCCCGCCACGTGTCCTCACCCACATTGCAGTGGAAAGTGACCATGGCAAGAAATAAAGATTGGAAGGAGTTGCTAGGAGACATGATAGGCCTAAAAACATCAAATTTGTCACAATGAAGTGTCTGTCGATTCCAACAGACTCAAGACACAGACTTGAATACATTTGAAAAGACCAGACCAAGAGAAGGAAGAGACAAAGAGGGAAACTCAGTGGGAGTTATTTCTAGTAGGTGGAGTAGTTCATCAGATAGATATTTGGAGCTTGAAAACATTGAAAGTGCTATCTATTTATTCCCTATGAGATTAAGGTAGAATAAATAGTTACATGGCTAAGCAAGTGATGAAAGGAGAAATTTAGGCTCAGAAGGAGGCACTAGAGATGAATCAACACGTCATAGTCAAGGTAGCCACCCTACTCTAGCATGGGCCTTCCTAACAAAAATCAAGAATGCATCCAAGGCATTGAATGCACTGAATGGGTCACTTCATTGGGAGAAAGTTCCAAGCTTCCCTCAGGCCTCTATATATTGTAATCTCTTATGTAATTGAAAGAGAGATCTTCCCCTTACTAAAATCAAAACTCTACCCAAATTGAAAGGCATTACTGAGACTTTGAGCTCAGACTGTAATTCATATTATTTTATCTAAATGAGAAAACAAGTTACTTATAGACTTTGTGCTGTTATAGCTTATGCTTTCCTAGGAGATTATTCATATGTCTATTTCCTAAGAGCTTTCTTATCCATTTGATTTAACAAGCAGAACTAATCGAGGTGACTAGGAAGGTGTCCTAAAGGCCAAATGTGGGATGACGTTGTGCCCCCATAAGTACCTTCAATGTGTCTACATTTTCCTTTCCTATATAAAGAGCCTTGGGATGATGTGGTGCCCCCATTGTTCTTCATTTTTCTCCCTCAGGTTGCTGGTCACTCAGCACCCCTATTACCAATTACTTGCTACCTAAAATATTTATTTTGCCTATTGAAGAACACTTCTAAAAGAAGAGAAGTGCCTTCTATTGTTACACTAGGATTTCTAATATTTAGGAAGGAATCTAGCTCTTAGCTAAAAGTTGCTTCTGAAAGAAGAGAAGTACCTTCTCCATCACATAGGATTTCTTCCTTATTGATCAGCATCATCTCTAAAAGAAGAGAGATGGATGGTTTATCCCACCTCTGTATCTTACTTTTTGCATATATATATAGTATATAAGCTCCTATGTATCTATAGGGAACCTCCCCTTGATGAGAGGAGAGATTTGTCTCTGGTTGATGTAGTAAAGATGCACACATAGCCAACCAATCTTCCTGCTGTGGTTGATCAGACCTATTTTGTTGATCAATACGTTGATTGAAAAAATATTCACCTAATAGTTTTTTGGTGACTCTGTTAGGGAAAGACAAGTAGTTCAAATCCTCAAGCTTTAAACAAAAGTGTGACTAGTCCTTTTCTATTTTTGATTCACAATCTAGTAACCCCATGCTATACCAAAAGCTAGAGAGCTCAAGGTGTTGTTGATCATGTATTTGAGTTGGCACAACAAAGATATTTTAACTTGTTTTCTCCCCAACCTCAAGTTCAACAATCTAGGAGTGTCCTTCCTACCTATACCAGGACACCAACACAAGGTAGAGCTAATTTTCATGTGGTTAGCAGAGCCTTGCGCATCCAAATTCTACCCATATTTGTTATCCCTACTTTCAATAATCCTATCATGGCAGATTGAGGCCCCTGGGGTAACTCTTTTGGCCCACTTAATTTAAATCCACCCCTACATGAACTTCCATGAAGCTCAAGAAAGAATTTCCCCAAATTCTTTGGAGATGGAAAAGTCCATCCTGATGAACATGTTACTGCCTTCAACATAGATTGCAATGTGATAGGTGTGGAATTTGAGGACATGTTAGTTAGGCTTTTCATGGAAACATTGCAAGGTGCTACTGTAGACTAGTTTTACCACCTGCAAGCCCAATCAATAACTAATTGGGACAAACTCAAAGCCAAATTTGAGTCCAAATTTAATCCTACAAAGGATGCACACACCTTGTTGGCCTAGTTCACACAAATGAATAAGGAGCCCCAAGAGCCTATGAGGAATTTCATAGCAAATTTTGATAAGTTGAGGAATTGGATTCATGTTATTACTTAGCAAACCCCTAAAAACCTCAAATGCTTCTTCATTAACTCACAACTGCTTGAAGTGAGTTTCCTGCTAAGAAGAGCCAATCACATAGATCTTGAAGCTACTCAAGATTTGGCTACCAAAGTCGAAGATGACCTTATTGTTAGATTGTGGAGCTAAAAGATTCAACTATGCAGATATGGAGAGGTTGCTAAGTTCTAAAAGTACCAGCATCGACAATGTGACCGACATCAGTCATGATGTATGCAGAAGGCAACCGGCATCGACAGGGAGTTGGCCAACGTCGGTCAGCACCAGTTAGATGGGGACTGATGTCAGTCACCTATGTGTTCTAGAACTGTTCATTGCATGAATAGTTATTTTGTTGAACTAATTATTTGCATGTAAAGGCTACTTCGAGTCTTGAGTTGCGTGTCTATTATTAGTAAACTAAGAGTCTAAGTTATTGTTTAAGTCTAGGATCTATTTATAGACCCATTGTCATGTATTTTAATTATGAGCTAGAAAGGAAGGCAAGGAAGATCCTTCCATTGTAAGATCATTGAGTTGCAGGTTGTTGCAAGCTCATAGGAGATCTACATGTGTAAGTATGGTCTATTGAATTGTAGGTTGCAGGTTCATGGGAGATCTACTTGAAGTACTTTAGAGTGCTTGGTGTACTAGTAGGATTATTACTGACTGGTTGGATAGGTGAACACCAATTTTGTGTGTGAGTTGTGTGTTGGGACCATTTTTGGTAGGAGAGTGAACTTTTGAATAAGAATTACTGTACACTTGAGGTGTGGGAAGCCTCTGTAAGGTGGAAGAGTGTGGTGTCTCTTTATTATATTCTTTTTGTGTATGAGTATTAATACAAGATTGTATATTGTCTCTCATATTCTATGCTATTTGTGAATTCTAGTTACTTGTACTTCTGGATATTTTTGCATGTTTAATTGCTTGTATTTGGTAATCATATTGTGCTCTTTATAAGGAGCAAGATCCTAACAAGTGGGATCAGAATAGGCGTGTTTGTTCTTGGATTCCCCATCAACTGGTATCAGAGCTTTTGGTTGGGATACTAACAAGTTGGATTAGATCTGGTTAGTGTGTGTTGATTACAGGTTACTCACAGGGGTTTCTATTTGAGCGGGAGTAGAGCAATGGTAGAAGATAGTAAGCTAAGAATGGAGAAGTTTAATGGAAAGAAATATAAAAAATGGAGGATGTAGATTGAAGATTATCTGTATTAGAAAGATTTGTACTTACCATTGGGAGGGGTTGATTGTAAGCCCCGAGATATGAAGGATGAAGAATGGGAGGTTCTTGATTGGAAGGCTCTGGGATCTATAAGGTTGAGTCTTGCATCGTCTATGATTTCCAATTTATCTTAGGCTAAGACAATGGTAGAGTTGATGGAATCTTTGGAAAATTTATATGAAAAACCCTCAGCTTCGAATAAGGTATTTCTTATGAAGCAATTATTTAATTTGCAAATGTTAGAAGGTGGATCTGCACATAGTCATCTTAGTGATTTCCATGGTTTGGTAAACCAGTTAAGTTCAGTCAATATTGATTTTGATGATGAAATTAAGGCTCTCTTAATCTTATGCTCATTCCCTGAAAGTTGGGAGAGTTTGGTAATGGCAGTTAGTAAATCTACATCTACTTCAAAAATCTTAAAAGTGGATGATGTTGTGAGTGTAATCTTGAATGAAGATATATGCAGGAAAAGCACAAGTGAATCATCAGGGAATGCTTTGAGTGTTGAAGGTAGGGGAAGGCAAAGAGAGAAGATAGAGTGTGGGAGATCAAGGTCCAAGATAGGCAGGAGATCCAAGTCCAGGTATGGTAGAATAACCTACTGGAAATGTGGAAAGCAAGGGCACTTAAAGAGAGATTGCAGGTCAGGTGAAGATCAGCATGAAGGACATGAAGAAGAAGTAGATGTTGTGGATTATGTTGCACAAGATGCTCTAGTATGTTCTGGTCCCTCTTTTCATGCATCCCCAAATAGGGAATTTTTTCATGAGTATATCTAGGGAGACTTTGGAGAAATTTGTTTAGGGGATGGTAAGCCTTGTCTGATGGTTGGCAAAGGGAAAGTGAAGCTGAAATTGTAGATAGATAACACATGGGTGTTGAAGGAGGTCATGCATGTCCTAGTTCTAGAGTGGAATTTAATTTCTATAAGAAGTTTGGGTGATGAGGGTTGCACAGTAACTCTCATAGCGGACTCTTGGAAGGTTACCAAGGGTGCACATGTTATAGCAAGAGGTAAGAAAGTAAATATGCTTTATCTATCTACTTGTATTACTGATTCTCTTTTTGGGTTATCTAATTCAGCTATAGATTTGAAGATGTGGCTTAATAGGCTTGGTCACATTAATAAGAAGAAGATGCATGTTCTTGAGTCAAAGGGTATGCTTTCAAATTTGAAAAGAATGAATCAAGATTTTTGTATGCAGAAGAAGAAGGTAACGTTTATTGAGGAATATGATGTTCGTGACAAGAGTAGGAAAGCCTTGGTTTTTAAGGAGAAGGTGATGGACAGAGTTCAACATAAGGGGTAGAAGAATTTTGAGTAGAGCAAGGTTGATTTGGACAAGGGTTTGATCCAAAAGGAGCTCACAAGAAAAAGTTAGTTCTCACAAGTAAAACACAGAGACCGACGTCGGTTAGATAACCAGCGTCGCCATCCAAATAGGGACCGATGTCGGCTATGTGCAGCCTAACGTCAGTGACTCAAGGTAGATAAACACCAGCATCAGTCAGGGGGAACCGACGTCGTTAGTGAGGCAGTCGCATGGAACCGACATCGATCGGGTGCAGATTGAGATGTGACTAGCATCAATCAATGAGACAAATTTTGGGTGGACAACAAGCTATCAAGGAGTCTCAAGCACCCATATGGAGGACTTAAAGGGTAAGTAAGCCTCAAATTCTTCATTTCCCTTCTTTACACTACTTGTTGCTCACTGATGGTAAAGAACTAGGAAGTTGTTAAAGAAGCAGAGCAAGTTGATCTAGGAAATAGTGGGAGCTTGGCATGGATGAGGATGTGATTCCTTGGAGGAGAACCAAATGGGAGTTTTTGGTGGAGTTGCCAGCTAGAAAAAAGCACTAAGAGACAAATGGATGTTTAGGATGAAGAA
Source organism: Torreya grandis (assembly GCA_037957365.1). NCBI lineage: Eukaryota > Viridiplantae > Streptophyta > Pinopsida > Cupressales > Taxaceae > Torreya > Torreya grandis. The sequence goes on along the minus strand of JARHVA010005808.1, from coordinate 377,946 downwards.
GAGCTGGAATGGATACGTGAGATGGAAGGCCAGGGTATATGGTCTTGAGTAAGCTGCAGGACAATGGAGGTTTGATCACTGTGTTTATCTTTACTAGGTTGGATAATATTAGCTACATTATCCTATTACTGTATGTTGTGCTTATAGCAAGGTTACAAATATAGGGAGTTACTGAACTAAAGGTAAAGATAGTTTAGAGGTATGTCATGAGGAATCTGGGAGCAACAAGATTCTTTGGCATGAGTGTGTTCTAGGGACATGGAAGGTCATAGGTTGACTTTGTTTTAGGATGATTGTGTGAGACCGGTTAGCATGCCGATGGTTGGACAGTTTTATGAACAATGTCTTGATTCACATAATGAGGTTGAGTACATGTGTACTAAACCTGAGTTTTCCCAAGTAGTGGGAGTTGTCAGAAAGTTGGATCCAATCTGAGAAAGAAGCATTGGAGGGTAGTTTAGTGGATTCTTAGAGGGACCAGCAGTAGGTGCACATGCTATGCAGGGTCAAGTTATTTTCTACATGGGTTTGTAGATGTGGATGTGGTAGGTGATTTGGATGATAGGTGTTGCACCATAGGATTTATGGTGGCTGGTCTTCAAGAGTGATCTTGAAGAGGGATACAGAGCCAAGGGAACAAACTAGATGATGTACAGGTATAGGTACAATTATAGCTATTTATCTCCAAGTGGGATATTGTTAGGTTGTGGAGCTAAAAGCTTCAACTATGCAGACATGGAGAGGTTGCTGAGTTTCAGAAGTATCGGCGTCGGTAATGTGACCGATGTCGGTCATGATGTATGCAGAAGGTAATCGGCATCAGTAGGGAGTCGGCCAATGTCGGTCACCACCAGTTAGATAGGGACTGACGTCGGTCGCCTATGTGTTCTAGAACTGTTCATTGCATGAACAATTAGTTTGTTGAACTTATTGTTTGCATGTAAAGGCTACTTTGAGTCTTGAGCTATGTGTCAATTATTAGTAAACTAAGAGTCTAAGTTATTGTTTAAGTCTGGGATCTATTTATAGACCCATTGGCATGTATTGTAATTATGAGCTAGAAAGGAAGGCAAGGAAGATCCTTCCATTATAAGATCATTGAGTTGTAGGTTGTTGCAAGCTCATAGGAGATCTACATGTGTAAGTATGGTCTGTTGAATTATAGGTTGCAGGTTCATGGGAGATCTACTTGAATTACTTTAGAGTGCTTGGTGTATTGGCAAGGTTATTACTAACTGGTTGGAGAGGTGAACACCAATTCTGTGTGTGAGTTGTGTGTTGGGACCATTTTTGGTAGGAAAGTGAACTTTTGAAGAAAAATTACTGTACACTTGAGGTGTGGGAAGCCTCTGTAAGGTGGAAGAGTGTGGCGTCTCTTTATTGTATTCTTTTTCTATACGAGTATTAATACAAGATTGTATATTGTCTCTCATATTTTGTGCTATTTGTGAATTCTAGTTACTTGTACTTCTAAATATTTCTTCATGTTTAATTTCTTGTATTTGGTAATCATATTGTGCTCTTTCTGAGGAGCAAGATCCTAAAAAGTGGGATCAGAACATGTGTGTTTGTTATTGGATTCCCCATCACTTATCTTAGTAAGAAAGATAAGGAGGGACCCAAATAAAGGTAAATCTTCTTCTTCTTCAAAATATTCCCCTTTTGCCACCACTGATCCTATGATGCAAAATCTAGAAAATGAGGTGCTAGCTCTCAAAAGGCAAGTGGCACAAGGAATGTCATCTACTCCTGCATACAGAGATGTACCCAAGAGGACTTTTTAGAATCAGTCATACTAAGGCAATGCTACCAAGAATTAGGGTTAACAAAATTGCCTTCCTCCTCTGTAGAGGAATCTCACCCTTAAAGCACCTCCAAGTGACTCAGCAGTTGGATATCTTGAAGATGAATCAAAATTCTCATCCTAGCCTAAGTTGAATCTTGAAGATGATGCTAATCTATTCACTATGGAAGAAGAAGAATTAGCTGGTGACTCCCATATTGGTTTCCTAAACTATCAGGATGAACCTAGGAGTAAAATAAATGCAGTTGAGGGGTCATATGCTATATTCACCTAGTCCAAGAATCAATCAACTCAACAAGCTGATAAAGAGAAAGCAGAGGAGTAACCTTAACCAATAGTTTCAATTGCTAAGTGGGGATCCACTCTCCCTTTCCAGCCAAAAGGCCTGGTGATTGCAAGAAAGGTAAGTACCCCAAATTCCCCTATGCCTTTTACTTTAAACACATAGTCCCATTCTTGCCCCCTAAAACTCAAAAAGATGAGCTCTCCTCCTCCATACCTAGTTCATTTCTAGCATTTGACATAATTAATCATATTAAAAAAACCAAGATTCAAATGTCTGAATTTGAATTCCTGCAGTCCCATCTTGAATAATTAGATAAATTGGTTTAGTGTGTTAAAAACTAGAATGTCCCTATCGAACAAGCAGTTCCCAAAGTGACTCATGATTCCCCTAAGGATGCATCCACCAGGAACAATCTTTTCATTTCCCCTCCTACTACACCTAGTAGGACTAAACCTTTTTATGTCTCACTGCTAATAAATGGATGGTAGCTAAATAATTGCATTATCAATTTTGGAGCTTCAGACAATGTCATGCCTACTAAAGTAGCCAAATCCCTTGACCTCACATTGACCAAGACATTTGGTAGGTGATTCTCCATAAAGAACAAACAAGTGCCATTACTGGGGCAAATAAAAGATGCCCAATTTACATTTGCTACCTTTCTAGACAAAAGAATCAAGATGACTATCTTGGTAGTAGACGTCCCAGCATCATATGGTATCCTTCTTGGGTGGAATTTCTATAGGGATGTTGGTGGTGAAGTGAGCATGGATTTATCAGAGGCAAGGATTCTAGTCAAAGGTGTCATGAAGAGGCTGCTTCCTGAAAAGGAAGCAAAATACATAGTTACCCAGACCTCAGCACCTAAATCTCAAATCCTATTCGAGTCTTCAAGCTTGGGTAATTAATCTCTATCCACAGATGAAGTTCATGAGGCATCTGATGAAGCTCTTGAAGGTGACAACTTGGAAATGTATTCAGATGGAACAACAAAAGAATTGGCTAAGCACAATGTAAGTATGGAAGAATCCCCTCTTTAGAATAAAAAAGAACCTCAAGGAAAATCAGTATCAAATGAGGTATGGATTATTCAATATGATGGCAGTTGTTCCTCCACTAGTTTAAGAGCTACGGTTGTGTTAATATCTCCTCAAGGAGATATTTTTCCTTCATCTTATAAGTTGTAATTTAGCAACACGAATAACACAACTAAGTATGAATCTCTATTTTTGGGATTAAAAGATGCTAGGGACAAAGGCATCAAGCTCCTTCATGCTAAAGGATATACCAAACTAGTGGTTTGTCAAGTGAGAAACTTGTATCAAACCAAGAATGAAAGATTGCACCACTACCATAATCTAGTCTAGGATCAACTCAGAAACTTTGATGCTTTCAGCATCTGTGTAGTTCCCAGAGAATTCAACGATCAGACTGATGCACTAGCTATTTCAGCCACCCTCTTGATCCCCCACCTAGATTTCAAAGGAGACAGGTACACTATTGAGCTGGTCTTTAGACCAAGTGTGCCTGATAATGCCATTCATTCATAGGTATTCAATAATGATGATCATATCATTGCCTTCTTGGAGCAAAAGGATAGCTTCAAATGGCTGCATTTTGAAGGCAATGAACCTCAAGAGCTTGAACTGACTCCTGAATCGATTTCAAGCACAAGTGAGGAGTTCTTGCAACTGAAAGTTAATAAAATTCCCAAAGGCCTTGTTTCCCTTGAGAAGTTGTTTGATAAGCATGATAGATTTATCAAACAACAACAAATGGATTCAAGCTCCTCCCAGGAGTCTGATCAAATAAATCTGGGAACCAAGGTGGACCCTAAGATGGTGAACATTAGGAAGTGTTGTACTCTTGGAAAATGTTTCAAGTTCACCACTTTTCTTAACGAATACATGGATGTCCTAGAATACTCCTATGATGACCTAAAATGACTCTAGCCTGATGAAATTCGACACAACATTCCTCTCAAGGCTGATTCAACACCTTATAGGTAGAAGTCTCGGCATTATAATCTAAAGATATCAAGTAATATTTTGTCAGAGATTCAAAAAATGCTAAATGCTAGGATAATCTTCCCAATCCATCATTCCACTTGGATTGCCAATATAGTGCATGTAAGGAAGAAGAATGGTGAAATTCACATTTGTGTGGATTTTAGAAATTTAAATCAAGCATCCTTGAAGGATAATTATCCTTTGCCAACCATGAATCAAGTGCTGTAGATAGTGATGGGTTCAAAGATGTTATGAATGTTAGATGGCTTCTTAGGATACAATTAGGTTGAAGTTGGTGAAGCAGACCAACATAAGACCACTTTCACCAGACCTTGGGGCACATTTACATATAAAAGGATGCCTTTTCACTTAATGAATTTTTATGCCACCTTCTAAAGGGCAATGGACCCTACCTTCAAAGATGAGATGGGTAAGTTCATCATAGTTTATCTTGATGACTTGACTGTCTTCTCCAAGCATCGCCCAGATCATGTGAGCCATTTGTAGCAAGTGCTAGAATGCTACCACCAAAATGACATTTCCTTAAATCCCAAGACGTTAGTCTTCAGAGTAATAGAGGGGAAACTTCTCAAACACATTGTGTCCAAGGGAGGCATAAAGATTGACTTAGACAAAGTCAAGTCTATCCAAGAACTTTCCTTGCCCACAAGCAAGACTATTGTTCACTCTTTCTTTGGGAAGGTGAATTTGTTACGGAGGTTCAAATTTGAGTTTGCCAAGAAGACTAGGCACATTGTAAACATGATGAAAGGAAAAGCCATTTTGAGCTAGACTGAAGAAGGCAAGTCAGCCTTTGAGGATGTCAAGACTGCCATTACCCATGCACCAATTTTGGCCTACCCAGACTATAGCAAAGAGTTCACTATTTACATCTATGCTTCAGAACATACGCTTTCAACAATTCTAGTTCAATAGAATAAAGAAGGTATGGAACTCCCATTTCTTTCATGAGTTTTCCTCTCAAAGATCATGAGTTGAAGTACTCAAATATGGAGAAGCACACTTACATAGTGGTGAAGGCTGTGAAACATTTTCATTTCTACATCCTCAATTCTTGAGTGACTTCGTTGGTCCCTGACACTACAGTGAAATCCATACTAACTCAGCTTGAGTTTGGGACAAAAAGAGGCAATTAGGTTACAAAAATTTAGGAGTTTGATCTAATCATCAAACCAATGAGGCTGGTATGTGGAAAGGGGCTATGCCAACTGATTGTTGATAATAAGCCAAGTGGAATGGAGTGTAAAGAGCTAGAAGTGGATGACTCACATACAATCCTCTTCATCTCCACCACAAATGAGTGGTATTCAGGTATTGCTCATTTCCTTACTTATGGTGAATGTCCTACAAACCTATCTTATAAAAAAAGAACCATCAAGCTGAAAGCTACTAATTTTGTCCTCTGAGACAACAACCTTTACAAGAGGCACCTTGATGGAACGTTCCTTCACTATGTGGACAAGGAGCAGCAAAGCTGACTTCTAAAGTCCTTCCACAATTTAACCTATGGAGGAAATTTTTTTGCCTTGGTGACTACCCATAAGATCCTACGAGCTAGGTACTATTGGCCAACTCTCTTTCGAGATTCATACAAGTGGGTCAGGAGATGTGAATTGTGTTAGCAGTTTGTCAGAAGGCCCAAGCTAGCTACCCTGCCTCTTGAACCAGTGGTCATAGAAGAGCCCTTCCAGTAATGGGGAATTAAATTTATTGGTGTTGTAAAACCATCATCAAGTGTTGGACATGATTATGTCCTTACAACAATAGAATACTTCACTAAATGGGTAGAAGCAGTTCCAACCAAACATGCTACTTTAGAAGTAGTATGTAATTTCCTCAAAGAAAACATCATGTCCAAGTTTGGGGTCCCAATCAAAATTGTCACTGATAATGCCGCCTACTTCACTTCTTAGGAAATTACTCAATTCTGCTTGCACTATGGAATTACACTCTCTCATTCCTCCCATTACTTCCCAAAAGGGAATGGAAAGGCTGAGTCAAGCAATAAAAACCTGGTGACTATCATCAAGAAGTTGGTGGATGATAACCAAAGGACTTGGCATAAGGCATTGGTTGATGATCTATGGGTAGACATAATTACACTAAAGAGAGCAATTGGTATGTCTCCCTTCCAACTTCTTTATGGTGTAAATGCTGAGATACCAATCACCTTAGAATTGCCAGCATTGAAATTGGCTAGGGCAATTGAAGATCAAACGTATGAGAACTCACTTGAGAAGAGGATCATGTGCCTTGCTAAGATGAATGAACAGAGAACTATAGTGGTGGATAGAATTATTGCCCATCAAAGTCTGGTGAATAATCTCTTTGATTAGAAAGCAAAGAATCATGATTTCTAGATTAGAGATCAAGTCCTACTGTGAGACAAGAGAAGAGACCCAAAGGGGATGCATGAAAAGTTTGATTCCCTGTGGAGGGGCCCTTTTACTATTCATCAGCTCAATGGTAAAAATAGTTTCTTGTTAAATTATCAAGATGGCACTCTCTTTTCTCTGCCTCACAATGAGCAACATCTAAAGCACTTCAACTCTTAAAGTATTGGATGGGTTCCCCTATACATATGTATATTTGTATAGTCTTTTGTTTTATTTTGTTTTCATTTTTTGGAGCCTTTATTTTTGGGTAGCATGACTCTATAGCCCAATGGCATACTTCAAGGCATCGGAGATTCTGGTTTCTACTCCCCTCAGCTATTTTGAGTTGTCATGTGAAGGAAGTTCCCCAATAGGAGCCAGTTTTTATCCCTAAAATGTGATTCCTCATTTTTTAGACAACATAGGACTATTTTGGTCCTACAAGGCCAAAATTGTCCCTCCCCTTTCCAAAAATTTGTTCTGAAACATTTAATTTCATCATTTTCTCAAACTTTTTGGTAAAGGGACTAAAATCTTAAAGGTTTAAAGGTTCAAGAAATTCAAAGGTGGCCTTAGTCAAAGAAAGAAGTAGTGAACAGTTGGTTCAAACAATTGGTTTAATCTTCAGGTTCAGTCAACAAGTTTAAGAAAAAGCTCATAGAAGTCACCATGTGTCCCATTAAAACTCTATGGAACACAACAAGTGTTAGTGTCTACATCTCCAGCCTTTTCATAATCTATAAGGCTTCTTTCGATAAGTATCTTAGAGTCTTGTAAAGGGTGACAAGTGGAAACTTATGAAGGCCCTGATGTATTCATCTAAGAGTAGTGAAACGTGCCACGTGTCCCCTCCAAAATGTAGTGGAAGTTGACAAGCATCATTATCTGTAACTTCTTTCTTCTACTTTTTGTTTTTGTTAAAGACCATGGTGGGCCCCAGGTAAGTCATAAAAGTGAGTAGAACATGACATTTGTCACCATCTAAGATGGTCTGAATAAATCCTTTTGATCTCTACAGTCTCACTAGAACTCGATGGAGGCCGGTAAGTGTCATCATCCATGAGAGCCTGACTGAGCCCCAAATGTTTCTATGATTTCGAAAAGGCCTAAGAAGGTAGATGCTGCCAAGTGTCCATAGTGGAAGATGCCATGTATCCTCACTTATTCCTATAGAAGATGCCATGTGTCACATGTCTAAAGAGTGGGAGGTGCCATGTGTCAAAGGAAAGGGGCACTCACAATATCAAGGCACATATAGAGCCATGAAAGGTTTCCTTCAGATGAATTATTTGAAGGAATTCCTTCAGACATTTTGCCTGAAGTAAATAAAATGGATGATAGCTTGCCAAAGAATCAAAGCCTGAAGGCCACTTAGAAGACACCAAAGGGCATGTTCCCTTTGGAAAAGGGTTTGAGCCTTAGAGGGCTGTAGATGCTGCCAAGTGTCATAAGCTGAGATAGTCTCGAATGAAGCTTCTTAGAGCAGAACCTACCACATGTCTTGACCCACTATAGTGGAAGCTACCATGCATTTGCATCTACACCCCCCTCAACCATTAATCAATTTTAAAGCTTATTTTGATAAGCCTATCTAAAATTTGTAGATCCTGCGATGTGTCCTCACCCACGTCACAGTGGAAAGAGACCATGGAAAGTAAGAAAGATGTGAAGGAATTATTAGGAAACATGATGGGCCCACAAACATCAAATTTATCACAATGAAGTGTCTGTCGATTCCAATAGACTCAAGATGCAGAACCAAATGCATTCAAAAAGCCTAAGGCCAGACCAAGAGAAGGAAGAGACAAAGAGGGAAACTCAGTGGGAGTTATTTCCAGTATGTGGAGTAGTTCACTAAGTAGATATTTAGGGCCTACAAATATTGAAAGTGTTGTCTATTTTTTCCCTATGAGATAAAGGCAGAATAAATAGTTGTGCGGCTAAGCAGGTGATGAAAGGAGAAATTTAGGCTCGGAAGGAGGCACTAGAGATGAATGAACATGCCACAGTTAAGGTAGCTACCCTGATCCAACATGGCCCTTCCTAAAAAAAATCAAGAATGCATCCAAGGCATTGAATGCACTGAATGGGTCACTTCATTAGGAGAAAGTGCCAAGCTTCCCTCAGGCCTTTATATATTGTAATCTCTTTTGTAATTGAAAGAGAGATCTTCCCCTTACCAGAAGCAAAACTTTGCCCAAATTGAAACGCATTACTAAGACTTTGAGCTCAGATTGTAATTCATATTATTTTATCTAAATGAGAAAACAAGTTACTTACAGACTTTGTGTTGTTATAGCTTGTGTTATCCTAAGAGATTGTTCGTATGTCTATTTCATAAGAGCTTTCTTATCCATTTGATTTAACAAGCAAAACAAGTGGAGGTGATCAAGAAGGTGTCCTAAAGGCCAATTGTGGGACAACATTGTGCCCCCAATAAGTACCTTCAGTGTGTCTACATTTTCCTTTCCTATGTAAAGATATTTGGGATGATGTGGTGCCCCCATTGTTCTTCATTTTTCTCCCTCAAGTTTTTGGTCACTTACCACCCTCGTTACCAGTTACTTGCTACCTAAAATATTTCTACGGCCTACTGAAGAACACTTCTGAAAGAAGAGAAGTGCCTTTTGTCATTGCACCAGGATTTCTACTATTTAGGAAGGAATCTGGCTCTTGGCTAAAAGTTACTTCTGAAAGAAGAGAAGTACCTTCCCCGTCACACAATATTTCTTCCTTGTTTATCAGCATCATCTCTAAAAGAAGAGGGATGGATGGTTTATCCCACCCCTATGTCTTACTTTTTGCATATATATATATATATATATATATATATATATATATATATATATATATATATATATAAGCTCCTTTGTATCTATAGGGAACCTCCCCTTGATGAGAGGAGATATTTGTCTCTGGTTGATATAGTAAAGCTACACACCTGGCCAACCAATGTTCTTGTTGTGGTTGATTAGACCTATTTTGTTGATCAGTATGTTGATTGACAAAATATTCACCCAACACACCATATATATGCATTTGACTTATTGACTCAGTTGCTCACCCATGTGTTGTTTATCCTTGATCCCAACCTATGAGATCATACCACTTGCCAAACTTGTGTTCAAATTTGAAGTATGTTAAGGATTTTTTAATCAAAATGACTATTTTCTGTGGCTTTAGTTTGACACTTCTAGGCACATCTCATGTTGTTATATCTTTTTAGAGCCTTATATCTTGAGATATAAAACTCATCAAGACATCAAATTTGTAGTGGATGATCTTGGAATAAGCACAAAGTACACCATTTTTATGCAATTATGATACCTTAGTTGACCTTCACATTGCACTTATGAAACACACACAAATTTATCTATTTATCCTTGCATGATGTATTAATATATTCTAGTTCACAACTCATTAACTCACAAGACAAACTGGTATGATATGTAAATTTTTGGATGGTAAGCATAACAATTTGGCCCATGGGGTCGAAATTGTCAACATTAACCAATAGGTTTATAACTAATCCACTTATCTAAGGATCACCATGAAAATATATAATAATAAAGAATAATTCTAAATAACTAATAAATACTCCATCTAAATCATTAATGAAATAATATAAATTCAACTATGGTTGATACAACATTACAACCACTAATATAGAAGTACAATGAATAAATATTATAGTTTTAAACAATATAATAATATCTCAAATAATAATACATTAGACAAATCTCCATGGATCACGAGTCTCCATGAATCTAGAGTCTCCATGACTCAAGAGTCTCTATGACTCTAGTATTAATATGTAATCTCAAGTGTAGTCTCTAGTGTTGTACTCTAGTTGGGAGGGAGAGAATCATCCAAGTGATTTTCCACACCAATAATGGACCATGGATCTACCACATTATATCCTAACAAGGGGATGACCCTTCCTTCATGCATGGGTAGATAATGATGGTATGGCAATCTAGAGTGACAAACCAGAACTCATGTGTTCTAAATGTCTAATACGTAATGTGTATCATAAATAAATTCATTATAACATGACATCACATAAATATGAAAACTAGATCAAGATATAAAATGAAAATGTTTAATTAAAAAAATAAATTAGCTAAATATTTAAATAATTAATGATCTCTAGGATTAGTTAGTTTCATACATACCACTCAATCAGATTACTCCTCATCTTATATTGACGGTACTAATTAAGCTAGTGGAATTCATCCACTACTTATTCAGAGTCATGCATGTGAGATTTGGTAAAAATATATAATAATATAAAAACCAATAAATTCATTCAAAATATTTCTCTTTAGCTCATAAAAAAATTCCAAGTACAAAAATATCACATACACATATTTAGTTCATCAAATGTAATGCAATGAATATATAACATCTAGTTTATTATTGAATAATAAATAGAATAAAAAAATCCTCAATATAACTTACCATTCAGGTAATGATTTACCTAAATTCCCAATTACTTTAATCACAAAGAAACTTATAATGTTATTTCATCCCTAAAATAATCATTCTAACATGTTATTTAATTGTTCATATTCCACATATAACAAAATCCAACCCAAAAACATATTAATATACTTTATATTTAAAACTCTTAATTACATTACTGTAATGATTTTAATGAACATTAAAATGTATACAAGCACCCACATTCACACTATTATGGTAATAATATTTTCAAACATAACACAACTGTGAATGTACATACATACATACATACATACATACATACATACATACATATGTACATACTATATACATACATACATATGTATGGTATAATCATTTCTAGTTCTATTACATAATCACCAATGTATAACTTATACCATGTATACATATATTTTGAAAAATCTTCAAGTATAATTTCAATATAGTACAATTAATTTAATATATATGGTATATTATAATAAGACATCTATTGTCAAATATCTTAGAGTCTTCTGTATACTCTAAGTATACATCCAACTAAATGAATAGTCCCATACCCCTTTTATAAACTAGATAATTCCCAAAATATTTTCTTAACTAAAAAAACATAGAATTTAATGTCATTCACCATTCATACATAGCCAACCATTACACACCAAATCCATTTATTCGCATTACTCAAATCAAATTGAATCATATCAATGTTTGATTTTTTTGTATATAAATATGATCAAAGACATACACACAAAAATTTTATGTCTAACATTATTAAATTCATGACAATATATCTCAATTCCAAAGTTTACACAACCGACAAAATAGTACAGTTGATAACCAATAACTAGTCTATTTTTGTTGTATTATCTAAATCAATTTGCATAAAGACTAAGAAAATAAACTAACTATGAATTGATTTACTCTATCTCAGACTCAAAAAATACCTTATTCAAGTAAATATACAACCAAATTTTATATACATAAATCATCGTTAAAGCATACTAAGTCCCTAAATATAAAGTTCAATTGATAAACATAATTCAACCAAGGCATTACATATTGGATGTATGCAATGGTAAATGCAATAGATATATAAATCAATCCTAGTTAAAAGAAGATAAATACTATTTAGACTTTTGATTGGGGATACATTAGATATTTTGGGTCATGATCAAGATGGATCTGTTAGACCTAGCCAAGATATTTCTTCACACAATAAATTCACTAGGGAAGGTTCCAAAGCCTTTAGTCAAGCAAAACTATGCAATAACCCTAACTAGGTCTTATGTTTTCATATTCACTAAACTAATAACAATTAAATTATATTATAATATAGTGCTCACCAAAGCTTGTGGCACAAAGTGGGGGTAATAAACAATAAAATTAAATATGCATAAGAGACATATACTCATGTACTTTTATATAGAATCCTAACGAATGGAAAAGAAGTAAAAATGCATATTTATCTACTCTTATAAAGGAGAAATAATGTTAAGAATACTTGCATTCAAAGATGAACCTATTAAGCCTCAATCTCTCCCTTGGCCAAGGTACTTCGCAAGAGGTTTTTTTGGTATATAAGGATGACAAGGATAAATCAATTTTAGGCTACACAACCTATCAATGCATCCAAAAGACTTTTCCATAAGATAAGATTCATAGCTCAAAAGAAAGTATGAAACACTAAGCTTGATCCTCAAGTAGAATGGTGGATAAGTAGACATATAATATATCTTACTTCTTCTCTTCTTTTATAAATTATGAAATGGATGTGTTTATATAGGTAGATCTAACTGTAATCCTTTCTAAAAGTTTAGGATAACAAGGTCAACCTAGTCAACCTAGTATCATTATTGAAAAAAATAAATTAGGTCATAGACTAGGTTGGCTATGGGATGACCTAGAACCTAATAAGTATTATCAATAAGAGTAAAAAGTCAATGGGGTTGACTATATAATGTAAACCATCAAAAATGGGTTAAGGTTAGGGAAGGGCTAACGAAGGTGGTAAATGACTAAAGGAGGGTGAAAAATAGGAGACAAAGCTTAGGCAAATGGTTTTTAGAAGATGCGTGTGTGTATAAAAAGTTGTAATAAAGGACAACAATCCATTGAAGCACCAATGGTCTACCCACCCCTTTCCCAATGAACCCATTAAGGTGTGAAATCAGAGAGATTGAAATTTGATCAGTTTTTGCAAGATAAAAAGCATCGATAATTGATAAATTTTAAAAATATTATGTGTATACATATGTCCCACTCAAAATTTATCATGTGTTATGTAGGTACACCATAGGATGGTGCTTTGGGAAAAGAACATGGTGACGCTAAAATTGAATAAAGTATAGTAAGGATCAAATAAGATAAATAAAATGATAGAATTTAAAATCACATACCGTTACTTATATTAGTGTTGTAAATAAAAGAGATGCAAAAAAAATGTAAAAGTGTTCAATGTAGGGAACAATAGGTTAACCTGTAGAGATTAGTGAAAAAGAGCAAAAAATCAATTTATTTACAATCTAGACATATAATAGTTGAAAAGATTCTCTATGATGTCAGGATTCTAGAACATTTTACATTTTGGAAAAAGAGTTAGTAGAGACAAAGATATGATAAAAATAAGAAATATAATGGTAAATATATGAAGCATAAATAATTTTTAACATCAAATATAAATAGGTTGAAAAATAATTCATTTATTATTTTTACTATTTTAAAAAAATTGAGCTTTGATAGACCTAGTGAGAGACCAAAGAGCCACAATGGTGAGGAGATGAAAACTGATATGGGGAAGATGTATAATGACTATAGTGAGTGAAATATAGGTAAGTAACTAAAAATTTCAAAATTTTGAATATTTTTATTTGAAATTGAGTGAATTATATAAAATTGACTGGTAGGCAAAATATATGTACTATAATGAACCCTAGGAATTTTTTAGGGACACTAGGGGTCAAATGGGGTATTGGTTAGGAAGGATTCAAACTAATAAATGCCCATGGAAATTATGGAAATTGGTAAAAAATTCATCACTATGGATGAATAGAGTTGACCATGTTGACTTAGTCTATAAAGAGCAAGAAAACCAATAGTTTGACTACGTAGTAGTGGGCTAACTTATTTGGTTAATGAAGGGAGATGAATTATTACTAGTAGACTAACTTAGTTTTTTATTAAGTGACCAAATTAGTTTTTTATTAAGTGGCCAACTTATTACTAAAAGTTATAAATAGGGCTAACTTAGTACTAGTAGGCCAAAAGGTGGTTAAATTAGTACTTCAAAGGTTGGCATAGTATAAATTTGATAGGGATGATGTAGTATCCCTAACGAAGTATAGGGTTGATTTAGTATGTAATAGGTAAATTTGGTAGAAAATGAATAAAATAAATCAAACCAACTAAGTTTGTGAAATTTATAAAAATATATTTGGAATATCAATGACATGGATATTTAATACATCCTTTTTTGTTTGATATTTTACAGATGTGCCAAACATATTAGTGATTTATCAATCTACCATGGTTACCAAATTTTCTAGAGCATTTGATAGATGTGGATAGAGTGAGACTAGTCATACTAGGTCTAGGAGGTATCATGGAGATGAGGCTTATCCCACTGATTATTGATCTCATTGTCATGTTCCTCAGGGCATGGGAGTGGTTAAATAAACATGTTTTTATGGGTGGTGGATGGGGATACCATAGAGGTGGGTATCACACTAGAGGACATCCAATCATTTTTTGGATTACCAATAGGAGGGACACTGATGATTATAGGGACACAATATGATTTTTAAGAGATATGAGAACTAGCTAGGTAAGTGATGTGATCAAATAGGATCTACTTAAGATTGAGGGTTAGTTTATTATATGTGTATATTGCATAGATTCTATACATTCAGAAGGCTATGATTATACTTGTGACAACATGAGTGTTATGCCACAAGTTAGATGGTAATATATCATTTTATATGATAGCCTTATGTTAGTTTATTTTGGATCAAGGTGCACTCTATGATTCTAGGTCTATCATCTAGGTCCAACTCATGCATGATATATATATGATGCTATCTAGAGGGAATAAGACCATGGGACCAGTTGTGTTGCTTAGTGTGTGGATATATGAGAGGTTCTTGATGTATCATCCAACTAGGTTTCCCCATGTAATTGATGATAGGTTGCCTCAAGTGACTAGATGGAGACAAGACCAGGTAGTGTGGGCCATGCCCCATGTGCCAAAATTGTAGATAATCACATAAAGGGATATCATGTGGTAACAATAGAAACATATTAGTACTATTTGGCTCGATTGGGTGACCATGACACTAGGGGTGGCTCTAGTGCAAATCATAGGCCACTATACCTGGTGGGTAGAATTGTAATGAATGACATGCTTGATAGGGTAGTTTAGATTCCTACACCCAATAAATCCTCTAGTAGTATCTATTTTTTTGGTCACAACATGATAGGGAGATAGGAATAGGAGGAGTGTTAGTCAAGAGACTGGTGATCAAGGTATAACATGTGAGACCATGGACTAGTTGAGAATGATAACCAACAACCAAAGGAGGAGAGGGCATGGATGTAGATTCGTGGGTGTGTTATAGAAAAGGGTGTGCAAGGTTGTCTTAGTCAGTTTTTGGTTTCTTATAACCATGCATAAATATGGGATATTTCATTAGCACTCAACATTTTACACTCAACTACAACAACATCAATTCACATAGGCATAAGCCTTAGGTGCTCACTTGAAGCAAAACTGAGAAGGAATGGCCCACATTAGGCTATTTATGCCATGGTGCAAAACATAAATTATAGGACTTAGTCAATTCAAAGAAGGCTTAAGTAGATCCAAAGCTGTAAGCCTTTCATGGGCTAATCCTAGTGGCCTATTAGCACAAGACTTTTGGTGGACTAATCCTAGCATCATATTGGTGTTAAAAGGGTCAAGAGGATAATTGCACTTTAATTACTCATACTAGGCTTGCACTTATAGCTAAGGAAGGAAAACTTGGCATACGATCTATACAAGTTATGGTTGACATCATCATTCATCATAGGGACTCCATTAATGATGCAAAATAGAAGCATGCATACACATTACTTAAAATAGATGAACTAAGATTATATCATTAAAAACATCCCACATTTCAAAAGCAATATAAAAATGCATCACCCAAATAGAATGCCATTTAATGTAATACTCATCTTCATTAATCAAACCTTAAACAATATAGTTCATAGCAAGAAATATATATAATTTTATACTGTGAAATGACCCAAAGGTTCATAGGCAATTTTGGGTGATTATAAATAGATCCCTCATGGCATCCATGTTAAGCCTAATTCTACTGGTGATCAATAAGTGTATACATGGTAACTCCAATTTGCTAGAGATTTACTACACCAATTTTTCATCTTCTATATCAACTAATTCAAGCTCTTTTTATAGCCTTCTAGAAGAGATCCATCAAGGTGGAATATACATGCTAAGTGGTGAGCTAAAGCCTTAGTGATCATTCCTACAAGCTCCATCACCTTGTGAGCTTTACACTACAATCATCACATATCACTGATCCTAGAAGATGTCCTGAAGATCCAAGAACTAGTTAACCACTTTCCAATTGTCACAAGGTATGCATTGAACCCTCTAGCTAGTGCCAAAATTATAAAATGTCATCATCATGAAAAATGATCACTTCATGCTAATGTTGATGTCATGCTAGTGTAAATATTCTAATTATCAAAATAAGGGGCCCAACATTACCCCATATAAAAATTGTAGTCCATCCTTAAAGTATGATGTCAAGGTCTTTGACATGTGTAGCTTGGGTGTGTTTTCCTTAAGCTCAGTGATGAAGTATTTAAATCCATTAATGGAGAACATCATTTCCTTATTAGTGTTATCTATTTTATTGGAGGAAAAACTAAGTGTGAGCACATTAGTCTTATCCAATTCCTTTTTGAAGGCCACTACATTTGCCATAGACTTTTGTGCACTTCCATCCAGGATTTCTCCTTACTCATAGTCCTTATTTTTTAGAGTGAAAAAGAGTGCTTCCAAATTCTAATCTTGGTCCTTGATTTGGGTGCTAAACACATTGACGTTCCCTATGATCTACACCTGCTTTGACATGCTCAGTGAGTACACTTGCACCATTAGCTTCTCCTTCTCTTAATTTTCCTACTTTAGGTGTGAATATATGACTTATGCTTGGTTGGATAAGCTCAAGAAGATATCATGAGCTGCATCTATGCCCTCTTATGGTTTTTGAAAAAGGTCTTCTACCTCTTGAAGATTACTAATAAGATCCTTCTACAACATGGCATAGGGATCTTCTTCTATTTCTTATTACACCAGCTCAAGTTTTAATATTAGGAGTATCTTTTCCACTATCAAAAATATTTTATCAACCTTATATATGTTCGAAGTATTGAAATTGACCAAAAAGGATGGTTTGACTGTCTCTATGTGCTCACACAACTACTATAATTTAAACATAATATCCTACACTTCCTCCTAGGATTTTTGTGGAGTTGTTGCCATTTTATTTACCTATCATCACTAATAATTTTTCATCACACAACCTTAGTGTCCATTATAATTAATGAATTCAATGATCAAACTAGGTTTATGGCATGAGGTTTTATGAGGATGGAATCTTTCCCCTCATCAAGCTCTTCTAGGCTTGAAGTGGCCAATCTAGGTACATCAAAGTGAGGCGCATCCATGTAATGATCAAACACAAATTTAAGTAAATTTCATCATCCCCCCATCCCTTTTATGACTTATAATTTATTCTCAATTATGCATCATCATTCACAATGAAAACCATATGTGTTTGTTTTCCTTCCTCTTCACTAGTGCCACTAATTTTTTTTGCACTTTCTTAAGAGGATTCACTTGCTCATTCCTTATGGGTTTCTTCCTTGGAATTTTCCCCTTCATCGACTTCTTCTCCCTTAGGATTCTCAATACTCACCTCTAAGGTAATCCCTTCATTTATAGTGTCACCTTGTTAGTACTAGGGTTCCTTTGCTATCTCCATTTTTTTTCCAAGGTACTAGTATTAACTTCTTTTTCTTCAAGCATTACTTCACTACTAAAGAGCACCTCTTGTATATTTTTTTTCCTGGTGGGGGTATTGGGTTATTTATTGACTACTTCTAATAATGGTCCTATTCTTGTGGGAACCTTATTAGCATTTTTGTCTACCTTGACCTCTTCTTTTTCCCTATCTAGTCTATGCTTCTCTTCAAATGTCAGTTCCTTCTCAATGTCCTCCTCACTTAGTCCCATTTTATTCCACACCCTTATCTTCTCCTCTTCTATTTTCAAAGGTGGTGTAGAGGGTTACTATATGGATGAAGAGATCATCAGCTCATCTTATTCTTTAAATGTGGTGGTTTTGGCACTTTTGAGGGCCTCCTACACATCCTTGGTGCTTGGCTCCTCTTCCTCTTCTTCTTCCTACAATATATATGTTCCTATGCTTTATTTTTCTATATCCTCCTTAATTATAAGCATGAGGACCTCTTCTTTCTCCATTTTTTAGATTTATTGTATGTAATGTAAATTTTACCTTATTCTTGTTCTTTTTGTGCTTTATACTAGAGAAAGTAGTCTTTGGCATGAAAGTCACATGCTTCTTGGGAGTTTAGGGCGTAATTTGTTATTCAAAGGCAATATTAAACTTGATGCATTCCATGATATCTTCAATTTTCTCCCCATACTTATTTTGGAGGGTCTTTTACTACATATTTGGCATAACCTTTCATTCCTCATCAAATAATAGGGGGAAATCATCATTTTTTCAAGAACGGTGCCATTCTTGGATGGCTTCATTTCATAATAGAGGTTAAAAATGCACCCATTTATTATTTCTCTTTGAAGGGGATGGAAATATATCCTATTATAGTCATCCTCCTCAGCCTTTATGGTTATCTCTAGGGCACACATAATAGTGCCTCATCTTGATCCTATCTTGATCCACAGTCTTCACTGGGACCTGTAGCTATTGTGTATTTAGAATCCTCTTAAGCATTGTCATGAAATATTTGGCCAAAAATGCATAAGGTAATTTCCACCAAATAGATAAGTTCCAATATTTGAGCACAAGGCACACTAAAAAATGTTTCATAATGGTAAAGGTCACCATTCCTACTAGATATTGGGGGAGCTCTTAAGGGATGCACCATTTAATCTAAAAATCTTTGATGTACTAGTTACACCACCCTTGCACTCTTATCTTATAATTTTGTGATAATTTGGGTGGGTAGATGAATTATTGTTAGTTAATAATAAGGGAGTCATTATGGGGTGGGAACACCCAAATATTTTCATCAGCTCCATCTAGAACACTGATATCCTCTATCATGATCAATATCAGTATGTATCCCCATCTGAAGTTCTCATGCACTTTTTGGTACTCTAATATGTTCTTAACAATCCCCTCAAAAATAAATTTGGAGATTTTGAAATTTACCCCTTATGTCATGTGGTGGGTGATGCACAAGTAGGTATTAATGATGTTAGACCATCATCCACTAGGGTATAACTTAGATCTAACAAGATACACTTTTACCCTTGTGGTGAGGTCCTATATATCCTTGATAGGGAATGTGAACCCTAAATTGTTGTAACCCAATAGATTTATAACCCTCTCCACTTCCACATCATCTTTCATCATATGATGGATGTTTATCTTTACACCAAGAAGCCTTGTGATCCTATTTATGAGGCATGTTGAGATCCTCATATGCTACCTTATAAAGTAAAAATTGTTACTATGTATAGGTGAGAGGAGGAACTTCACTAATTACTCTAACCTACCAAAGCTTGGTAGTTTTAATAATTGGGTTTTACTAGCAGTCACCAATTTATCTTAGATGGAGATGTAAAAGAGTGTAGCACCCACCTTTTTATTCTTTCTTATGTCAATAATC
The DNA here is from genome assembly GCA_037957365.1 of Torreya grandis. Lineage (NCBI taxonomy): Eukaryota > Viridiplantae > Streptophyta > Pinopsida > Cupressales > Taxaceae > Torreya > Torreya grandis. Next base: position 358,041 of record JARHVA010005808.1, on the reverse strand, counting down.
CCATCATAGTTGAGTTCTTGCATATTGTTAGGCATCAGATGGTTTTAGTCTTTCAATCTACACATGTGTGCAAAGGATACCCACTTCTGCCCCACTAGGACCTCAAGGGGGAACTACATCTCTCTATAAGTAATCTTTGTGATTGCATTAGGGTTTATCACCATGATTCTAACACATTCTACTAGCTGTACCTCTTATTTCATAATGGCTACTTCTTTCACCATCCACACTTTATTGGCATCCTTTTGTGCCTATGATGGACCTATACTTAACCTCTTTTTAACCATTCTAAACTAGATCCTATTAAAGTGTAGTTGATTGATGTTTTTAAAGCCCTTAATCATGATTGACACTTATTCATAGTCACAGGATCTATGACTATGTCTTTGGCTCTTGAGCTTCATGCACTATTAATGGCTACCTCAGCATTCTATAAAAAATTTACTACCTTGTTCTCTCTCAATTATTCTCCACTCTCCTCCATTCCAATTTGAATTATAACACAATATTTGTATTAGTTCAACCAATCTCACTGGGGGGCTATGAATGCTTTGGTTTTCACTATGGTAGCATTTTTGGTTTTTAGTTGGCTTAGACTCTATGTTTTAGTTTAAATTTCTATAAGGTTTTTAACATTTCAAAGTTTTTCGTTCTCCTATTTATACCTTATTTTCATTTACCTCACTAATACCTAGTGATTAATGGCATGGTAGCACATGGATTTCTTAAAAATTTTAAACCCATGAAATCCATGAAAATATGGCACCAAATTCTCATTTATTGTGGATCTTTGTGCTTCCATCATCACCATATTTATTTTTCTATCAGTTTATTTAGTGAATTGATAAGTGATTAAGATGGTCACTTCTCACCAACTATTGGGTGGGTCTTAGCTATCTATATGATCTTTCTCTTGCACTTTGTTTACCTTGGCATAACCTTCACCCTTCTTATGGTAACTTGGGTACAATGTTTCACATGCACATGATTAAACCTCCTTGGTTCCATCTCCTCTTCATGCTATGATTTATTTCAAGTGTGCCTCTCTTTCTTGGTCACTCTATCTATGCTTCCATATCTCACTTCAACCTTCCCTACATGCTGAGGTCAACATACCCGCATTTCTGAAAAAGGGGGACCCATGTTAAATTATGCAAATTTGCACCTTGAAATTTAAGATTCACTTAATTAGAGTGTCATCCACATGTTTACACATTATTTGTATTTGAATATCATCCACACCATGGTCTAGCTAAGTTATTTGTTCATGGTTTTGCTTTAATCTTATCTAAGGTGCTAATATTGAATATTTGTGTTTCAAGTTATAGGTTTAATAGAACCCATTTGGCAATGAACATGCTTAGGGTTTTGGTGCTTCAATGTTAAATTTATCTTTTACTAACCTTTATTTGTATTTGATTAATTAAATTCATGTTTTAATTGATGAATCCCTAGCCTAATGTTTTACCTAGACCTTTTAATTCAAATTTAAATTTGTAAAGAGATTTTTATTTAAGTTTAAGCGGGAACAAATTTATAATACCATGGTTTTATTTTAATTTTTATCCTAAAGCTTGGTCATGTTTTTTAACACAACCAAAACTTAGACTAAAAATCTTATGATTGGTCTATTTTATGTCCCATGGTCCCTTTTGTTCCCTTTTATCATAGCTTGGTCCAAGTAACCATATGGTCCCTTTGTTATAAGTCTTAGCCTAAAGACTTATCCTAAGGTTTATCATATTTATTAATATGATAAAAACCTTAGCCTAAGACTTTACGCTATATATATTCATGAGGTCCCTTTTATTCTATGTTTATAACCATGGTCCAAAGTATTTATGCTGAGTCCCTTTTAAATTCACAAGGTCCCATATAGTTTGTTTAGAACTTAGCTTAATATTTTTATCCTAAGTCTCAAAGCTTGAATTTTTCTCTTCTATGAAGAATCTATGACACATGTTTAAGCAGAGGACTAAGATCAAATAAAGTGAGATCAATGATTGAAAAGTTAAGCAGTGGACCCCATTTTAAATATTGAGTAAATCTTGGAGATCAAAATCTAGTGTTGATTCATACCATATAGATTGAATGGAGTAAGATCACATTAAATAGTAAAATGTTTCCTTAGGATTGCCAGGATGCATAACCTTGAATCCTTGTATAAAGAGCCTAAAAACACCAAGCAGTTGACATGTGGCATATGTAGAGTGAAAAACAAACTAAAAAATGGCAAGTGGTAGGCTTGGAAGATAGTCCCCATAACTATGTTAAAATTAATGGTCATATGCCTATCAAAAATGTTCCCATGGAAACTAAATGATGGTTGTGGGGATTTTAATTTTAACATAGTAATGAGCCTTGACCATGTGTTTAAAATTGATGATCACATGACCATTAAAGATGTTCCCATAGATGTCAAATAATACCCATACAGACATCAAATTTAACATAACAATGAGTCTTGATCATGTGTTTAAAATCGATGGTTATGTGACTATTAAAGACATTCCCACAAATGTTAAATTATGGTAGTATGGATGTCAATTTTAACATAGTAAATGGTCCCCTAGACATGTTTAAAATTGATGATTAGGCAACCATCAAAGACATTACCACAAACATCAAATTATGGTTATGAGTATGTCAATGTTAACATAGTAAACTTGGATCCCAATTTTAAAATGTAATGGTCATTATTCAAACATTGATGAATAAGTGCCATGGGGACACCATAGAAATGCTACATCAAAGCCATGTGGGTGCAATAGGCCAAATCAGAGACATAAAGGACTTAGTAATATAAATTTTGGGATATAATATAAAGATTTTTGAGATCATGACTAATATTTGAGAACTATTAGAACATTTATAAATTCCTTAGTGGGGCAAGGACCATAACTGAACCCTATGAACATTATAATTGACCTAATGGAGGCTAAATTATCATTTGTGTAAAGCTAAGTTGAGATAGGGTCCATTGGGGAGAAGTTTAAAGGCATTTAAAATAATGATAGAGGACCCCTTATTTATCCTCAAGAAACTTGAAGATGGGATCATGCCTATATTGGGTATCATAAATGAACAATGAGGACCCTACAATAGTAACTTAGAACTTCAGTAGCATAAGGGTCCCAAAGATCAATGAAATAAGAATATTCCTTTTATAACCAATATTGTATAAAATTTTGAAAAAGGATATTATTTTTGTATATACATGTGTAATTTGTAAGAGCACATTGTCTATAAGTCAATCCATTAGAAAAATCATTTATTCTAGAATAGAACAAAAGGACACCTATCCTATACATTTGTACAAATGTAATTGGATGAGACTAACTGACATATTACCTTGTATCTTATAAAAGGAGATTTGTCAATTATCAAAAAGGAGGAGGGAGTTATTATAACTAACTTAATTTGTAAACTTTAAGAAATTAATATAAGTAAGGGATTCTACAAAGATTATCCATTATTTACTTTTGTAAAGTTTTATATGATTTCTCTCTTAGTTGTTTGGTTTCACTTTCAAATTTGAATGGTTCCTATGGATCCTAGATGTGTATATTAAATACAGAGTTTCTAATTTATTTCAATTATAAATTATTTGAAATTTCTTAGGCTTATTTCATTTTGTACACTTCTTTTGAATTTGGGCTAATGTTGTTTGATTGTAGAAGTGAATCTTTAAAGTGAGCCTCATTCCTATTTACATTATTTAATACCTTCCTTAGAAGCTTAAATAATGTATGTTGTGATTTGTGATTAAGATATTTCACTTCATACATTGGTTAAATGCATGTTTAGATGAGATTTGAACTTTGTCATAATATCTAGAACAAGACCAACAACATCTTTCTTTCTACCCTACCCTTCATTTTTTCTCCTTTTTTAACCTGATCACTTTAGTTTAATTGTCATTATAAATATCCATCTTAGATTATTTATTGATCATAATTCACTATTATTAGCATAGTATACTACATATTTTACATATATCTACTATTTAGCCATGGTGGCTCCCAAGCACCAAATTTTATAAATATTGTGAAATAGTCACTTATTCTGCCTCTATTCCACCAACAAATAATAGGATTATTGCAACCAAAAACTAATGCAATGAATTCCTAGAATTATAAAATGGTAAGTATTTTAAAACACTTTGGGCACTCGTGGTACAAATTTAGGCATCAAAAAGAGGAGTTTTGTTGGTACTATAAGGAGGGCCTAGTTAGATCTTTATGAATTTGTAGAATCTTTAATCATTTTGGTGAATTATGTCCAAAGATTGATGTATTATTTGCATATTTGTGCTTATTTGAGAATAATTGTGTAAAAATCATTGATACTTATGGTTTTTGACCAGTCTTTAGGATTTTCTTAGCCAAATACTGATATTCTTTGAAGATCTATATATTTTCATGCAAAAGTAGTTCATGCTTTGTGTATTCCCTGCATTTAAGGTTAGTAATAACAATTTTATACTAAGATTGACTATTTTTTTACAAATTTGATTTCATTCAAGCTCAGAGGTGTAAAGATCCATTTAATTCATCTATCTATATGTATCTTTGAGCTTATTGAGTTAAAGGTAGTCATGATTTACATATATTTGTGTAAAATTAGCTTAATGTGCAACCTTAATGATTGTACTTTACAAAGGTTGTTTTGATGCATAATATCTTAAAGAGGTTTCAAGATCACAATTTATAATTCCCTAAGGCAAGGTTTAGATGAGTTAAATTCCCAAAGTTTCAAACACTTCACTAGTTCCAGATACACATGTGTTCAAGGTATGGCTTGGCTAGGTGGTTCAATCAAGGTGCCAGGTATAATACATGATCTTCCTCAAAATCTTGAAAGATATTTACCTTATTTAAATCCTAATAATGTTTTCACTAATAAAGAACTTATTAAGTCAGTCAAGGCTACATTTAGATTTTTAAATGTAATTCATGAAGATGTAATATGTAGATTGTTCCCTTTCACTTTCAAAGATGTTGCATATGAATGATTCCTTAACCTTCTAGAGGATTACATTACTAGTTGGGATGACTTTAAAAATGTTTTAATTGATTAAATTGAAAAAAATATTAGCTCTTATGTCTTGTATCAATAATTTACCATAATTAAAAGGGATGTTAATGAAACCATCAAAGCCTTGAATGCTCAGTTCTAAAAAATGTTCAGTAGAACCATAGCCCCTTATAAACCCAATGAGGCTTTAGCCTTAGAAATTTATAAGGATGTTATAAATCCCATGACCTCCAAGTTCCTAAAAAGGTCTCTTCTAGTCATAAACACATTGACCCAAGCCTACTTTAAAGTTGTGATCATTAATGACCAAATGCAGCCTCAAGGTAAGATGGCATATTCTATGCCTAATGTTGATTCAAATTGGCCCATCTAGAATTTCATTCCTACTGTACCTATTTTAGTACTAGTTCAAAACCAATTTATCTTGAGTCATACATATCATATCCAAAACCTAGAGTTCCTAAATGGCATGACAAGTGGATCCCATTCACAAAACCATATAAATCTAATGCCCACAACCAATAGTAACGCTCTAGTTCATGATCCTGAGACACCAAAAAATTCAAGACTTAATATTAAAAATGGTTCAAAAACCAAGAATTGAATTTATTCAATTATAAAAAAAAGTAAGAAATACAAGGGAGGGCTCTAAAAAAATTATGTTTCTCAAGGATTAAAGAAGCCTCCAAACATGTTTCATGATAACAATAATAATGTATTATTTGAAAACATAAAAATAAGTTTCTATGATATAGATTTTGCTGATCATTGAAATATTCTCAAGGTGAAAGGGATACAAATAAAATTATGCCTAATCAAGAATTTGTTATAGGGACATCTATCATTGCAATAATGTCTCAAGGGTTTATTATAGAGGTTTTTGATTTTTCATTTGAAGATGATTATGAAGATGAACCAATTGAATAAGTTGCATCTAAGATGACTTGTATTCTCGAAGACATAAAAGAGATTATAATTAGAGATTAACAAGACATCATCATTAGGACATCTATAGATGGATAATAAAGTTGATAGAAATGGATATAGATCAATTACAAGATGATATTTCTTTAGAAGGTATCCAAAAAGACAACCCACATAACTTTTATTTTGTAATGGAGAATGTTCTTGAAGAAGATGATCATTGGTAGAAGACATACCATGATTTCTTAAATGGAATTAAAGAATTAGAGATGGTGGATGATGGGATAAAATAACACTTGGATGCTTCATCCAAGTATTTAATAAATAATCTAGAGTCCTAGAAGATGATATTATTTTGAAGGTCCTAAACCAAGATAAGTTGGATCCTTATTGGATAGAAGGGAAACCTTTCTTCATTAAAAATGAAGATGAAGTAGGAGAAATAGATCAAGAATTATCATATGACTTCATCAAGAGGTCAAGAGTATGGAACTGATTTATTTTTTATGGGAATCTAGATTAACATCATTTAGTTGATCAGGATGAAAAAGCTTTTTGGGATGACTTAGAATATTTTTATACAAAGATTGGTAGTCCATTTCCACCTCAAAAAGAACCAAATGAAGAAATTAGTCTAAAGATACTAGTTGAGCTACCATTATTGAGTGAAAATGATATAATCCACTATCTATCTATATATGAATCATAACTAACACTCCTACTACAAAGTAAAAGAATTTTAGAAGAAGATAATTCAATTTTAGATTCATATATTTGATGTATGCATCTGTGAATGCTAATAGGAGACCAAGCCACATCACTTGGAAGACACAAGCATAAAAGTATTTATATCCACAAGAAGAAGCCATTGAATGGAAGTAATCATGATTCAAGGTTCTCTAGTAGACTAAATAATTTTCCGTTTGATCTGGGAGGTAACTACTTTATGTAGTTACTATAGGGCTTTGTTTAGTTTCCTTGTTTTTTGTTTCTTATTTTTTCCTTCTTATCCCTTATTTGTATATAGTGCCTATTTATATTTGTTTTTTTTCTCTTTATTTTTTCCTTGATTTTAAATAAATCCTTTTAGATAATTCTTAGCTGAAGGTTTTATCTAACTACTCAAAAGCTTCATAGTTTAGAAATGATGGTAAGACTTATCAACATTGGTTGATCATGGATTGTTGAAATAATAAGTTTGATATTGGATTTTAGAGAAGCTATCAAAGAATTATGTGTAAGTTAATTGTTCCTTGAGATTTCAAACTTTGTTTTGATCTAAGCTTGGGTTTAACAAGGATTTCACATGTAGGATGAAATCTTAAACTATTAGGACACAATTATGCTTGAATTAAATAAAACATTAATTACTTGGGAAAAAGTTTATAGAAAAGGATGATTGTATAAAAATCAAAAACTTGACCAAATATTTAAACTTGGATAACCTAGTTCCTAAACTTTTATTAGAAAGTTAAAAATGATCTAAAATATAAAAAGAGCTTATTGCAAAATCAAAGGTTTTCTAAGTAGAGGTGATTATGGTAATCTCCACTGAGGTTATAGACACATAAGTAGTAATGGCAAAAGGCCTTAAATGGATCCAAAGGCATCTCTATCAGGGATATGCATGTCTGGTTGGTAGCAGAGTAATGCCCAAGCCTTCCTTAAGATAAGCATAATCCTTAATGAATATCCAAATATGTTAAAAGTTAGTGTTAATGATTAAATCCATGAACTTGTAATTTGTTCTCTAAATCCTTTGGTAATAAGTAAGCGGAATCAAAGCACATAGACAACATGATAGAGTTTTTATTTTTGATCCTAATTTTTCATATGCAAGATTTGTTCTAACCATGAACTGATCTTAATAATGGCGCCTAATCAAACAAAATAATTAGCTTAATTATTAATATAAACCAAAGTCTATAAATTCTTACATATTTCCATGTTTCTCCTAGAAGTCACCATTTTTTGAGGTTAACATACCCCTATTTCTAAAAAATGGGGACCCATGTGTCAAATTGTACATTAAAATTAAAGATTCACTTGATTACAGTGTCATCTACATGTTTGCACATTATTTGTATTTGAACATCATCCACACCATGGTCTGGCTAAATTATTTGTTCATGATTCTAATTTAATATTATCTAATGTGCTAGCATATAATATTTTTGTTTCAAGTTGTAGGTTTAATTGAGCCCATTTGGGAATGAACATTCTTAGGGTTTTGGTGCTTCAATGTTAAATTGATTTTCTATTAACCTTCATTTATAATTGATTAATTAAATTCATGTTTTAATTAATAACACCCTAGCCTAATGTTTTACCTAGACCTTTGAATTCAAATTTAAATTTAGATAAAACTTTTTATTTAATTTTAAGTGGGAACAAATTTATATTACTATGGTCTTAGTTTAATTTTCATCCTAAGGCTTGGTCATGTTTTTTAACACAACCAAACCTTAAAAAAAATCATATGCTTGGTTTATTTTATGCCCCATGGTACCTTTTGTTCCCTTTTATCCTAGCTTAGTCTAAGTAACTATTAGCCATTTTTGGCCCACATGCCAAGCTGTACCCACTTGTTGAGTAACCTTGATGCAAAGTTCTTGATCAGGTAATTGATTTAAATAGTCTGGATAAGATCTAGAAGGTTCAAATGGAGTAAATGGGTCATGGATATCACAAAACTTATAAATTACAAAATTAATTGAATGAAAAATTAGAGATCGTGTGGAACTCATCTACTTTGTTTGTTCCATCCAAATTTTGTCCACACATTTGTTCACACTAAGTTGTATCTCACATGATGAAGATCAAGTAGGTTGGTCAACTTATGAATTTTATATCTTAACTTAGGAAGCCTTCCAAGCTATCGCATAAAATAGGTTTTCTATTTTTGTCATTAAAACCATCCCCTAAAAGTTTGGTACCTTTGTGAGTTCTATGCTTCAAGATACAAGTCTCTAACGTCGGCTAGAATATGAAGGATGTTTGCATAAGTGTAATCTTTATATCTAGGAAAAATCCATTTGAATTTAAATTTTATGGTATATAGAATGTAAAAAAAAATTCTTGCAGACATCAAATGATATTTATATGAATTCCAAATTTAAGTTTAATAAATTAGTTGTTGGGGTTCAAAGGTCCTTGGTGAAGACCCAAGGAAAAGTACATGGATGATAAGTGTTAAGTACATGAGAGTCTAGATCAAGTCAAATGTTTAGTGGATTCAAAAGGCCAATAAGAAGTAGAGCTCAAGGTGATGGGTCCCAAATATCCCTAGCCCATGATTAACTAGGTCCCAAGATCCAATACTTCATGGTGATTGAAACAACTGACAAAGGAATGAGTTAGGACATTTTGATAAAGGACAACAAAGTAAGATAAATCTAATTCAATAGGATAGTAAGATAATTTTAAATTGATCTTGACTAGAGTTGGTTGAAGAAGAAAAAGGATGAGGGCTCGATATAGCCTCAGATGGGACCAAAGTTTGGATAAAGTGTTATATCTATATAATCTCTAGGAAAACCAATATCCTTATATTGGTTTTCTTCTATAGGTATTTTGGTCCAAAATCTAAGATAAAATAATATACATGTCCAACAAAAGATCATTTAAAGACATGCCTCAACAAGCTACCCATTTAGAGCAGACATGACATGTCTTTGGCAATTCAAAGAGATGAAAATATTTCCCTCATGATAAAGTTTAGTGGAAGATCAATGGATCAAAGTTTGGGGATTTGGAAAGTAGTTGGAGAATTCATTTTTAACAAGACCAAGATTTTACACTCTTGGAAAGCTATTGTATTTTAGTGTATCTATCCCAAAAATAGAATCAATTAAAGGATATGTAGGAAAAATCATGAAGATATTAGGATGATATATTTTGATTAAACCACAAACATGATAACACATGTTGAGAGCTGACAGCTTAGGGGTCATCAAGAACAAAAAGATTTCTAACTTCTCCCTTATCTCTATGTTTTATATAAATAAAGGCCTTGGGGCTAAGAGAAAACATCTCTCACTTATTTTTATAGATCATTAGATCTCTCTCTATATTTATCTTGATTTCCTCCCTTGGTTAGAATAGACTCTACCAAGAAGGAATTTTTAACCTACTAAATTAAATAGAAGGTTGTGATTTATTTTCATTATTCTAGTATAGTGTGTACTTATCTCACCTAGCTACTAGTTCATTTACTCATATATGTTATGTTTTGCATCCCTTGATTAAATCCCATATGTGGATACTATGACTAGTTAGTGTCTTATTTAAGATATTTCCTTTTATTTCCCTTCGCCTAGATCATTTGGTAAGCCTCTACACGGATGTATAATGGATAATTAGATTTTGAACTTAGCCCCTAATTATTTCATTAGTGTTCTTCAGAACAAGTAGGGTAGATCAACCTATGATTTTGGTGCATCACCTCTTAGCTTTATTAGGATCCCTCATCCCCTTCTAACCCTTTTCTTATGAAGTGTTAGGCTTAGTTGTAGTTTAGGTGAACATTAAAGAGGAACTAACCTACTCCATAGGTTTAGCCCCATCACGAGATACCCACAACTTAAGGTTGTTCCCATTTTATAGCTCAACTGGAAGAAGCTTTAAAACCACTTCTCCCAAGGGTGTGAGTTGAAGCTATAATAGTTTCTACCATGCTCGGTGGGACTAAAACTCTAAATAAATAGAAGTAATTTTGGTGCTTTTCTTCTACGTGTCAAATTTTGAAGGCATTCTAGAAAACATCAATGGAAACTCCAAACATTTATCAATTAGTTTAAGTATCCAAGGTCCCTAACCCTCATTATTTGATATGTAAAATCATCACCCATTTGATCAAAATACATATTCATCCATTTATTATCCTTCATATCATGTTAAAAATATCCATGGCTTCCCCCCCAAGTGGCCCTCAAGATTAAATGTGCCAAACTTATCAGATTTGTCCCCTATTACCTACCAAAAAAACATTAGACATGCATGAATTGACCTTGAAAAGGATTTAAGAGAGATTGATAGGGAGGTGGAGTATTATAGGAAACAATAGGATCTTGAGTATTGAGATTATGTTCAGGAGTAGGAATTAAGGTTTCAGGAAGAATTCTTGGTTAGGCAAGACAAAGTACCAAAAAAGTGTCTATCATTTTATTTTAATAAGTGAAACCAACCTTAAATCCTAATTTCCTTCTCCTACGCCTATTCATACTTAAAATTGATCCCTAGTCAACCTTGCCTAATCTCACCCTTATTAGCTGACATATAATGAACCATACCATTGTGGATCCTCTCATATGATAATGACCCCAATTGTGTCATACCCTCCCTTGAGAAACCACCATCCCCCATGCCCATTTAGGAAAAGGAGGAGATGGCTGAGCATTATGATTTCCTTTTATGGAAAGAGATCAAGGAGGACACAAGGAAAGAAAAATAAGTGCTAACTGAGGTTTTTTAGGAACTAGTTCAAGAAAAAATGGAGATTAAGGGGATGTGATGAAGTATGAAAATAAATATATCATGAATTCATGGACCAGGTAGAGGTTCAAAATCAACTTTTGCCTCTTCCAAACCATGAGCATGAATTTACCAATTAGGTTGAGGAGGCTGACCAATATCAAGATGAATTATCCCTTGAAGGTAGTAGTAATGTATTTAAAAATAAGAGGGAATGGTCACATTTAGGGCCACAAAAAAGAAACATTTTGAGTCATAGATAGATTAATGAGTTACCATATGGCTCCTCTCAGAGTAGGTAAAGCAAGAATGGTGTTGAAGTTGGCATTATCTTGGATGATCAAGGGGAGAACACCTTTTGGGATAACTTAGAGCTTCTTTTCCTAAGCCTAGATAGTCAACTAAGAACCAATTCAAATTAGCCACCACGTCTTATGATTAATTCAAAGCACAAAATTGAGCCATCAAAAGGGGTGTTTGCAAAGGCCCTTATAGTCTAGGTTGGATCAATCCTTGAAGGAATGAAGTAATGTGTCTATATTGGAGACATGCTTACCTCTTTTCAATTTATCATGAGTAGGCCAAAGAAAGCAGTAGCTAGTAATTTTAGCCCACATGCCATAAGCTCCCAAAATCAAGATGTTTCCCAGCCTAGTTCACCATAAGTAAGTGATGCCAAATCCTTTCCATTAAATCTAAGTAGAAGCATTTTTAAATTTTAAACATTATATATAAGCTAGAATAGGTTTCATGCTTCTCTATAAGTGATTTTATACACATTTTTTTAGTAGGTTAGTTGTTTTTTCTTTCTTGAATTTGCCTATGTGAATTTTACCCTATTGTTTTGGTCTTTGTTGTTTCAAGAGGTAGATTATTGAGAGATGAAACCTTGCATCACCTTCATGAACAATGTAGCTACAAAGAGGTGAATCTATGCCTAATGGATCATACTAAGTTAGTCTAGGTTCTCAAACCATAGTAGGCATGATTCCTTATAAGTCACTAGAAATGTTGGCCATTTTTGGCCCACATACCAAGCTATACCCACATGCAGAGTTCCTAATCAAGTAATTGATTAAAATAGTCTAAATAATCTATACATGGTGAAGATGGAGAGAAGGGTTCATGGAGCTCAAAAACCTTCTAAACTAAAATAGTAATCAAATGACAAATTGGAGATTATTTGAAACTCTTCTTCTTTATTCACTCCATCCATATTTTGTCCACACATTTGTTCATGTCATGTTATAGGTCACATGATGAAGATCAAGTAGGCCAAGTAACTTGTGCATTTGATATCTTCACTTAGGAATATTTCTAGGATAATGGATCAAATGGGTTTACTCCTCATATCATTAAAACCATCCCTTGAAAGTTTAGTGCCTTCATGAGTCCTACACTTAAAGATACAAGTCTATAAAGTTGGCTAGAATATGAAGGATGTCCATACAATTATCAACTTTATACCCAAGAAAAATCTATATGAGTTTAAATTTGATGGTCTATAGGACATCAAAAAATGTTCTTATGGATGTCACATGACATTCACTTGAATGTCAAATTTAAGATAAGTAAACTAGTCATTGGGTTCAAAGGTCCTCAACAGAGACCTAAGAAAAAATATGTAGATAACAAGTGTCAAGTCCATGGGAGATTAGATAAAGTTAAATGATCAATGGATCCCAAATGATAATAAAAATTAGAGCTCAAGGTGATGGGTCCTAAATATCCATGACCTATGACAAACTAGGTCCTAAGAACTGACAGTGCATGGTGATCAAAATAACTGACAAAGGAATGAGTTAGGACATTTCGATAAAGGATGGTTAAGCAAGATGAACCTAACTTGATAGGCTAGTAATAAAATTTGAACTCGGTCCCAACCCAAGTTGGCCAAAGAATAAAAATAATGAGAGCTTAATATAGACTCTGATGGGACCAACTTCTAGATAAACTACTATATCTATATAATCTCTAGGAAAACCAATAATGCCTTGACAAGCTAACAATTCAAAGTAGACATGACATGTCCTTGGAAATTCAAACAATCAAAAATATCTCCCTCATGATAAGGTATAGTGGAAGATCAATGGATTAGAGCTTGGGGATTTAGAAAGTAGTTGGATCATTCATTTCTAACAAGACTATAATTTTCCACTCTTGGAAAACTCTTGTCTTTTAGTACAACTAGCCCAAAAATAGAATAATGTAGAGGTTATCTATAAAAAATCACAAATATCTTAGGATGATCTATTTTGATTGAACCAAAAGCATGATAACACATTTTAAGAGTTGACAACTTTGGGGTCATCAAGAACAACAAGCTTTATAACTTCTCCCTTCTGTCTCTTTTTGTTATAAATAGAGGCCTTGGGGCCAATAATAAAAATCTCTCACTTCTTTTGATAGATAATTAGATCTCTCTTTATCTTTCTCTCAGTTTCCTCCCTTTGTTAGACCACACTCTACAAAGAAGTAATTTTTAACCTCTTGAAGTAAATAGAAGGTTGTGATTTGTTTTCATTATTTTGTTATAGTGTGTACTTATTTCACCTTGCTACTAGTTCATTTATTCATAAATGTTTGTTCTGCATCCCTTGATCAAACTTATATGTGGATACTATGACTAATTATTGTCTTATTTTAGACCTTTCCTTTTGTTTCCCTTAGCCTAAATCATTTTATAATCATCTACATGGATGGATAGTGGATAGTTAGATTTTGAACTTAGCCCCTACTCATTTCATTAGTGTTCTTTGGGTCAAGCAGGGAGGATCAACCTATAATTTTGGTGCATCACCTGTTATTTTTATTAGGATCCCTCATCCCCTTATAACCCTTTCCCCATGAAGTGATAGGCTTAGTTTAAGTCTAGGTGAGCATCAAAGAAGAACTATCCTACTCTAAAGGTTTAATCCCATCATAGGATACCCATAGCTCGAGGTTGTTCCCATTTTATAGATTTATTGGAGGAAGCCTTAAAACCACTTCTCCAAAGGGTAAAAGTTGAAATGATAATAATAAAAATATGGTCCCTTTATTATAAGGCTTATCCTAAAGTCTTATCCTAAGGTTTATCATCATATTTATTAATATGATAAAAACCTTAGCCGAAGACTTTACACTATGTCTATTTACGAGGTCCCTTTTATTATATGTTTATAACAATGGTCCAAAGTATTTTTGTTGAGTCCCTTTTAAATTAAATGGGTTCCATATAATTTGTTTAGAACTTATCTTAATCCTTTTATCCTAAGTTTTGAAGCTTGAATTTTGTTCTTTTATGCATGATCTATGACATGCATTTAATTAGAGGACCAAGATCAAACAAAGAGAGATTAATTACTAAATAGTCAAGTAGTAGACCCCATTTTAAAGATCAAGAACCTTTTGGAAATCAACAACCAGCATTGATTCATACCATTTTGATTGAATGAAGCAAGACCATGTTGAATAGTCAAAGGTTCCATAGGACTGAAAAGTGGCATAACCTCAAGATCTAATACAAAGAGCCTCAAATCATTAATAAATTGACACATGACACATGTAAAGTACAAAGTGAACCAAAAAATGACAAGTAGTAGGCTTGACAGATAGTCACCATAACTATATTAAAATTGATGGTCACACAACTATCAAAAATGTTTCCATGGATGTCAAATGATGGCCATGGGGACATCAATTTTAACATAGCAATGAGCCTCGATAATATGTTTAAAATTCATGGTCATGAAACAATTAAAGACATTCCTAAGGATGTCAAATAATGGCCATGTGAATGTAAATTTTAACATAGTAAACTATCCCCCAGATGTGTTTAAAATTGATGGTCATGTAACCATCAAAGATGTTCCTGTAGACCTCAAATGACAATCATGAGGACATAAATTTTACATAGTAAACTTAGATCCAAATTTTAAAGGGAAATAGTCATTATTTGGACATTGAAAAACAAGTGACATGGGGATGGCATAGGAATGCCATGTTAAAGCCATGTGGATGTAATAGGCCAAATTAGAGACCTAATGAACCTAGTACTATAAAGGTTGGGATCTGATCTCAAGATGTTTGAGCTCATGACCACCATTAGAGCATTTTTATAACCTATAATAATATCCTTGTGAGACAAGGACTGTAATCAAACCTTGTGAACATTATAATTAACTGAGGGAGGCTAACTTGTTGTCTATGTAAAGGTAAGTCAAGCTAGGGTTCATTGGAGAGTAGTTTAAAGGGATTTGTAGAAATGATGGAGGACCCCTTCTTTATCCTTGAGCAAATTAAAGATGGGACCATGACTATATTAGGAAACATCAATGAATAATGAGGACCCTACAACAATAACTTATAACTTCAGTAGTATAAGGGTCCCAAATATCAATGAAATAGGAATATTGTATTTATAACCAACATTGTATAATATTTTGAAATAGGATATTCTTTTTGTATAGGCATGCATAATATGTAATAAAACATTATATATAATTTAATCCATTATAAAAATCATTTATTCTAGAATAGAATAAAAGGACACCTGTCCTATACACTTGTACATATGTAATTAGATGAGACTAAAAAATATGCTACCTTGTATCTTATAAAAGGAGCTTTGTCAATTTTCAAAAAGGAGGGATTTCTGAGAACCATAATACTTTATAAAATTTGAGAAATTAATATAATCAAGGAATTCTACAAAGATTTTCCAGTATTTGTTTGTGTGAAGTGCTATATGGTTTTTCTCTCAGTTGTCTGGTTTCACTTTCAGATTTGAATGGTTCTTATGGATTTTGGATGTGATTATTGAATGAAAAGTTGCTAATTTTTGTCTATGATAGATTATTTTAAAATTCTTAGGCTTATTTCATTTTCTACACTTCTTTTACATTTGGGCTAATGCTATTTTCTTTCAAAAATGAATTTTTAAAGTAAGCCTGGTTCCTATTTGCATTATTTCATACCTTCCTTAAAAGCTTAACTAATGTATGTTGTGATTTGGGATTAAGCTATTTAACTTCATACATTGGTTAAATGCATGGTTAGATGAGATTTTATTTTTTTCATAATGTATAGAACAAGACCAACATCTTTCTTTCTTCCCTACCCTTCCTTTTTATTCTTTTTTAACCTGATCACTTTAATTTAAATATCATTATAAATATCCATCTTAGATTAGTTATTAGGCTAGTTATTGCTCATAATTCAATATTATTAGTATAATATACTACATATTTTACATAGATATGTTATTTAGCCACAACGGCTCCCAACCACCAAATTTTATAAATATTGTAAAATAGTCACTTTTTATGCCTCTATTTCACCAATAGATAATAAGATTATTGCAACCCACAACTCATGCACTGAATTTCTATAATTATAAAATGAGAAGTGTTTCTAAACACTCTAGGCACTTGTGGTACACATTTAGGCATCAAAACTAGCCCATACAAATCTTTGTATTAGTCTTTCATCACTTCATTCTCTCTTAGTTTCTTACACAATTACATCTTGTGCGATTTCCTTTGTCAACTTAGTACTCACATCTCCTTGAATTTGGTAGCTTCATGTACCCAATACTTAGGTTTCTAGCCTTAGGTGCTTTAGAGAGCATCCATGCTTGACTCATCCCTAACTAAATTTATGCATTTTAGCACTAGAAGAGTTCTCTTATAAGCCTGAAAGCTCCTCAATTTTTCACTCAACCAAAAATTTAAAAAAAAAAAAAAAAAAAAAATTAGATTGTGTCAAATATTATTATTATTTTCAATATAGAACAACCAATTTATGACTAAGAAGTTGGTGTCTGATGGTATAAGCACCATCCTAGTGACTATAGGGTTTCAATCTATTACCATTGAAATACTTAGGGAGTATTTTGCCTATCAATGTGCACAACTTTCATGAACTAATATCCAATATACTATGGATGATATATGGTCCCATATACCTAATATCCAATTTACCTAGGTGCTTGAGGTACTTCAAGTCATATATCAAGAGTAGTGCACCTTCAGTAAAAATCTTGTGCTTGATGTGCTTGTCATGCCATACCTTCTAACACACCTTTTCTAATTATTAGCTCCATCTGATTTGGGCATGTGTCTCATCCAAATGATCCAATTTTTATAAGCATGTGATCAAAGACTCTTGGTCATCTAATCAAAAAATTAATGTCATGCATATTGAGGGCACTAGAAATTCCATGGGTAAAATAACCTTTGTACAAAATGCCAATTAAAATGGTGTAGCCTTATGTAGGTGCTTATATGTAGTGTGATAGGCCCACAACATTACTGACACATGATCATCCCAATGTTTGTGACTAATGTTAAATACCTTTGTGAGGCACATTCCCAATATATTATTAAATGCCTTAGTGGTGCCATTCACTTGGGGATGATAAGATTTCATCTTATGGTGTGCCACCATATATTTAGTTAGTAAGATTTGAATGGATTGGTTGATAAAGTGCATGCCATGGTCTCTAGTCAAGATAAGTGAGCATCCATATTGAATGTTGATATTCTCCAAAATAAACATTATGATGATGGTGACTATATTATTTTTGGTTAGCATTGCCTCATCCCACTTGGTGAAGTAATTTGTGGCTACCAAAATGTATCATGTACCTATATGCCTTACAACAAGATTAATAGGCCCAACAAAGTCAATGGCCAATTTTTCAAATGGTGCTTGGGGAAGGATGGGGATGAGAGGAATCTCATCCTAATGGTTTGGTTTTCCTATGCGCTAGTAGATGTCACATGATTTGGCATAATATTTTATGTCCTAAAATAGAGTTGGCCATCATAAGATTGATTATAGTACCTAGCATATCTAGTGTAATAGCCTCCAAAAATCCATTCATGAAACTATTACAATATCAAGTCCCATTCATGCTCTAGGATACATCAACATATGACCTCATCTTGGCTCAACTTAAACAATTCCCCACTAATGAGTGGAAAAGGGGTGGTGCAAACTATGAGATGTTTCTTTTCCTTAGTTGTCATAGTTTGGGGTGAAAATATAGATGTCAAAAATGTGAAAATCACAACTAATTATTCTGGGACATGTTTAACTCTATAAAGTTTCATGTCAGACATATCATATTCTATAGGCACTACCACATCACTAGAGTTGATGCAGGATAGATGGTCTAGGCCTAAGTTTTATTTTCCAAGTTTTACTACAATATAAAAATAGAATTATTGAAATAAAAAAATTTATCAACAAATGCACCCTTAGAGAATGGGCTTGTTAACTAGGTACTTAATCACCTCATGATCAATGAAAATGAAGAAGGGGGTTGCCAATAAGTATTGTGATATTTTTTTCAAGGTGTAGACCTTGACAAGTGCCTCGTGCTCAGTTGTGTAGTTATAATTTTCCTTGGTCAATTTTTTGCTTACAAACAAAATCAGATGGTCAATTTGTGCTTCACCTATTACACCAAAATGGTGCCAATTATTATACCAGATGCATTGACATGGACATGGAAGGGAGTCATCTAGTTGAGAAATTGTAATATCAGTGTACTTGCTAGTTTGATTTTTAGGGTCTCAAATGCAACTTCTTATGTTGTGCCATAATAAAATGGGCTATCCTTTCACAAGAGAATTTATAGTGGTACATTAATCTTGGCACAGTACCTTATGAACTTTTTATATTACCTATAGTGTCTAAGAAAGGTACAAAAATATTTCCGCATTGATGGGGTTTAGATTTGAAGGATGATCAAAATATTTGTTGAATCAATGAATAGACCATCCTTGTAGATGTGTGCCTAAGGAAAGTACCAAATGGCATTATGAAAACACACTTATTTATGTTCAAAGAAATTTGCAACTACCTATACCTTTCAAACATAAGGTGTAAGTTATCATAATGTTCCTTCATAACCCATACATAATTTATGAATAAATTTCTTGAAAATGGTGATCACCACTCAGGAGAATATGAATGGTACATTATTTAGTCCTAAGGGCATCACATTGTATGCAAAATAACCCCATTCTATTACAAAGGTAGTTTTGTAATTGCTTCTTCCTTGATCTAGACTTGATGTTATCTTGAGAACCCATCATTAAAAGTTTATATCTCACAACCTATGATGCCATCCAAGACTTCATCAATGAATAGAGTTAAAAATGGGTCAATTATGTAGGAAAGATTGAGAAGTCTATAGCCAACACAAATTTAGATGTGCCCATCCTTTTTGATGTTAATGACCATGGGGATAACTCATTCAATTCCTACATAGGGTAGATAATGCATGTAGATAGCATTCCATTTATCTCTATTTTGACCTTGGCACATAAATTAGGGTTCATATTGTAAGTTCACTTCTTGATAGGTCTTGCACTATGGACTAACTTGATGCTCATCTTACCAAGGGATGGGTGTGTGCCTTTCATTTATCTATAATAATGAGGGAACAATTCTTGTTATTATTTTAGGAGATCAAAAATATGTACCATCACTATGTTAGACCAATAGGTGCCCAAAAAACAATCTTTAGTTTTTCTTCTAAGTTGATATCTACCTTTATGGTTTTTAATGATGCATGGTAGGGTTCATTCTTATCCTTGTGAAAATATTTGACTTGTCTCTTGCCCTCAATTGTTTCTATTCAAAGGTGGGTGGGGTATTCTTTTGGGATGCTATCTTCAATTTAGTGCACTAACTTTCATTTGCCTATAAAATTCTTCAAGTTTCATGCCTTTCATGTTTCATCATCCTAATCAATAGTCACTATTGATGGTATATTATTTAAATAAATTTAGGAGTGTCAAACCCTTTTCACTAAACATGTCTTTTAGGCACTACTCTAATATTTTAGTGTCCTCAAACACTGACCTTCAAACTACCTATAATGGTTTAATCAATTCAAGGTTTTGTGAACAAAAGGAGAAGCTATGATTAATGTGCTCCTTAAGTGTATCCCATTTGGTTTTCTCATGACACGACTCATTAACAACATACCACTCCCATGCTAAAGTATTTAAGTCCTTATAGAAGGCATGCACCCATAGATTCCTTGGGGCATTTTTGTCATAAATAGTCCAAATTTCTTCACAAAGGTGCACATACACTATAGGGTCAGAGTTACCAAAGTAGGATGAGATGTTTAGGTCCTAATTACTCTTTTTGAATCTAGTGCAAATGGTTGCCTTCACATATTTCCAAGTTGGCAATCTAGGCCTTTTTGCTATCCACCAAGAAGTGGTAGTTCTCTTCAATGTATACACTAGTGTGCCCATTATATCTAATTATTTTGGGATACATGATTCAAGGACATGGATATAGTCCTCTATGGGATTAGTCCCTACATATATTGAGAGTGATACAAGTTTTCCCTTACTAAGGAAAAATACTCTCTTTTCCTTTTTCTTGGTATAAATGACCCACATTTTAAAAGTGTGATCAATATAAACCCAACCTATCTTCATTGGTCTTAACACCTTTGCATACACTAATCATTACCTTCAAATAATGGCCTCATATGGTTCCTAGACACATCGGTCATAGGCATTATTGTTGGTGTTTGAGGCTAATTATCCATCTTCCCAAAAGAGGATTCTTTGTTCATTAAGGTTTAGAGTTTCAACACCTTATACCATGATGTTATATATATGGTTGATCTCATTCTTGATGTACACACTCTCGATATAAGGGGTGTTTGGTCATTTGAGAGGGGTATAACTACCCTCTCTTTTTTATTCTCAAATGTCATGTACTATTTTTTGAAGTGCATATTTGCATTGTTTGCTTAACACCATGGCCTTCATATAAATACCAAGTATTTATCCTATTCTTCTAACTTGATCACTTCGAAGTTAGTTCAAAATTTGACACCCATGATATCTATAACTATACCCTTTAAAATTTTGATTGGCTATGCCTGGGTGTTAAAGGCCATGAAGAGTACATAAGCAGAAGGCCTTAAGGCTAGCCTACCCATTTTTTCCTAACCATTCTTGGTTAAGATGTTGACCTTAATGCCTGTGTCTATAAGGACCTCATAGATAGAACATCTATCAATAGTGGTATTCATTAGGACTTCTTGGTCGTACTTCACATTTTGTATATACCAAACTTCTCACACCCTCTCCATGCATGGTGCAACAATTTCAACTTGGTTTTGACCTATATACTCTATGAGAAATTTATTTAATAAGGGTAGCAATCCCTCTATTTTTATTAGGTGTAGGATCTTAGTTAATTCTTATATCTCAACTTCTTAGCTATCCTGCTTCTTTCAAAAGACAACAACCTACACTTCTATGTCTCACACTTATTAGATCTCCCCTTACAAGTTTTGGATTACACTCATGACATACTATAATACATGTTTTTGGCATGCTAGGTCTAAGTAAGGCAAAATGTTTATTTTAGGCCATGTTATACACACAATATGACCTTATTCTCATATTCAATGTGTAACTTGGGTATTGGCACAACTAGTGGCTAAGTGGTGAATCCACTATGAGTAGTCACTTATACCTTGACTATCCTTGTGTGGGTTGGTTACACATTTAGGGTCTATTTTTCCATTTTCATCTCATACCTAATCATTCTTACACTTTTATTTGTACTAGGCCTGCTTTGGGTCAACTTTTTGTATAAGTTTAGGTACTTTTCAACCTTGGACCCTTAATAATACCCACATGTGGGATGTGTAAGGTAGTCATGACAATAATGCTTTATTGAGATACACTCATAACATAAGTGTGGTGGGAACCTTCCACCACCACATCTTCCACCTCTCCCTCTAGTACCTTGTTGCATTCTAAAGCCTATGTTTTATTGATTATAGCCTTCATTTCCATGGTTAGCTTACCCTGTAACTTTTATAGTGGATTATCATGTGCCTCTTTCCAATTTTTTATGCATTTCATCAATCATTTGATAATCAGTAGTGATATAGGTATAGGTGTCATATAACTAATAATATATGGTTATGTTGACGTGAATGGTACATTACAATAAAATGTAGTCACAAATGGCATGCACTTCTCAATAGACTTTGTAGCTTAGAAGTAAAGTGTACAGATTCATCCATGGGTAGTTAATCTAATTATGGCCTTCTAATTTGCAATCAATACACCATAATACACTTAGAGCATAATATAAAGAGATAATGATAAGATTTTAGAGTTGAGATGCCATAGATGCAATCTAAGCCTCCATAAATGGGTTGATCCTAGTATCTGCACTTCCAACTACCTCAACTCTGAGCATGACTTTAAGCACTTCATGAGGGTCTATAAAAGTCTTCATGGAAAGTGCTCTATGGAACACCACTAAAAACCCTCCAATGAACCACTGTGCATTCTGGGAAGGGTGAATATCATATGAGATATTTGATAATAGAGTATTGAACCTTGCATCATATAAGTGTACACTTTATAAGATTCCTTGGGTAATCTCTTTGAGAATGATGATGCTCTACTATTCAAACTTTGTAATGTCAAATTCCTTTAGGAATGTATCCTTCAGGGTATCGTAATTGACCATGGCTTGGTTAGGGTCAAATTTCTTATACTACATATGGGTGTGATTAAGTAGAGTGGTCATAAATTGGGTCACTTTATGCTTTCATTGGGTTATGCCCCATGTACACCATTATAGTTCAAACTTTAGCACATAATCTATAACATTATCCATGCCACAATACTCTAGAAAGTGCATATCCATTTCATAGTAGATTTTTTGGGGGGTAGCTATAATCTTAGGTTTTTATCCCCTAGCATCTATCTTGGTGGTATTCCATTGATTCCTCTAGCTACTGGGTTAGGTACTAGTCCCATAATTATTGCTGGTGTAATTGATGTCAATGGCATTATACTACTTACTTATGGCACCAAACTACTTCTTGTGGGCTGTAGCACACTTTGCATCACTGACACCAATTGAGTTGGTATACTTGTGCTCAATTTATATTATGTTGAACTATCATCTAATGGTCTAGAGGTAGTTTCACTCACCTCCTATTATGGAATAATTTTTTCAATCACAAAGTTTCACTTCAAGTCTATAAATGTTTAAGATATATGTTAATAATAGGGTCAATTATTAATTCTATACTTTCTTCAAGTGGGGGATGTAGTGTATGAGTATTCACCATAGGTTTAAATGGGGTAGACATGTCAAACATATATTCATTCACCAAATCCTATAAAATCCCAATGAATTCTACACTTGTCAAGTGTTGATTTTGATCCATCACTTCATTATGTTTCTTATTATTGCACTAATGTAATTCAAGTGATCCTTCCCCTTGCCCTTCCTATTCACTATAAGTTATCTCAACACTTCCAAGTTTTAAATCTTCCACCAGTCTATGTCATCTCTTATTATAGGTCTATTTATTGAGCTCTTAGGGGTCAATCTACTCATCCCCTTCCATCACACCTCACCTACACATCCCCTTCTTCCCCTTTGTGTTGCTCATATATGAATGGAATTTATCCTTCAATCCTCAAAGTTTCAAAACCATAATCCATCATTAATTTTTTATCTTTTCACCAAATTACTTCATAAACATGCCTCTAGGGTCATGCAAGAACTAATACTCTGCTTCATTAAGGTATGAGTATGTTTAGACTAAAAACTCAATTATGTAACTATTAAGCACTCCTTGCTACAATTTATCCATTGATCTTGTGGTATCTAAAGTCTCAAGTCTCTCTAGGTGCTCCTATGTGAAATCAAAGTAATATCCATATATTTTTATTGTATGGGTTGAATGTGAAACCAACCACTAGTACACATATTCAAGTAACTTATAAAAAAAACCTCATATAAAGTGTTTCACTTAAATTTTACTATTATTTAGAAGAAGGCAGTAAAATTGGAAATATGGGTTATGGTAGGAATACTTGATTTTTGTTAATGCATTGAATTAAAAGATTATGAATATCTCCTCTTTGGTTGGAGAGGATAACCTGCATGTAAGAAAGCACTAAATAAAATTTGTTTGTTAGACAAGTATCTAGGTGGATTACCTAGCACTAGCTAGATCCCAAAAGTGAGAGCTTCCATAGGGGTTGTCAATCCACCATTTTAGAATAATTAAGATAATAAAATAGAAATAAAATACTTAAATTAATGACCAAAAGGTGATCAAACTGATAACAAAAATTTATTGATAATTATATATGCTATAAATAGTCTAATTAGTGATAAACTAATTAGTAATAGTGCTAGTGGGTCAAGGTATGATTCAAAGAATCTAAGAAAAGGCCTGAGAGTGGTTAAAAACTCAAAAAATTGAATTATATTAGGAAAAGGAAGTAGAATAATATTTATAGATTTTTTTACCATAGGTGACCATCGATAGTTGGGTTGATCTTTGATGGTTAGGCTCGATCGTCGATAGTTGGGCTGACCATCGATGGTTGACTATGTGCAATTCTAGACATTGTCAACAACTAGTTGTCAAGATTTTGGAATGAATTCCAAGAGTTGGGAAAAGTATAAATTGATTATGAAAGGGAAATAAAGAATGTGTATGGTAATAAATAATTACTTGTCTTACTTTGAGTGGATTAAGTGAGTGATAGGCATTATTGATTTTTGGGTGGAATCTAGCTTGATTCTGGTAGAGTAATAGTGTTTGGAGACTTGGTTGTGAAGTGATGGCAAGTTAGATCTTGAAAAGAGGGGTTGATCATGATAGATAACACTAAAATTACCTATAACATAAAACACTAAGTACCTAAGCTACTGATAATAATTGTAGATGGTTTGACCTCCTAGACCTCTCTCTCTTATAGGCACAAGAAAGAGGTGGAAGTGGTTGTCCAAATTGGACCTGAAGAAGGCTTATAAATATAATTCGTCCATGTAAATGGATCACAACTAGATTTATATTATCATATTTATAAAATCAAGGTAATGGTTTGCATGTAGGTTGCATGTAGGAAGATCATGCAGTTAAACTTGATTGTTGATGGTTAGGCTGACCGTCGATGGTTAGCCTGACCATCAATAGTCAAAGATAACTATTGAAATAGCTTAAAATACCATGTTAAGATTAAAACTACTAAATATAGGCCTAAATAAGGAAAAAGGGGTCTAAGGGGCCTGTTAAGGGTCATGGTACTTGGGAATATGCCTGTAAAATTCTGATGTCTAGATTTTACCCCTTTTTGTTGTGTTGCTCTTGTGAATGAGTGGCAAAACAAAAATATAAGTTGAGTAAGGTCAAGTTTTCCTTGAGTTAAGAGGAGGTAATTCTCCCTAAAATTGGGATGTGATGAGGTTAAATGAAAATAGATCTAGGTTTGATAAGTGGTAGGTGGTAGGATGAGATGTGGAACCTATAAAAATAAAAAATTATGAAGTATTGCACAAAGACTAAAGTTGAAAATGTTAATAAATAATAATTTTGGTCCAAATAAGATAATTGACCAATGTATCACATGACTATTATAGGCATGGAAGTTGGATACACCTGTTAGTCTCCAAGGTGGATTTAACATTTTCAATGGGAATCCAAGGTAGGAAATGCTCACTTGAAAACACCAAATGGGTCAATGTGCGATGGGTATCTAAGGTAGTAAGTGCTACCATGAAAGCACAAATGATGTGATTATGGTAGTAGGTGGTGAAAATAGGTAACCTATTGAGGTTGGTCAGTGCATTTAAAATGACCTAGGCAAAAGTTAGTGTAATACATGCACATAGTTCAGATAATAGGGTCATCATCAAGGTGGAAATGGGAAAATGGGTGGATTGGGGTATGACTGAGATGGATGGTGGAGGAGGACATGGATAGGTAGAGGGACCTAGGCTTTGACCATGGCATTTCTCACAGAATGAGGTAGGTTATATTATTTAAATTGGTTGAATATCTATTTAAAGAGAAATAAATTGGTGTACTTAGGTAATAATTAGATGAATGTTTGTTTTTGGAGGGAAATGTTTGTCAAAACCCTAAATTTTAGGTTTTCATTTAGTTTGTTAAAATACAACTTATTATTATAAAATGAATGGTAAATGGGATTAGAGGGGAGATTAAGATATTGTTGTCTATGTATGAAATAACCTCTATGTTTTGATAGGGTTTTAGGGGTTCTTAGGGGTTGGGTGTTTTCCATCAGTGGTAACATCAGTGGTCACCTTTAGTGACCTTTGATGGTCAAGACCTAACCATTGATGGTCGATTTGAGGGATCAGATCCTTTTAGGGGACTGTTGATGGTTAGGCTAACCATTGATGATCGAGGGTCTAGAGTAAAAGACCCTCACAAAGAGGTTTTGTTTGTTTATGTTTATAAAATTTTATCAGAGGTTGGGAAAATGAAAAAATGGGGGAGAAAGTGTTAGTGTAGGTTTAATATAGGTGGTATGCTTATTTTATAGGCTAGGGTGAGTTAGTCATGTAGGTAAGATACATGTTTTGAAAAATGTCTAGTTGCTAGAAAGGGTTGGCCATTGGTTTTACATTGAGATTGATTAGGAAAACCAAGTGTTCTTACCCACATGGTTGCTTTTTAGGCATGAGACTAGATTTAGCTGAGGGACCAAGTCCCAAGGCTATTTACTAAGGTACAAGATATGATGGTAGATGATGAGTGGTGGTACATGAAGGCTATCAGATTGGGAATGATGTGCCACTACCAACATGTACCCCATGATCTTGCCATGATTGTTCCACTTATCAAGAGATGGGATCTTATGATAAACACTATTTGGCTGCTAATAAGAGAGATTACTATTTTATTGGAGAATGTTCCTAGGATTACCCAATTGCCTATTATAGGTGATTTGATATATCATATAGAGAGTGAGGAGAGGGATTTTTACATGGGTATTATTTATGGTGATGATCAGATAGATGCAAAATTCCATACTGATGGGTTTGGCTATGGCCCTTTATATTATAGGGCACCTGGAGATAGGTGTTTATTTACCATGATGATGATGGAAATGATGAGCTTTGTGCTCCTATATTTATATGGTGGCCAATTCCATTATTTATTTCTTAGATTTCTATTCGAGATGCTTCTAGGAGGGACCATGTTTGGTTGGGCACATGTGTTACTTATGTAGATTTACAAGGAAATATAGGGTTTCAAAGTACATCAACAATATGGATTGAACATGGGGCTTGTTTTGCACTATTGGGCCTTTGAGCACATTCAACTATTGAGTCCCTTAAGGCTTCCCTATGATACACATGTGACAAATAACTATGTTTCTATATTTATGCATTGGAGGAGAGTGGATGCTTACATAAGAGTAGGCGGTAGGGCTAGAGATATTGAGTGGTTTTGTGATAGAATAGAGGGTTTGGTGCTAGAAGATGTTATGTGGAAACTATACATTAGGTGGCCATAGTGGGTAGGTTATATATATCATACCATAAGACTCAAGAGCTAGAGGTGGGTATATGGTAGGAGAGAGATGGAGATAGAGATGATCTCGATTGATCAAGTTCAAAGATAGTTTGGTCTAGTATAGGGGATTCCACTTGACACCCTTAGATATAAGAAAGAGGAGGATAATTTTATACATATTGAGCCTAAATTGGTGGATATTATACATGATTTTAAGGAGTTACCAATGGGTGATCATATTGATGATGATAGTATTATTGATGGCTATATGGCATGTTACGAGGGGAGGTACACTACACTTGATTTTAGAGGGGGTGATGGAGGTAAATATCCCATGGATGTGGATCCAAAGGTAGGATAGGGGTAGGGTGACCTCTATGTATCAATAGTTCTATCAGTAGCCTAGGCTCAGATAGCTAGTTTATAGGGATAGGTGGCCACATTATAGGGCTATATTGTAGCACTTTAGGGATAAGTGGGGCCAATGGTAGTAGTGCAAGTGGTTGAGTGTTCCAAGGTATTTATTGACATATGATATAAATGTTGTGTATGTTTTTTAATTCTAGCCTATGTGCTAATGTAGTGAGATTTATATTTTGAGAGAGAGCTGACATTATCACATGTATTATTTTTTGACTATCTAATATATATGTTATATGACATTTGATGTTTTATGTGATGCTCATGTTTATGATTTGTAGTTATTGATGCTCATGGTTTATGGATATTTGACTTAGTAGCTTGGACATGTGATATGTAGAGAGGTGAATTATGATGTTTTAATTCTACACATGGTTAGATAGGACATGTTATGGATGGATAAATATTATGGTTGATGTTTATGGTTATGTGTGTTAAAAGGTGAATGGTATATGCTATGGTGTTTTATTTCTTGTTTTATGGTGTAATAAAATATTTAGAAGTTTACATAATGTGATGGATAGGAAAATGTTTGTGTCTAGCAGCTATATGCTTACAATATGCCTATGGTGGATAGATAATGTTGTTTGTTGACATAGTTCATGATGTTCATGATTTTGGTATATTATTTGTTGTTTATGTTTATAGACTAATAAAATATATGAAATATAAAATGATTCCTTTTCATTGGTAAATATTGACATGAAACCCAAAATTGGATTGGCTTAGTAAACCTAAGCCTCTCAAATGTTTCACATTTGCATGACTAGGTTGATAGATATGGATCTTGATAACATTGTGTCAAGTGAGCTCATAGTCCTGTGCATATGATATGTGGAGGTAGAGTGGGTGAAATTAGAACTATTGGTGAGATTAGTATGACTTTTATATAGGTGTCTAAAGAGGGTGTATAATTAGGTCTATGTCCATATATCAAGTGTAGAATAATTGATGCGAGAATTCTACTAAGGAGATCCAATTGCAGTTTTCCCAATGTTATTGTTGTGTAGGAGAGATGATTATAGATTCAAAACAAAATTGTTGTGGCTTTTGGATTTTACTTTGGGGTTGGGAAAGTTGATCAATGTGGGAAGCTTCCAAAAAAATTCTAGGTTTGAATAATATTTTATCCATCCATCCTTCAAGGGAGTGGTATGGATGTATATGGTTAGCTCAAATGATTTTGATATATATCCTTCAAGGTAGAAATCCACTTTATTTTTTGAAATTTTAGAATGAGTTTTCAACATCTGTCCTCTAAGGGAATAGTCTATAGATACCAAGGATGACCCATAGTTTGTTTTTCCTATTTGATATGAATTTTGCTTTTATTTGAGTTTTCTTGACATAGACCTATTTCATAAATGCTCAATGGAATACCTTTATGAAGGAAAACATAAGCTATCTTGGGGTACCAATAGGTAAAGAAGAGGTATAGGTAATAATGACTATAGGAACTAATCTAAAAGACATGGGAAGTACTATGAAAATCATGCCATAGATAGAGTCATGGTATCTATAGTTCAATATGAGGATATAGTTGTGATAGATAATCACATGATACAATTTTAGTCAGTTGTCCTTAAGAAAGGGAAATGAATGTGGTTATAAGGGATGAGCTCAAGTTAAATAAATGATGATTGTGATCCCTATCTAATAATAAAAGGTATGAAGATGTAAATCATTGAGTGGCTTAGGTTTTAGTTTACATTTGAGAGAGGATAAATGATAGGATCCTGATCCATACTTATGTGTTATGATGTAGGGTCCAAGCCAATTAAATGCAAATTTTCCCCTTTTGCTTTTATCCATATTAGTAACATGTTGGTTTTCCTTCAGGACAAGATATCTAATGTTGAATTCAAAGACTTTCAGGGGTTTTTTATAGGCTTCTTTGATTCATTATTGATAGACATGAAGATGGGAAAGGGTGACTAAATGATTCTCATTAAGTAGCTCAAGTTGGTCTAATCATTCTTGATGGTAATCATCTTCTAAAATGAGGTCACACAATGATATGTGAAGACAATGTATTTAGATTTAAGGAGGCAAGACAACCTCAACTCCATAAATGAGAGAAAAGGGTGTAGCACCAGTGGGGGTTTTGATGCTAGTATGATATGCCCATAAGAAGAAGGGGATCTGTAAGTGCCAATCCCACCCTGAGCCATTGACCTTTTTGGTAAGCATGTTATTAAGAGTTTTGTTAGAGGCTTTAGCTTGTCCATTTGATTATGGGTGATAACATGATGAAAATCTAAGTTTAATACCAAATATGTCACAAAGGCCCTAAATTTTTTTGTTTTTGAAATATTTGTCATTATTGATAATGATCTTATGGGTGTAGAAACCTAAATCTGGCCACCAATGACCTCCAACCTAGCTTTTGACCAATTTCCACCAAAGTGCACAATTTGGTCTAAAAACACTAAAACACATTAAAAGATGTAAAAATGATATATTCGAGTGCCAATTTTGGCTAGGTTATCATTAAATGTGGTAATCCAATTTGAGGGTAGCTAACTTTGATCATATCATTTTGAGTCAAAATGCTAATTTTGAACCTAATTGCTTTGGATTTCTCTTTTCTATCAAATCTCTTACATGAGACATGTGCCTTTGTTATCTAGTGTTTTTCACATCCTAAATGGGATAATAGATCCAATGTATCTGACATCACCTTCCAATTCTAATCAGTCAAATTTTGGACCAATAACAAGGCATTCTGATCAATTTGAGTAATTTGTGTACAAAGTGCTTAATCACACTTAGAGCTAATTAAACCAGATCAAGGCCTAATTAATAATTCCATGGAAACTTGTTGAAAACTTATTTTCAAAAATAAATATTAAATATCTGCATCATCAAGTGACCTCATTTCTTGAGAAGACATCCCCAGGCCATAAATGCCACAAATATTAGGATTCATGCCCTTTATGCCTCACCAATGCCTTCCATGATGCCCTTTATGCCTCTTAATTGACCCTTCTTCCAATGTCATGATGAGAATAATTTTAAACTTAGTTCCAAAAATTGAATTAATCCTTAACCACACATCTCAATCTTAAGATGGAAAGTTTAGGTTGAATCTAGACATTCTCAAAAATCTATAAATAGAGAGGCCATAAACATCATTTCAAAGACTTGATATTGCAAAGTTATAATGCATAAATATCTTTAATAAACCATTAAAAATAGTGTTACCATGCCAAATTAATTCCAATCCAAGCTAAGACACAAGCCAAAGGTGTCAAGGAGAGATAGAGGTAGATAAGATTCTATTATCAAGGACTTTATGAGCACAAGTTGAGCAAGCTATTACAACAAGAATTTTGGAGCATCCAAGGAAGGTAAAAGAGAGTTTTGTTTGTATTTTAGTTGTGTGTTTTATTCAAGTTTATTAATTAAGCTCTCCCTAGTGTCTAGGCCTAGAGATGTTATGCTAGTTAGTGTGTTTCATTTTGTCTTCATTTTGAAACTAACACCATACTAACCCTCCTCTCTTGAGTCAAATTCCTAGATTCACATATGGCATGACCGGTGGGACAAGATGCATCCCACATATGAAAAACATCATTTTATAGCTTTAAAATCTTCATTTGGATCATTAAAACTCTTGAAAATTGATTTTATAACTTTTTTTTTATTATTTTTATTTTCCATGAGTTTACACAGTAACCAACATCGATTAGTAAAATTGACATCAGTTGGATAGCTATCATCAGTCACATTGGTATAACCAATGTCAGTTAGATAAACATAATCGGTTATACAAATTTAACCATCATGAATTATGTAACTGATGTCAATCATTGTGTTTTTATTAAAACATAGACTTGAGCGCTATTTTTTAAAGTTCATCGTTTCAAACCTAGAAGAGCTTCAAGGCTAAAGGACATGCTAACATTTTTTTTGTAGGACCAACCTTGACATTTGCTAAAAACATGTTTAGATCACCTTTTCCATTCTTAAAATGAATTATGAACTTTATTTTGGGTGCTTAAGGTAATATTTAAGTGCTTAAGTGAGTTTTTAGCATTAGTTTTCAAAGTTACAACTAAGACCAAGGTGTCAAATGAACACCACCTCATTTTCCATTTTTGCTTAAAAATGAACACCACCTCATTTTCATTTTGGCTTAAAAATAAACTCATCTTTGAAATCTTTTTGTCATCAATAGTTGCTTGATCTAATTTTTGTTTGGCAAAAAGAGGGATGTTGCATGTATGCTCTTCTATTTTTCCCCTTTAGGGAACCCTTGGAATCAAAAGTGCCATTCCTATTATAAGTATCCCAATCCAAGGCTTATAAATAAATTCATCTAAATCACTCCCAAAAAACTCATCAAAATTTAGGTGACCTTGAAAATAACTCTAAAGTCTTTCTAATTTCATGCTTTCTTTGTTTTTATGTAAACTTGTCTTGTGAGGGGGATGTCATTACCTCCCATGAGTTCTTTAAGGAAACTTTGACCCAGGGTTTCATCTCCCAAAATTGGCATTACTTACTTATTTAGAGTTTTACATGGGACATATATATATTTGGACATAACACTACATTGAGCAAACAACATGATGTTGTGGTTGTAAAAATGATTAGACCTTTTTACAACTAGCTAATGCCATGGTTACCCAATTTTTGTGCTTATCTTTTACATCATTTGATATGAAATTCATTTTTCAATTTATTCCCATAGAAACATTCAAAATATTACTAGTTTAGTCAACCCCACATTACCATACCCTTGCTAGGATTTGGATGATTATACTTAGTGTATTTTGGTCATTTTTTCTTGGTATATTTTGAGACTAGTATTGTTTATTTGTGTATAAGCCATGTCAAAACCAATTTGTCTATGCGTCACTTTTTTATCTAAAGAGGCATTATGCTAGCTATTTTACACCACACTTATGCCTTAAAATTTTTTCTAAACTTTTTTGTGTGTGTCATTTGAGTTGTGGAGGGTAGCATTATGCTGCCCAAATCATGTCAAAACATTTTGAACCTTTTGAATATTTGAAACATAACATAAATCACAACATTTGAGCATGCTTACATCATTAGGATACTAAAATTTGTTTCAATGGTTAGCCTTGTCAAGTTTGGATTTAAACATTGATTTATTTACATTTAGGCCTTAATTCATGGGGTTGATACACTAATATTTCTCTTTTAGGTTGCATAACTTCAGTTAATTAATTACCTAATTTTGAAAACTATTGATGGTTTGTTTATGCAATACCTATCATCATCATTGTTTATGCCTTTATATAGGAGAGCATAACCTTTCTCAAAGAGAATTTTTTTATGCCTTATGCTAATTGATCATGTTTATGTTTGATTCCATGTGTCGATTCTATGTGAAAGTTATTTCCAAACTTGTTAGATTAAATCAAATCACATCAACCTTTATTTCAAATATAGCTTTTGATGTCATTTGAACAAAAGTCCTAGCATATGATTATTTGTTTGAGCCTAGATTTTAACTCCATTTTTGGACAAAATACATAGAAACTAAACCTTTCCCTTTCCTACTTTAGACCTTGTTTGAAACACTTTGACCTAGACCTTTGACATGCTAGTTTTTTTTCACACACTTGACCTTTTGTGTGTATGAAATTTAACATTAGACATTTTATGTTAGGTTATTTTATGACAAGTCTTATCACAAATCATTTTGGAGATACAGCTCCACTTTTAAACCATATTGGAGATACAACTCCACCCTTTTGACCAAGTTTGACAAAGCTTGAACCATTTATTCTTTAGACATAGGTTTTTTTGGTGTTTGTAGAACTCTAATCCTTTTTTTTTTAGAGATTTCATCGTTTACATGGATATTTATGTACAATCCAATTTATGATATAATGGTTGTACACAATCCCACTAAGAATACCTATAGATAAATATTTTATTAGGAGTTTTATTATTCTCCCTACAATACTCCATATGGGGAACATAGTCAAAATCCACAAAATCTAAATAGAAACCTTGATTTGTATGAAGAGGCTTGTGAGGAGGACTTTAAAGACCCAACTATAAATAATGTTGTTTGGGATATGAATCCATACCCTTTTTTCAATAATCATTACATAGAAGATAGTCAAGAACCAACTTATGAGCCAACTCACAACTGGGATGATATGGTTTGTGAGGAAGACTTGGATGCTTTGGCCTATGTGATTAATCATGACCCACCATATTATACCATTTCTATTCCAAGACCACAATGCCAAACCATTTCTATACTAAGACCTCATCTTTTGTTTTATGCAAGCAATCAATTTATATAATTCTAAACCATTTCTATACTAAGACCTCATCCTTTGGATTGTGCAAGCAATCAAGCTCGACAATGCCCCTTCATCATACCAAGACCTAGACCTTTGGCTTTTGTGAGAAATCATGCTCTAGAATGCCCTACCATTATCTAACCATAAGTCATTCCTCATCTAGTACTAATCTCATCCAAATCTCAACCCATCTAATCATTTAAAGACCACACTGTGTTCACAATTGGTATTTTCCAACTCATTAAAAACCAAGGCCAAGAAAACCAACCAATCTAAGATGTTTCTATTGAATAAACTATTTATGATAAGTCAACCTATGATAAATTGCCTATTGATCCTATACCAATTATCAAGGAGTCTCACATTGATGAACTAATCTTTGTTGAGTCACTTCTTAATGATTATAACTACTTTTGGGAAAATCATTACCTCGACTATGTGCCTATTTTTTAAGAGCCTTTTATTGAAAAACCGGCCTTTGAGGGGTTGTCTCTTGACCTTTTCCCATCCTAGATAAGTCTCATTTTCATAACATAGTCTTAATGGAGCCCATCATGCCATTACAGGTTGTTACTTATCTAATACTAAACATTTAACAAGACATCATTATAACAAAGTACCCATCACATAAAGAATTAGAGTTAATGTCAATTTTTATTCTTAAACTAACATTAGATTTAGTATCAAAATTTGAATCAACATCAGTCTCAATATTGGATTTAGAGTCCCTTAGGTTAAAATAAAATTTAGAAGAAGAATACGTTCATGGTTGTTAAAAGATTGGTTATGCATACCTCATAGATCAATTTAAATACATTTGTGATCCTTCTATGATTTTTGAGGATGAGTACTTCAGATTTGACATAAGTTATCCTAGTATCTTATATGAGGATTGTGTAGCCTCTCCCCATTCCATTACCATTCCATAGGATATTACTATCAACCAAAATAACCATATCATTGACATTCCATCTCCCACAATTGTCGATTGGGATCGATAGAATCACACATTATTGAATTGCATCCATCATGACATAGCAATTTAAAAAGAGCAAGGAGGCCAAGACTACATTCATATAGCATAAGGACACTCTCCTACTGAAATCTTTTTAGAGGTGCTAAGGGACAATCAAAGTCAAAACATAGCATCTTTTAGTAAATTTTTTTTAAAAGCGCTAGAATAAAATCAAAGTCAAAAACCAATGTTCATTAGTGAAACCTTCTTGGAGGTACTATAGGACAATCAAGACAACTTCATTGGTGAAAACTTCATCGAGGCACTAATAAGCTGAGCACAAAAGTTCTTCACTATTTGATGAAGACAAAATCAAATATCAAATCAAAATAGCTTCCAACATATAGCCTAATCAGATGGTAACTACTCTCAAGCTCAAATAACAAAAAAATATGCTGGTCCTATTGAGAGAACAAGTATTTGGCCCCACCATAACCAAAGTTATGTTGA
This sequence comes from Torreya grandis, assembly GCA_037957365.1. Lineage (NCBI taxonomy): Eukaryota > Viridiplantae > Streptophyta > Pinopsida > Cupressales > Taxaceae > Torreya > Torreya grandis. Next base: position 322,082 of record JARHVA010005808.1, on the reverse strand, counting down.
ATCTAACATCAATAACTTTACATGTGATTGAAAGTCTTGATCTTCATTTATTTCCCCACCATTACCCTTTCCATTATCATTTATCATTTTATTTCACAAACAAACCTATCATCCAACTTTTATCCTCATTTACCATCCATGGATACACTTTCCTTTGTAGAGGCTATAAAGATATCTTATCTTGATGCTTTAAGGAATCAAAATCAATGACCAAAAAAGATCACAAAAGCATTCTTGATAATTAGATCTACATCTAGTTCTTGATGGAGTAGCTATTCAAATGAGGTGTGGGATATAAATTAACATGATCCAGTATTTTATTTTTATTATTATTGATTAGGACATACATCTCCCCATCAATAAGAACAATAAAATCAAAAATCACACCCAAACAAAAAACATGTACCATACCATTTCAAGTACCATGCCATTGCTATTGTTACATATTCATTTTCCATTGTCATATATTACTACCATTTACCCCATCACTTAGGGTCAAACCCTCTTACCATTTTATACATCTTATCATTCCATTCCTATCTAGACCAAAGCTTGTTTTTAGTCATCCTACCTAATCTTATTTTGATCTTGGCTCATTTGGTTCTCCTCACACATTTTGTGAGGGGATTCCAATCAAGTTTTAACAATCAATTAGATCCATGTTTATAATGATAGTCTATGAAAGTAGTGTGATAGTTGATCTGGCAAGATATCTTTCATCTTATCAAGTTTGTTTATGTGAGCTTGATTATAACTGCCTATGGGTAAATCAATGTCTTACCAATATTGCTACTGATTATAACCACCTATGAGAAAATTAATATCATTAACATATGCCATTGCATCTTACTTATAACTATCGATGGGAAAACTAGGGGAAACACTTATTTACCATGCATTACCACATCACCTTACCATTACTATTTTCATTTGACTATCCATTTTATAGTTTTGAGAATTTGTTGGGACCTAGTTGGTTTTTCCTCACCTTTTGTCTGGATGTAATTACTGTGACTTGATGTCATTTTAGGACTATGTGGGTCATGCTCAATTCATGTTGAATTCACCTCAGTCCCCCTTTCCATACACTCTCACCATTATATGAGCAACCGAAGCCAAATGCTCTCACCATTTTATGAGCAGGTATCTTGTCATTCTCTAACAAGTTAAGATACCCTAAAAAATCTAAAAAAATATTCATAACATTTCAAAAAACCAAAAATATTTGTCATGTCTAAGCCTAGTTAGCTATCCTCGATCCATCGTACGGGGGCATGGCCATTATTAGGATGCTTTCTTTTTCTTTTATTTTTAGGATTTCTATTTCTTTATTTATTTTAGGTTATTTGTTTGTTTATTTTTTTATTTGGTTGCCTATTTTTTTGTTTATTTGCTTGCTTGTTTGTTTTTTTTCAGCATTGTTGCCTTGACTCAATCTATATGTGTTCATTAGGTGATTTCTTGAGCACATTATTATTTATTCTATCCATATTCATACATCAATATTTTCATCATGGTTTTTATCATTGGTGCATTATTTTTGAGTGTTTATTAGATCGAGAGTCAATCCTTATGCATATTTTGGCCAAGTCTTCATGGTGTTTTACCGTGAAGCCTACCATCACATGCTATAGTAAAAATTAGCTTCAAAAAGGTCTACAATCAATGGATTTGCATAAGTTTCTCCTTGGAACCTTGGCAAATCCTCCTATCCCACCCTTGATTAAATCAACCCATTGACCATTCTAGTTGTATCATTGCTAATAAGGATGAGCATCTCCTTATTAACAAGTACAACTGAATCATTCACATTGATTAATCTTATTCTTCTATTTATCTCTTTCATCACTTTTCACCCTCTCATATTTAATCTATATTCTAGGCTATATCCTTGAGTTATGCTTGTTAATCGGCCCTAACTGGGGCATAATCATCTTTAGCCAATTCAGGTCCTCATAATGATTATAACCACATATTAGCAAATCAATATCCTTTTTACATCAATGCATGCAAGCATTTTCTCATTTATATTAATCTCAACCATGGATTAATTCGACATTTTTTTCTTTTTTCTTTTCGAGGGACCGTCCATCAACAAATATGATGACCACTCCCTCGAGGGGGCATCATCATAGGCTTCCTAAATCCATTTGAAGATTTGTTATTCAATAATAATCTTCTTTTTATAAATGTCATCTCTCATTATTTTATAAGACATTAGTTTTCCTAGGGTTTTCAACATCTTTCCAAATAGGGCCAAACTATAAACACCTAAATCTGGCCACCAATGACCTCCAACTAGGCTTTTGACCAATTTCCACCAAAGTGCACAATTTGGCCTAAAAACACTAAAACACGCTAAAAGATGTGAAATTTAAATATTCAAGTGCCAATTGTTGCTAGCGTATCATTAAATGGGGAAATTTAATTTGTGGGCAAGCTAACTATGATTAGATCATTTCGAGCCAAAATGCCAATTTTGCACCTAGGTGCTCTAGATTTCTCTTTTTTGTCAAATCTCTTACACAAGACATGTGCCTTTGTTATTTGGTGTTGGTAACATCATAAATTTTATAAAATATCCAATGTATCTAACATCACCTTATAATTCTAATCTAATCAAATTTTGGACCAATAACAAAGCATTCTTATCAATTTGAGTAATTTGTGCACGAAGTGTTTAATCATGCTTAGAGATAATTAAACCAAATCAAGGCCTAATTAAGAATTCCATGGAAACTTGTTGAAAACTTATTTTTAGAAATGAATATTGAATATATAAATCATTAGGTGACCTCATTTCTTGGGAAGACATCCCTAGGCCATAAATGCCACAAATATCAAGATTCATGCCCTCCATGCCTCATCAATGCCTTCTATGATGTCTTCCATGCCTCTTAATTACCCATTCCTCAAATTTCATGATGAGGATAATTATAAAATTAATTCCAAAAATTTAAATAATCCTTAACCACACATCTCAATCTTAGGATGGATGGTTCAGGTTGATTCTAGACATTCTTAAAAATCTATAAATAGAGAGGTGATGAACATCATATCAAAGACTTGATAATGCAAATTTATAATGCATAAATATCTTCAAGAAGCCATTAAAAATAGTGTTACCATACCAAATTTATTCCAATCCAAGCCAATCCATAATCAAAAGGTGTCAAGGAGAGATGTATGTACACAATCTTCCATTACGAAGGAATTCATGAGCACGAGCTGAGAAAGTCACTAAAACAAGCATTTTGGAGCATCCAAAGAAGGTAAAAGAGGGTTTATTTTGAATTTTAGTTGTGTGTTTTATTAATTTTTGTTAATTAATCTCTCTCTAGTGTAAAGGCCTAGATATTTTATGCTATTTAGTGTGTTTCTTCATTTTGTGTTCATTTTGAAACTAACACCATACTAACCCTCCTTTCTTGAGTCAAATTCATAGATTCATAATGCGGAACACCAAAATGATAGATGATATGATGGATGATAAATTTAGTAATATTTTCATCTTTCATCAAGATAAATGGAATAAATTCCTCCCATTTTATAAAATATTTAGTTGTGGTAATTGTTGACCCAATTTTGCCTCTCAGGCAAGATTCCGGTCACCTCCTACACCTGCTTTACAGGCCTATCATTTTGGGTTGCAAGGTCCACCTTCAGGTCTCGACAGTGCCATTGCAGAGCATTGGTTATGAAAGGCAGTGAAAGGGAGAGTCTTCAAATGTCCATGAGAGAAGAGAAGAAAACAAAGCGTTCAACACTTAGGCAAAAAGAGGGCAAAAAAAATGCAGAGGATGGCAAAATCGTTGCCTACTACAAGGGCGGGTAAAATGAGCCCACCTACAGACATGCAGAGGGTGGCAAATTCACCGCCCACAACACAAAAAATCTATGGACATCGGCTGACATCGGCAATACTGCCATCGTTGGCACCTTACAGAGACCGACGTCGGTAGAACCACCGACGTCAGCAGCACAACAGCAGGCACAAAAGTTGGGAAAGCCCACCCTATGGCGGCAAATCAAAAAACCCCACCCTCAGGTGGTGAAATGGAAAACCCTGCCCTCAGGTGGTGAAATGGAAAACCCCACCGCATGGCGGGGAAATTGAAAGGGCCACGCACAGTACAATACTGCCGACATCGGTAGGTTATAGAAACCGACATCGGCAAGACTGCCGCTGTCGGTAGCTTATCGGCCGATGTTGGCATAAATCCTACATGAAATCCATGCAAAGGGCGGCAAAATCACCGCCCACTACAAGGGCGGCAAAATTCCCTTGCAGTGCACAAGAAAAAACCCGCCCAGCTGCTGGAGGAGAAGACCAGCATGCAAAACGAGGCAACAAGCATGGTCTTGGCAGACTTCTGATGTCATCAATAGTGTTTTTCACGCTTTCTGATGAAACTTCTCTTGGCTCTTCTGCTATAAATACAAGGACTTAGTCATTTTTTAGGGGATCTTCCTGACTTTTGTAAAGAGCACTGCTCTACAAATTCTCCACCTGAATCAATAAAAATACAGTTTTTGCCTCCATCTTGGATTGATTTGCTATGTATGCCCTGAGTATTATCTGTGTTTAGTCATTATCCTCCATGCTTTCACAGGTAATACCAACAGACCAGCTATCTACAGGGACCGGTTCTGCAGTTGAAAGGAGAAGAGCAATATTTGAGAAGGACAGAACAGAGTAAGTTGCTTGCAAGTGTGCATTCCACAGTACCTCGGTAAACCTCTGTGATGTATTTTCCATTATAGCCTCCCCCTTTGTCTTAACAGCCTGATTCCTCTACCAGATGTGTAGAGTATACTTGCATTTTCCTTGATTCTGAGAGTGGATCTGGAAGGTCACCCCTTTATTTTGGTGTATCACCTCTTTTAGAGTAGGCTGTTTGTTTTCATGCTTTTCTCTCTCCCTTTTCATCCCCCCATTATATACCTATATACCTATATTTCATGCCACTTGAAACAAACAAGATACATCAGAGGGAACTAGCCCATATCTAGAGACTCCCCTCTCCTGCTTCACCGTCCCACAGGTGAGAGAGGGGTTTCCATGTTGCGAGGAGAGGGCAGGAATCCGTGTTCCTGCCGGTGGGTGCACTTTCCAGCATCAACATTTTTGGCACACCCGGTGGGACTGTAATTTTATCAAGTTTTCAACGCAGTAGTATTTCAAGATTGATGCTGGTCCTGCTACAGTGATTTTTCAAAGATTTCCAGCATCTAGCGACTCCACTGGTAAGAGCTCAGTTCTTTATTTTTAAGACCAGTTACTTAACTTCTATGCCAAAGGTTACCACAAGGTCAGCTTCAAGAAGGGTCCCCTTTGACTTCATTGAACTACCTTTAAACTCTACTAAAAGACTCAGGTTTGGAAGAACTCGCCCTTATCCACTGATAAATCCTCCTAGACCTGTTGCTAGGAACACCAACCTAGCTCAGCCACAAATACAACCTGTTCCAACCATGGCATTGCCTTTTGCAGCTTTTCGTGGTGAGATCCCCTTAAACCTCCCACGCTATGATCCAATCCTCGGAACAGCTCTGAAGAATGTGCCTTCTTTTGATGGAGTGAGACCTATTACAGTTGTTGAGCATATCAAAAATATTGCTAACCTTTGCAATATTCACAATGTAACAGAAGAAAATATTGCCATCAGACTGTTAGCCTTGTCTCTGAAAGGGAAAGCTCTCGACTGGTATGGCACCTTGCCTGTGAATTCCATACATTCTTGGAACGAATTGGGCACTCGTTTAACTGATCATTTTGGGGAAAAAAGTGATGGTCTCTCTCTTGCTGAGCAGGTGACAACTATAAAGAGAGCTCCGCACGAGTATATGCAGGACTTCAATACGCGGTTTCAAAAGACTTGGGATAGAATTCCCATCCTGGTATGGCCGACCCCTAGCTACACTTTCTTGTACTATCTAAAAGCATTAAATAGTGACATTGCTATGATGATCCAATCTATGGGGGGACACATACTGCCAGCTGCGTATGACATAGCCATTGCAGCCGAAAATTGCTTAATTCAAGCCGAGAAAATCACCCCTAGACCTCACATGCCACTTTTCCCAAAACCACTGCCCCCAATTCAAGCAGTCGCTCCCACAATTGCTCCCCTACTTGTCATTGAGAAGCCAACTGCTATTCCATCCAATGAATTAAGTGAAGTTAAGGGCTTGTTACAGAGCATGTCAAATGAACTTGTTGCCTTTAAAAGGCAGCAAGCTCAAAGCCACAAGCCAAACCAGAGTTATCAAAATTATGGACATGCCCCTAGACCCCCCTTTCAAAATTATAACCAAGGTCAGGGGCAGCTCACTACAACTAGGCCTTATCAAAATTATAACTCAGGTCCTTCTTCGGCATCTAAAGCCATGGTACCTACTCAGAACAATCTAGTGCAAGAGCAGCCAGGTTGTTCAAACATGAGACAGGGTCAAGAGCAAGCTGCTCACACGAACGATATGTTGAATTTTTTTCAGAATTCAAAAAATTAGGCTGCTAATTTTTCTCAGTTTTTTGAGTTCCCAGCGCAAACCAGCACAAGTAACAATCAAACTTAGCCAGATTCTACCCTGATAAATCACGAAGAAGGTGAGCTTTGTGCAATTAATCATGGAGGCACTGCAGGAAATCATGCTGATTGCATTGTGGCCAATACGAGATTTAAAAGACGAGCAATTGGAGAAGCGCAAGCTTCCCCTCAGGTTGCAACAAATCCTTCACCGCACCCTTTTCAAAGGGCCCCAATTTTTGGTGAACCATCTGTACCCCCAGCTCCTCAGTCTGAAGCTCCAGCCGGGATCAGTGCAAAGGAGAGCATGAAGGGAGTCAGTCCCCAAGTTAATATAGTTGATCAAATGAAGAAATTGCATGTGAGCATTTCTCTATGGGATTCATTGTCTCTTCTGGGACAAAAGGAGGTATTGAAGAAAGAATTGCATGAGCTAGATCACCAGGCCATCCCAACAGACACTAATAACGTCCTAATGATGAATGGGCAGCCTTCTGCTCTAGGTCAGGTAAAGAAAGAAGAAAAGACTCCCCCTTTTTATGTATCTTTGATCATAGGGGATTTCTTAGTACATAATTGCATAATTGATAGCGGGGCCAACACTTAAGTAATGCCTAAATGCATTACTGATAAGATGGGGTTAAAGTATGAAGAAATGAACAAAGGAGTCTTGCAAGTAGATGAATCACCCGCAAAGACAGTCAGAGCCCTGAAAGGATTGAGTTTAACATTGCATGCCTGCTTGACATTCTCAATTCCCCAAGATATAGTGGTAGCGGACGTTCCTCCATATTTTGCAATTTGTTTGTCTAGGGACTTTACGTCCAAGATAGGTGGTTATCTAGCAGTGAATTGGTCATATCTGGTTTTCAGAACCAAATATGGTACTAAAGTGAAAATCGAATCTGAGCCACTCTACAAGGACCACCTAGAGCCCTATTCACCCAAGGCAGCGAATGTCAGTTACACTATCATTGATCCAGAAGACTCTCAAATAGACAAGTCCTCATCTTCTGCTCTTGAAGGAGTCAAAGATCTACTCTTGGACGAGTGGGGAAGCGATAACTTCAAGCACGATTCTTATAAGTTTATTGATGAGGCAGACCTTGGCGTCTATTGCTTGCATGAAGAGAGTGCCGTCATGCCCAATATAATGAAGGAAAACAAAGAAGATCTTGGCCTTTGGCAGCTATACTTTGACGGTTCCAAAAGCAAACTGGGCACTGGTGGTGGGGCAATGTTAGTCTCCCCTTCTAAAGAAAGGTACTTTTCAACTTTTCATTTCCAGTTCTCTTACACATGTAACATTGTAGAATATGAGTCTTTGATTCATGGACTTGAGTGGGCAAGAAAAAGAGGGATCAAAAAATTACAAATCCTGGGGGATAGTGAACTAATAGTGAACCAAATCAGAGGCCTGAACCTGACCAAGAACTCCTTACTGAAATCTTACAAGCACAGAGTCTGTGACTTGATGGAGGATTTTTTTGCTCTTAACATTACCTCGATTCCCAGGGAACAAAACAAGCAGGCTGATAGGTTGGCAGCTGTTGGCACCCAATTAGATGTTTCAAAAGAGATAAGCAGGGGTTGTGGTTTGCGCCATTTAAAGGTGGTGGTTTGGCCTTCGATTCCAGACAATGTTACAAATTGGCAGGTCTTCGAAAGTGACTAAAAGATAGCCCTTTTCCTGAAGGAGGAAGCTGAGTTTGCGGTCCACAATCAAGCGAAATTGTAGCAGCAATATAGAAATCAGATTGTTCAGTTGAAGAACAATAAACTCCCTAAGGGTCTAGTCACACTTGAAAGTATTTTCAATGGAGAGGACCAACTAAGAGATGACAAAGCATGCATCACTACCAAAGAGGAGAATTATGAAAAAGTGGAAATCTTCAAGGACAAGTTGCTAGCGCTTGGTAAGGTCTGGACGTTTCAAGAAAGGCAAGCTTTCATTCTGTTGTATCAGGAGTTCGCTGACGTCTTTGCCTGGGACTATAGCGACTTGAAAGGCTTCGATCCAAGACTCACCCAACACACTATTGAATTAGATGAAGGCGCAAAGCCAGTCACACAAAAGTAGAGACCTATTAACCCGATGGTAGAGCTCCTTATATAGAAAGAATTGACCAAGTTGATTGAGTCTGGCATTATATTTCCGATCAAACATTCCTCATGGTTGGCCAATTTGGTTCCAGTTAGAAAGAAAAATGGGGAGATCAGACTGTGCATCAACTTCAGAGACCTTAATAAAGTTTCTTTAAAGGATCATTATCCCATTCCAAACATGGAGTAGATCCTCCAAAAGGTAACTGGTTCTGAACGCTTCTCCCTCTTGGATGGTTATTTGGGATATAATCAGATTCTGGTGCGTGACTCCGACCAATACAAAATAGCCTTCACCACTAAATGGGGAACGTTCGCCTACCAGAAGATGCCTTTTGGGCTATCTAATGTCAGTGCTACCTTCAAGCGAGCCATGGACATGGCTTTCAGTGGTTTGATAAATAAGAATGTGCTAGTGTACCTCGATGATATAACAGTTTTCTCCAAAGAGGCAGGACAACATATGAAGCACCTCAGGCAGATTTTTGAGAGGTGCAGGGAATTTAGCATCTCCCTAAATCCAAAGAAATGTGTATTTGTGGTTCATGAGGGGAAACTTCTTGGCCACATTGTGTCCAAGGAAGGTTTGTCTATTGACCCAGAGAGAGTCCGCTCCATTCTGGGATGTCCCTACCAAAGCACAAGAAAGGCCTTCAGAGTTTCTTTGGCCGGATAAATTTCATTCAGAGGTTCATTCTGAATTTTGCTGAAATAGTTAAACCCCTAACCTCCTTGCTAAAGAAGGGTGAAGAATTCAAATGGACAATGCCAAGAAAGGACAGCTTTGAAGCTATCAAATAGGCTTTGACCCAGGCTCCCACTCTAATCAGCCCCGACTTCAATAAAGACCTCAACCTCTACACCTTCAGTAACGAAGAAGTAATATCTGCCATGCTTACCCAAGCAAACAGTGATGACCTCGAGCAACCACTCACCTTCTTTAGCCAAGGGTTAGAGGACTTTGAAACCAGGTACACCTATGTAGAGAAGCAAGTCCTGGCAGTAGTGCACAGCCTAAAGAAATTCAGATATATGTTGTCAAACAGTAGGATCCATCTCATGGTTCCACATCCTGGCGTCAAAGATTTCTTGACCAATCGAGACTTAAACGAGAAGAGAGCGGGATGGATCACCAAGGTAATGGAGTACGACATAGATATCAAAATCACCAAGTTGGTGAGAGGAAGGGGCCTGTGTGAACAGCTAGCCGTAGATTTGAGACAAAAGGGTGAAGACAGCTTGTTGATCCATGACGCAGCCACTGTAGAAGAACCAGCTGTCATAAGAGATTGGACACTAGACATGAGGCATTTCCTTCTTACGGGCGAATGTCCACAAGGTCTCGGTAGAGCCAGAAGAAGGTATTTTAAACTTTAGTCCCTTCCCTATGTTTTGATTGACAGAGTATTATTTAGGAAGGATCTCTCTGGAGTTCTCCTGAGATGCATTGACTCCAGTCAGACTGACAAGGTTTTGGCTGAGTTTCACAATGGGCCAGCAGGCGGCCATTTCGCCCGTAAGACCACAGTAGCAAAAATAATGAGAGTTGGCTATTTCTGGCCCACTCTCTTCAAGGATACCCATGCCTGGGTAAGGAAGTGTCAGAAGTGTGCACTCTTTGACAGAAAGTAGTGATTGGCTGCCATGCCCCTACAGCCCATTCAAGTTGAACAACCATTCATGCAGTGGGGCCTTGATTTCATAGGGATGATCAATCCTCCCTCTAGCGCCAGACACAAGTGGGTCCTGACTACTACGGATTATTTCACCAGGTGGGTGGAAGCCATTGCTTTGAAGGAAGTAAATGAGAGCGTAGTCCTAGATTTCTATGAGGACTTAGTGACACATTTTGGGGTCCCAACCACTATAATCTCAAATAACACCTTGGCTTTTCTAGGAACCAAAACTAGTGAATGGGTGCTAAGGTATGGTATATACCTCAGCACTTCATCAAATTACTACCCGCAGGGGAATGGACTAGCTGAGTCCACTAACAAAAATTTGATCAAGATTATAAAGAGGACCATGGAAGAAAATCAGATAACTTGGCATGCCAAGTTGAAAACAGCTCTATGGGCCGATTGAATCACTCCAAAAAGATCAATCAGAAATTCTCCATATACGCTTGTGTATGGAAGGGAAGCAAGGCTTCCTATCTCATTCGAATTGCCAGCGCTGGACCTTGCACATCAGCTGCAGCTAGAAGAAGGAAGCAGCATGGAGGTTAGATTATGTGAACTAATGGAGCTCTAGGAGGTAAAGAACTAGGCCATGGTCTCTATGATCAGTCGCCAGCATCAGGTGAAAAGACATTTTGACAAGAAGTCTTTGTCAAAGAGTTTCGTCAAAGGAGACATTGTCTTAAAATGGGATGAAGATAGAGCTAAGCCTGGAAAACATGCAAAATTTGATGCCCTCTGGAGCGGTCCTTACATGATTACTCAGTGCAAGTAGCATAACGCGTTCTAACTCTCCAGGTTGGATGGTAAAGAATTGCGTATCCCAGTCAACGAGATATATCTGAAGCATTGCCACTAAATTTTGGTTTGGCTGTACATAGTTTCCCTTTTTCTTCTCCTTGTTTTCCCTAAGTGCAGTTTGCACAGGTAGTTGTTTTTTAGCTTTGTGTGTTTCCCTTTGTTTGGGGGTAAATTCTATGTATTTTTGATTCTAGGATTATCAAAGCTATTGTGAACTCGCTTCAAAGTCACCATCTGACTCCGCACAATGGATATGCAAAGCAACTAGGTTCTAAGCATAGCAGGCACGCTTCCCCTGTGAGTCGCCAATTTGTTGACCCAATTTTGCCTCTCAGGCAAGATTTCGGTCACCTCCTACACCTGCTTTACAGGCCTATCATTTTGGGTTGCAAGGTCCACCTTCAGGTCTCGACAGCGCCGTTGCAGAGCATTGGTTATGAAAGGCAGTGAAAGGGAGAGTCTTCAAACGTCCACGAGAGAAGAGAAGAAAATAGAGCATTCAACACTTAGGCAAAAAGAGGGCAGAAAAAAATGTAGAGGGTGACAAAATCACTGCCCACTACAAGGGCAGGTAAAATGAGCCCACCTACAGACATGCAGAGGGTAGAAAATTTGCCGCCCACAACACAAAAAAGCCATGGACATCGGCCGACGTCGGCAATACTACCATCGTCAGCACCTTACAGAGATCGACATTAGTAGAACCACCGACGTTGGCAACACAACGACAGGCACAAAAGTTGGGAAAGCCCGCCCTATGGCAGTGAATCAGAAAACCCTGCCCTCAGGTGGTGAAATGGAAAATCCCGCCCTCAGGCGGTAAAATGGAAAACCCTGTCCCATGGTGGGGAAATTGAAAGGGCCGTGCACAATACAATACTGCCGACATCGGTAGGTTACAGAAACCGACGTCGACAAGACTGCCGCCGTCGGCAGCTTATCGGCTGACGTTGGCATAAATCCTACATGAAATCCATGCAAAGGGTGGCAAAATTTCTGCCCACTACAAGGGCAGCAAAATTCCCCTGCAGTGCACAAGAAAAAACCTGCCCAGCCACTGGAGGAGAAGCCCAGCATGCAAAACGAGGCAACAAGCATGGTCTTGGCAGACTTGTGATGTCATCAATAGTGTTTTTCACGCTTTTCAATGAAACTTCTCTTGGATCTTTTTCTATAAATACAAGGACTTAGTCATTTTTTAGGGAATCTTCCTGGCTTTTGTAAAGAGCACTGCTCTACAAATTCTCCACCTGAATCAATAAAATTACAGTTTTTGCCTCCATCTTGGATTGATTTGTTGTGTATGCCCTGAGTATTATCTGTGTTTAGTCATTATCCTCCATGCTTTCATAGGTAATACCAACAGACCAGCTATCTACAGGGACCAGTTCTGCAGCTAAAAGGAGAAGAGCAATATTTGAGAAGGACAGAACAGAGTAAGTTGCTTGCAAGTGTGCATTCCACAGCACCTCGGTAAACCTCTGTGATGTATTTTCCATTATAGCCTCCCCCTTTGTCTTAGTAGCCTGATTCCTCTACCAGATGTGTAGAGTATACTTGCATTTTCCCTGATTCTAAGAGTGGATCTGGAAGGTCACCCCTTTATTTTGGTGTATCACCTCTTTTAGAGTAGGCTGTTTGTTTTCATGCTTTTCTCTCTCCCTTTTCATCCCCCCAGTATATACCTATATACTTATATTTCACGCCACATGAAACAAACAAGATACATCAGAGGGAACTAGCCCATATCTAGAGACTCCCCTCTCCTGCTTCGCCGTCCCACAGGCGAGAGAGGGGTTTCCATGTTGCGGGGAGAGGGCAGGAATCCGTGTTCCTGCCACTGGGTGCACTTTCCAGCGTCAACAGTAATGATATAATGATGTCATTAAAAAGAGTGGGGGTTGATTTTACCAATGAGGTCTAGACCTCATTATGAGAAAGGCCAAAAATATGTAGACACACAAAGGATAATACTAGGTGCATGATGTAAATTATCATGTTGTTGACACTTAACACACATTTTCATGTTATCATAGTAATCTTGGTTGAGGCTAGGCTAGTAATAACCTAGGTAGAGGATACGCTTAACTACAACTGTAGACACCTAAATCTAGCCATCAACAACCTCCAGCTAGGATTTAGACTAACTTCTACCAAAATACATAATTTTTATTAAAAATACTAATACACATTAAATAATTTGAAGTTTATATATTCAAGTGCTGATTTTTTTTGGGGTATCATTAAATGGGGAAATGTAATTTATGGGCCGACTAACTTTGATCAGATCATTTTGAGTCAAAATGCCAATTTTGCACTTGAGTGCTCTAGATTTATCTTTTATATAAAATTTATTTTATGAGATGTATGTATTTGTTATTTTGTGTTGAAAACATCTTAAATGGGAATATAGCTCTAATGCATCTGATATTGACTTACAATTCTAATCTAGTCAAATTTTGGACCAATAACAAGGCATTCTGATCAATTTGAGTAATTTATGCACAAAGTGCTTAATAATTCTTAAGAGATAATAAGACCAAATTAGAGCCTAATTAATAATTCTATGGAAACTTATTGAATACTTGTTTTTTAAAATGAATATTGAATAACTGTATCATCAGGTGACCTCATTTCTTGAGAAGACATCTCTAGGCCATAAATGCCACAAATATCAAGATTATGGGTCTCTCATGCCTCATAATGACCCTCCATGCCTCTTCAATGACATTTTTTCCAATGCCATGATGAGGATAAATATAGATTTAACTCCAAAAAATTGAATAAATCCTCAACTACACATCTTTATCTCAAGATGGATGGTTTAGGTTGATTCTAAGCAATCTCAAAAATCTATAAATAAGAGGCCTTGCAAATAAATAACATCATCTAAAGCACTCCCAAAAAACTAAATCACTAAAGCAATAAGGAAGGAAATAAAGAAGGCATAGAAATAATGTCATCTAAAACACTCCCCAAAAACTAAAAAAAGTATTGGGTGACCTTGACAATGACCCTAAAGTCTTTCTAGTTTATGATTTCTTTATTTCATGTAAACTTGGCTTACGAGGGGGATGTCATTACCTCCCATGAGTTCTTTAGGGAAGATTTGACTTAGGGTTTCACCTCCTAGAATTGACTTAATTTAGATCCATATTGGAGTTGCACACAGGACGTAGTGGCACTTTGGACATCACACTACACTGAGTGAATATCAGGATGTAGTGATTGTAAAAAGGACTAGACCATTTTAGAACAAGCCAAATGATACGGACCCAAAATCTATGTTTTCATTTTGCATTGTTTGAAGTGAAAGTTATTATGTAATTGATTCTTATAAAACATTCAAAATCTTGTATATCTTAGAAAAATCCCCACTTGTCATGAAAGTATTGTTGGTGCAATGTGCACCTTAAGGTCCATGTCATAGCACTATCATTTGAGAGAAGGGGGTGGGATTGTAAAAACCCTACTATGTAATTCATATTTAATTTTGGATGAACACTTAAAATCCTCTCAAATGATATATATTGATAGATTACAACAATACCAAACAACCTTGTAATTTTACGATCTAAGAGTGATTAATTATTTGTTTTTTTCCTAGATTAAAGTCTTGTTTGGAGTCAAATTTTGGTTTAAAAAAATGATACAAAGTAGAACACATGGTCCTCATTTTCATTTGAACAAAGAGGTAATATACGCCCACATGAAATCATCAATTTTTCTTATTCAAATTTCATCAAAACTTAGAGTTATATCATCCACTTTAGCATAGTTATGCTACCTAATTGAGTCTAAACCTTTACCAAAGTTATTTAAGTCCTTCATTTATAATCTAAATTCAAAATTTCACCTTTATAAGTTTATAGGGTTGATGTGTTAAGTGGGTTCACCATTTACACTAAACTTGAGGGAACTTAGGTTCAATTTCTAAATTGGGTTAAAGGCCATTTAAGACTCATGATCATTATCACCACTTGATAGACTTCAGTCATTTTTTACTAAAAACATATACTTTGAGTCTATGCACCACAACATTTTGAGTCAAGAAAGATAGTGTTATGCTATCAAATTTGTGGGAAACTATATTTGCCTTAGAGAGTTTTTAAAATAAGCATTTTTTCACTCTTTTTGGTAGTCTAGCATTGTTATGATGCCCAAAACATTTTATATATTGTTTTATAGGCCCTCTTGCATAGAGTTAAAATTTGTTACTACATTTTTAGACCAATCTAAGTGTACCTTTGTGAACATTTTTCTAGTATAGTTACGTTATTCACTTTTTATCTAGCTTATTTGTCAAAAGAGCCAAGTTTTATACCATTATTTGTGAGAAAAATAAACTATCTCTAAAGTGCATTTTATTTCATACCTTATACCTATTTGATCGATTCCATGTTCAAGAATCAAATGCCTAGTTTTTTTTAGAAGTGTTTCAAATATGTTAGATTAAAACTTTCATCTATTTCAAAATCTAGCTTTTGATGCCATTTGGCCAAGAGTCCAAGCACATGCCTTGTTTGATCCTATATTTTGATGTTGCATTTGGCCAAAAGACCTAACAACATTTACTTTCCTATATTAGACTGATCTGAAATACTTTAACCTTAGAGTTTTGCATTTTTATTTTAAGTCTATTTACTTGCTTATCTTTGTATGAAATGTGAAGCATTAGATACTTAACGCTAGCTTATTTCTTCATAGATATTTGCATAAACCCTTTTATCCTTTTGATGAATCTAAAACATGTTTTAACATCAGATTTTAGGCATTGTTTTTGTATAAATATCTTCCCGTTTTGTTGCAAAAACATTTACTAAGGATCCCAACATGTATTCCTACACTCATAGTGGACTAATGTACAATTTGGGGATTAGTAATGTGGTTACATAAGAAGAAATGGTGTAAAACCCCTACACTAATAATATTACTTATGAGATGGATCTTTATCCCTCTTATAATACTAAATTAGGGGCATAAAGCCAAGATTCATTGGATAATTATTTGGTTAATACACCACCTTATTCAAAATAAGACCAAGAATAAACTACACAATACCTATCTATGATACCCACAACTAAATAACCAATTCTTCAATAGTCATGATCTACTAATACACTTTCCACATATGATCCATTTTCATTTTAGCATCATTTATTGGAGAACAAAGAAAATATCTTTGTTAGAGCCATAGAGGTAGGGGCCAAGTTTCCATTAGACGTCCCTCATGAAAATTTACTAAGCCTTGTAAGAATGCCCCATAACATAATTTACAATCAAAAAGATTATTCTATAAATCCTTTGGCTCTAGTCCAAACAATGTATCAGAACCCTAATATTCCTAATAAAGGAAAAAAACTCATGGAAGACCACTTTAACCAAATGTAGATGACATATCAAACCTACCTAAATCTAACATGCAATTTCAATTAGATGACCATGTTGAGCAAACCTCTTATTGACTTAGTTCCTTCAACAAGAGTTTTGATAGAGTTAACTAGTCAAGATAATCAAAGTTTAGATCTATTCATGCAAAACACTTCAGTAGAAAAATTTCTGCATATGCCCATTATTAGACAAGTTTCTTCTACTTCTATGTAGAATATTGAGCCAAATATAGTGGAAAATGTGGAAGCAATGTCCAATCCAAATCAAACTAGTACTAACACACAAAAATTAGTCAACAACGTGTGCCTATAGTTAATACCATGTGTGGGCCATCATACTAGGGAGTAGGAGTTTTTACATCCTAACCTCAACTAGTTGCTTCATCAACCATGCAACCAATAGGATTATGTAGTCAAACAACACCCAATGTCACACCTCAACAATAACATGTGACAAATCCTACCCCTCCTTAATAAGGGATTAGTAGTATTCCATAATAGTAGGCATAATATAATGTACCAACACAATATATGTCAAATATATTATCACCTCAACAAGGAGAAACTAATGTTCCACCTCATTAGGTAGTGGCAAATACACCTCCTCAGTCATAAACCAATGTACCAATCCCAAACCAAATGATGACTAGCCAATAATGTGTTAAATATTGGTCAATGATAGATGACAAATCTTCAACATGATTTTCCTTCCCAAAAAGGATTCATATAATTAGGAGGCTCTCATGTTTCTCAAGTACCTACTAGACAACAATTAATTCAAAATATGCCATAAGTTCAGAGATAGGATTTTGCTCCACAAGTTTCCACTCAACAACAAGGTTCATTTAGTCAGTAGCATGTCCCTTTTCAACAATAGAATACACAATAAAGTTATATCCCTCCATCCCAACCACAAAATCCTCCATGTTAAATCTCCATAGCTAACCTAAACTAGAATATTGCACAACCAAATGTGCAATTCCAAGTATATCCTAATCCATGCATGTATATTACTAATCCATTTCGCAACCAAACCAATGTACCCCAATAGATATCTCCATCATTACCTATTCAAAGTGTCCTACTTGTGACCTCCCAACCATCAACCCAAACTAACATTCTCCTTTAAACCAATGTTCCTTCTAGTTTCCTATCCCAAGAATTGTAATAAATAAAGGATGCAATTGCTACCATTCAGGCTAGGAAATAAACTAAAATTTTTAAGTTGGATGACATGTGTTTTTATCCATTCCACATGGAGTAATTTTAGATACCATTTCCTCTAGGATATGAACCACTAAAATTTGACAAATATAAAGGGGAAGGTGACCCTAAGGCCCATTTAACCAAATTCTTTGTCGCATGTCAACCAGTGGCATATAGTGATATATACCTTATGTTGTTATTTTCAAGGAGCTTAGTTGGAAAATCATTGGAGTGGTTTTTAAAGTTGCTCAAGAATTTAGTAACTGAATTTGATGATCTTTTTGATAAGTTTGTGCTACACTTTTCCTATAATCTCGAACATGAGATTTCAATGGTTGACTTAACATAAGCAAAAAAAATGGCTAGTGAGAGTTTTACAAGTTATCTACAGTGATGGAGAGCTCTTGCAATCTGATTCACCCATAGTTTACTAGATAAATAATTAACCACTATGTTTACTAAAAATTTTCATAGTGAGATAGCTTATCATCTGGAACTACAATCTGCACATAATTTCAAGGAGATCATCGATAAAGGCTTATTGATTAAGTGATCCCTTATTAATAAAGTGATAATAAATATTACATTAACTAATTAGAATCAAGGTACCAATTATGGAAGTGGCCAAAACTAACATCCAATCCAAGCGTAAGCATCACAACCAGCATAGACCAATAACCAAGATAGACCAAAATAATTCAACTATAATAGAAATGTTATGGGTAATGGAGTAACTAAGTCATGTCACGTCCAAATAGTGAAAACATCATCTACACCACCTTATCATCTTACTCCTACTCAACAACCTCTCCAACCAATGTTGCAAGCACAACAACCAAGACCCATGTAACAAACATAACATCATTTACCATTACAAACCCCTCTTCTAAGGAGAACTATTCCTACACATCATGTCTTTAGTGAACTAGGAGATCCTATTTAATTTTTATTTTTCAAACTTGCCACTAATAATCTAATTAGTTGGCCTATACCAAAAAAAATTCCAAAAGGCATTCCTTATCTTGATTAGTACCATGAAAATGAATTTTGTAAATATTATCGGGTCAATGAACATAATCTATGAAGATGTGTGCAAATAAAGGATTTGATTAAGAATATGTTGGAGAATGGGGAGATAACATTAGATAATGGTTCTTCCACCTCAAATAAAACTCTTGGGATTTATCAAAACCCCTTTCCCTAACATAACACATAATAACAACATAATAATCAATAATAACATCAACAACACTGGCTGGTGCAACAACAAAATCAACAATATCAAAATCAAAGGCCGAATAAGTAGAATCAACAATAGAACACATAATGTTAGAATAATATACAAAACCAAGGTCAAAATGGTAACAACTAACAAACCTACCATTTAGTTTCACATGACTATAATAGGGTTGTAGGTCATATTATAGGGGGTAGCATTAATACCATCTCCATTAATCCTAGATCGATCACTAATTGATCTAGACCATTGCTAAATAATACCACTCAACCAAATTACATGGATAACCCTTCTTTAACCTAGGACTACACATAGGCAAACCAACAAATTAAGACTCCCACTTTTAGACCATATACTGATAACTCACCCTTGACATGAGACCACATACAAGTGCACTAGCAATTGAGACTTATCCTATCTGGTCCCACACCATTCCCAACATTTGTTGGCAATTATGGTCTAGCATCTAATCTTGATTATGAAATCACAACTTAGAGGTCAAAGATTACTATACCAAGTCCACAACCATCTACCACTTTTCTTGTTATCCAACTAACCATTCAACCTTAGAATAAATCATTCACCATTCACCAAGATAAGAAGTTTGATATTGTGAAACAATTATAGAAGACACCAACACAAATTTCTAATTTAGATTTGTTGTGAATTTCAACAATCCACAAGAACATTTTGAATGAGTTTTTAACCCAATCCACTATTGCTAATGACATATCCCTTGATAAATTTCAAGATTTGGTTGGACACCTAGCTCTATCCCAACAAGTCACATTCAACTAAATAATATTTATTCACTTGGATCACTCCATAATAATTCATTATACATAAAAATTTATATAAAGCAGCATAAAGTGAAATGTGTCTTTATAAACAATGGATCAAGCCTCAACATAGTGTCTCTAATGCTCATCAAGCTTCTTGGGTACACAATGGTAGATATCCAATAAGAAATTATAACTATCAAAGCCTATGATAATTAGGAAAGAGAACCATAAGGCACCATTAGCTTATTATTTATCATTGGGCCTTTGACCCATGATATACTTTTCCATGTGCTTGATCTTGAGTTTTCATATATATGCTTCGAGGAAGGCCTTGGTTATATGAGACTCATTCAGTCTCATCAACATTACACCAATGTATCAATTTCTTCCACTCAAGGATGGAAGTGAATATTTTAAGAGATTTACACCCATATGAAAATTTCAAACATCTTGAGGCTGAGTTTCAAAGCTAAAATTACCAATACATCATGAATCCAAGTTCCAAGTAGGATAAAGAAAAGGCCATACTTATTGATTCTCTAAAGGATAATTGCATAGATCTTAATACCTTTGATTCCTTTTCCCACATGCTACCTCCTGAATCCTTCAATCATTTTACCATTTTAACTAATGGCCCAAGGGAGTATGTGAAACATGATACCTTCCATATTTCTAATCTTCTTCAAAATAAAAAGAGATTTCGGTGAGCTAAAGTCACCCCACACATGCATTGGCAACAAAAATCTAAAGATAAACTTCATAATCTAAGACCAATCATGTTCACATCATCATCTAACCAAGAATAAGACCCCCATAAAGGAGATGAATCATGGTTGTACAATGAAAAATTGGCTGATTTTTACGAGTACCAAGTATCCTATTCCCAATAGGATCATGTAACATCAAGATTATGAAGGAAGAGGCCTCAAAATGAATCAACAAGGAACCATCAAGCCAATTGCCATGACTAAGTACAAAATACCTTATGGACTTAGATTTAAACTACCTAGGGGTGACCCCACATATCTTATTTGAGTTCCATCACTAGTGGCTAATGATGATGATGTTGATAGTGAAGTAGAGTCTGATCATAACCTCACCTTTTATGACCTAGCTGAGATAACCTATTCAATAAAAATGCTATTTATACCCTTACCCTAGTCATTCATCACAACCCATTACCATTATACTATCCTCAACTAATAGATTGGGACCAACAAGAATCCAATTTGTCAATTGATTAGTATTAGAATGATGAGGCATTCTATGAATTTTTAGGCCTTAGAGACAATGTTCTATTGGGAGATCATAAATTAAGATGATCAATTACATTAGATCCTAAAGCCTATTTTGGAGAGCGAGTGAATAACCTTAGCCAAAAAAATAAATAAAACATTGAGGTCCCTAAGTGAAAACCTCTTTTAGGCAATTTTTAACCAGGGAAAAAGTAAATATAAAGTCTAGTCTAGTGGTGAAAACCTATTTTAGGAATCATTAGATGGGGTTGTTCATTATTCTTAAAATTTAGACCAAGAAACCACAAACGATGAAATTGGGATTTGAGTTTAGTTTTACACTACAATTATTTGATCAAATTCTTCAAGAATTTCCAACTATTTTTATCACATGGCTAGATCTACCATTGCAAGACTTAGATTCATCATGCCTAGGAGACGTTGAAGAGCAAGTCCTAATAGAAGACCCTAATATAGTCTAATAGTTTAAGTCTGTTCCTACTATCTTAGAAGATGGTTCAACCCTTTTAGTCAAAGATACAAAAGAGATAAACATCAAGACTTCATCAAACCTAAAATGTATAACATTAGGCATGTCTTTCACTAAGGAGGAACATGAAGTCTTTACAGCTATGTTGAGAGAATTTATAGATATATTTACATGGGCTTATTTTGGCATGCCATTTTTGGAACCTGACTTGGTTTTGCACCACCTTGTGGTCAATCCTAATGCTGAACTGGTGAAATAAAAACTACACAAGATGCATCCTTGCATTATTGTCTTAGTAAAGAAAGAGTTGGAAAAACTCTTAGAAGCAGGATGTATTCAGTCTATTGACTACTTAGAATAAATATCTAATATTATACCTATTAGCAAAAAACCTAAAGGAATTAAAATCTATATTGATTTTTCAGACATAAACAAGGTTTGTCATAGGGATGACTTTCCATTGACTAATATTGACATGATCATCAACTCCACAATAGGTTATGAAATGCTTTCACTCATGGATGGATTTTTAAGATACAACCAGATCAAAATAACACCACAAGACCAACATAAAATAATGTTCACCACTCCATGGGGAAAATTTTGTTATCAAGTAAAGCCATTTGGTCTTAAGAATGATGGAGCTACATATCAAATGGCCATGATTTTCATATCCCATGATATGATTCATGATATTGTTGAATATTATGTCAATGACATATAAGGAAAATCCAAAACTAGGGCCAACCATTTAGTAGTGCTATATAAGATATTTGAAATATTGTGGGAGTACACATTTAGACTCAATCCAAAGAAATGTGTTTTTGGAGTAACCTCAATAAATTTACTTGGATTCACTATGTCTCATAGGGGCATTAAAGTCTATCTATCTAGCCAAAGTCCATGCTATAATTGAGATGCCACCACCAACTAATTTGAAGCAACTCCATAGTTTACAAGGCAAGATCCAATCAATCTGATGTTTCATCTCTCAATTAGAAAACATGTGTCATCCATTTACACATATTCTGAATAAGGTAGTTGCATTTCACTAAGATGACCACTGCTAAATATATTTTCAACAACTCAAAGACTATCTAGTTAATCCACCTATTTAACTACCTCCTATACCAAGAAGGCCATTCTTGTTGTATTTATAAGATACCAACAATGCCTTGAGGTCACTTTTGGCTCAACATGATAACAATGGAAAAGAGTATGTATTATACTACTTAAGTTGTACCTTCGTCACATATGAACACAACTATGCACCTATTTAAAAAGCTTGTCTAACCATGGTCTTCATAGCTTAGAAACTGCACCATTACATGTTGAACAATAAGACCATGGTCATTTCAAAAGTAGATCCACTCAAGTATTTATTATCTAAAATAGTTTTACAAGGTAGAATGGCCAAATGGATCATGATTCTTAGTGAGTTTCACATAGATTATGTCAACTAGAAGGCAATCAAAGGATATGTCCTTATAGATCAACTTGATGAAGCACCCTTTACAGACATAAATCCACTCACATTTCATTTTCTCAATGAATCTATAATGACCGTCATTGACACACCTCTTGAGGAGTAGCACTAGAAGTATATTTTTATGGTTCATTTACTGCATATGGATTAGGGTTAGGCCTCTTATTTATTACACCATAGGGGGATCTAATCCCTAAATCATTCATAATCATTTTTCCTTGTACAAATAACATGTTTGAGTATGAAACACTTATCTTAGGACTTTTATAAGAAGTACACCAGACCATATCTCATCTCCAAGTTTATGGTGATTCTTAGTTAATCATAAATCATGTCACAAACCATTTCCAAACCAAAGATGACAAGCTGGTTCTATATAAGGCTATGGTCGATACCATAAAACAACAATTTTCAAATATCTAATTTGAGTATATACCAAGGGATAGTAATAGAATTGTAGATTTTATGGCTACTATCAGCTCTTTGATTTGACAAATAGACAAAGCTAGAGAATATCAATTCCTTGTTAAAAATTTATTCACACTAGCTCATGACCCTTCAACCATTACAATGATTTGTGATATTGTTGGTCCTAATTCTATATAGTACTCAAATCTTTACAACTACCTTCATGACCAAGTTATACAACCTAACCTATCTAAAAAAAAAATAAATCCTTTATTCATCATTCCACTTGTTATACTCTACTTAGATCCACCCTTTACCATCACAATTTTGATGGAACTCTACTTCATTATTTAATTTTGGTAGAGTCTACACTAGCTTTAAGAGAAGTTCATGAAGGAGTATGTGGAGATCATTCTAGTCAGGTAGTCCTATCCAAAAATCTCTTGTGTATTAGTTATTATTAGCCCATGATGGATGATGATGTAGTTGCATATGTAAAGAAGTGTGATAAATTTCAATGATATGCTAATATGATCCATGAACTAGCACAAACTTTAAAACCAATGTTAACACCATGGCCATTTGTTACATTGGGACTTGAATTTATTAGAGATATCAACCCCACTTCATCTAACAACCATAAACATATCCTTACTACCACTGAGTATTTCACTAAGTGGGTTGAAGCTATACCCCTCACGTGACTGGAAAGCAAATTTCCAAATTTATCTTCAACCATCTCATTTACCTCTATGGTATCCCCTCCAAAATTATATCTGATAATGGATTATTATTGAAGAATAAGTATGTAGACTAGTTATATAACGAATATAGCATCGCATAACATTTTTTTATAGCATATTACCCTCAAGGCAATGGCCAAGTTGAAGCATAAAAAAATCCATTATCAATATTCTCAAAAATATTTTCAATGATGTCGATCATGATTGGCACCTACAAATATTCATTTCCCTTTAGTTATGTCATACTAATCATCGTATTCCTATAGGAGCCACTCCATATTCACTTGTTTATGGTATTAAAGCCGTCCTTCCCATTGAGGTCAAATTGCCTTCACTATGAATATCTTTCAAACATGTCCTAGGTGATCAAGAATATCAAGTAGCTTGTTTAGAAGAGATAGACCTAATTGATAAAAAATGCATAAATATGATAAATAATCTTCAAGCATATCAGAACCAACTCAAAGGCCACTATAATCGATGTGTCAAGTATAGAAAATTTGAACTTGGTGATCTTGTTCTTAAAGAAAACCAAAAGAATACCATGGATAAGAAGAAGCATAAAGGTAAATTAAAACCAAAATATATAAGGCCTTTTATCATTACTATATATTATGGATTAGGGGGATACAGGATTGCCACACAAGATGGAGATTAACTTCTTGAGCTGATGAATATTATTCACCTTAAGTAGTACTATTCTTGAGAACTAAGGTGCATTGTTTATAAAGACCATTTTAGTGGTATCATTTTATCACTATTCTTCTTTATACAAATATCATTCTTATCCATCCTCTTAGACATATTCACTTTACATTCATGATCTATCAACCAAATGTGTTCTAAAGCCTAGGTCATTTGACCTTGGTTTTTGCCATTTGTTACACATTTTAAACATCAAGGAATTTGATTAGTTTCATCAATTATTTCAAGTACTTCAGATAGAGATCATATTTTGAAGTATTATGATAGAATTTTTGATAGTTTCATCCTTTATTTGTTATTTCTTTCTTATGACCAGTCTTGCTATTAATTATAACCACATTTGGGAAAATTAGTAGCATTGATCCACATTGTTGTTTCCTAGTTATAACCACCTATGGGAAAACTATGGGAAACATTTGTTTATTTACCCTTGACATATTAACTTGCCACTTCATAGTCCATATTATGACTTTTTACCACCTATGCCTATTTTGCTTGAATTGACTACTACACTAGTTGAATTTCTCTATTGTAGGGCAAAACTATAGTGACTTGAGGTCCTACTCTAACACTATGTAGGTATCACTTGATACTTGTTGAGGTCATCTCAATCACCCTTTCCAACATGATCTTGCCATTTTATGATTATCCTAAGTTTGAATCCTCTCACCATTTTACAAGCAACCTAAGTTTAAACAGTCTCACCATTCTGTGAGCTTGAACCATTTAGTTTCTCATCATTCTTGATTGAGTTGAGATACTTCAAAAATTCCAAAAACATTTGTAAAATCATTAGAAAAACCAAAAAAATTGACCACTTCTTTTCCTTAAGGATTATGGGAACCCTCACTAAGTTTCAAGCAAAATCACTTGTTTCTTAGTTTCCCCATCCTTTTTGGCCTTTTTCTCTCATGCACTCGCCATTTTACAAGACCATTCCTCTTCTTTCATCGCATCCACTCTAATTTGTTTCCTCAATTATAATTTTCTTCCCATCCCCTGGGAGAACTAAATTTGGCCTAAAGTTTTTATTGGATATTATATCCATGGAACTATATAGGCATCATCCACTTGCCTAGTATATATGGAGATAGCTTAGCCACTCCCTTCCTTTTATTTTATTCCCCAATTTTGTTCATTTTTTAATCTTTCACTTATTTTCTAGGGGTAATGTTCATAGGGTTTATATTATGTTATATATATTTTTTTTTTGTTTGTTTGTTTGCCTATTTTTTTGCTTTCAGCACTATTGCCTTGATTTAATTTATGTGTGTTCATTGGGTGATTCATTTCCCAACCCTATAATTAAATCCATCCATATTCATATTTTTACATTATCATCATGGTTTCTATCATTGGTGCATTGTGTTCTATTGAGTATTAGATTTTGGGAATCAGTCTTCATGCATATTTTGGTGAAGTCCTCATGATGTTATACCATGATGCCTACTGACATGTGATATAAAAAACCTCAACTTCAATAAGTCTATTTAGAAATGATGAAATTAACATTTCCTTGACACTAAAATCTTAATTCAATCCTATTCATATCCCAAACAAAGTAATTAACCATGAAAGAATTTCACCATTTATTAGTTTGAATAAGCATCTCCCTACTAGTGGGTTATTCCAATTCATCATTACCCTCTATGTTGAGTTATCATCATCCTCAACCAATTTTATCATGTTTTTTATAATCAAGGTCCCGTGATTATAACTTCCTATGGGCAAATCATTGTACACCATCCCACTTGCATTTCTCAATTTTATAACCACCTTTGGGCAAATCATTGTGTTCTCACCAAATTTACTTTTCCCACCTAAATAGGGGCATTTTGTTATCTTATTTATCTACCCTAACTAGGGAAACATTATATTTTTTATCTATCCTAACTAGGGAAGCTCCATCTTGTTAATGATTATAACCACCTTTGGGAAAATCATTATGTTTTCATACCATGTTGCCACTATGGGGGTGCAATGATTATAACCACCTTTGGGAAAACCATTATACACTGTCATACTTGTATTATTAGTGATTTTCACTAATTTTTCAATATAATTGTGTTTTTACGCCATCATATTTATTTTCTTTGGTCCCCTCATCTCCATTCTTTCTTTTGAGGGACTACTTACCAAATTTTCTTTATGCCAACCACTCCCCCAAGGGGGCATCATCCTAGGCTTCCCAAACACCATTTGGAACTTTTTTATTCAACCATTATCTTATTTTTATCATATTGGCCTTTTCTAATTATTTGAGAAGATATTGCTTTGCCTATGGTTTTCCACATCTTCCCAAATAGGGGTAAACTGTAGACACCTAAATCTGGCCGTCAATAACCTCTAGCCAAGATTTTAACTAATTTTTACCTAAATGCATAATTTGGATTAAAAACACTAAAACACATTAAATGAGTTGAAATTTATATATTCAAGTGATGATTTCGGCTAGTATATCATTAAATGGGGCAATGCAATTTATGGGCTAGCTAACTTTGATTAAATCATTTTGAGTCAAAATGCCAATATTGCACCTAGGTGATCTAGATTTCTCTTTTTTATAAAATTTCTTGTACAAGATGAACATATTTGTTATTTTGTGTTGGAAACATCCTAAATTGGAATACGGTTTTAATGCATCTAACATTAACTTCCAATTCCAGTCGAGTCAAAATTTTGGACCAATAACAAGGTATTATGATCAATTTGAGTAATTTGTGCACAAAGTGCTTAATCATGCTTAAAAGATAATAAAACAAAATTAAAGCCTAAATAATAATTCCATGGAAACTTATTGAATACTTTAAAAAAAAATTAATACTAAATAACTACATCATCAGGTGACCTCATTTCTTGGGAAGACATCCCTAGGCCATAAATGCCACAAATATCAAGATTATGGGTCTCCCATAGAGGGTCATGATGACCCTCCATTCCTCTTAAATGACCTTTTTTCCAATTTCATGATGAGGATAATTATATATTTAATTCCATAAAATTGAATTAAACTTCAACCACATGTATTCATCTCAAGATGGATGATTCAAGTTGATTCTGAGCAATCTTAAAAATTTATAAATAGGAGGTCTTGCCTATTAAATTTTAAGATTAATTTGTGAAAAGTTAACATGTAAAATTAATTCTAAGAGATCTCACATGACAAATTTATGATGCCAAAATATTGAGCCAAGCCAAAGCCACAGATGCCAAGGAGAAGAGGAGATAGCCAGGCATCCATTGATGATAACTTCATGAGTGCAAGCTGAGCAAGTCACTACAATAAGAATTTGAAACATCCAAGGAAATTGAAGGATTATTGTTTTTCTTTATCTTTTAGTTGTGTTTTTCATTTTTTTTTTATTAATCTCACCCTAGTAACTATGCCTAGAGATGTATGCTAGTTAGTGTGTTTTTATCAAATTATTTTCATTTTGGGACTAACACAATACTAATCACCTCTCTTGAGTCAACTTCCTAGTTGAAAATAATGAGGCCACTAAAGTGACCCCCACAGATACCATCATGTGTTTATTTGATGGCATGAGAGGCTTATAGATAATAGAGGCAATAGAAAAGGAGGAAATCTAAGCCTCATTTATAGAGGATTCCTCACATAATGGTATAACATGAGGTGCTATAAATAAGTGCGTGATAGGTATTCTTAGAGAGGCCAGAGGGAATTACGCCAAGGTGAAGGTAGTCAAAGGCTTAATGCTACCAGATGTAGAGAAGGATATCCTCCACACTAAAGATGGTGAGAGTGTATATCTTGGTGTAGGATGGCTTAGTTAGGTGATGGACAATGGCTGATAGTTTTTAGTCTGATGGTGTAGATTGGATTTGAGAGGCAAATGAAGCCATGGTATCGATAATTTTTTTGGTAGATCATGAGGTGGTTTGGTTATGGTAACCATCAAATAAGGTTAGGAGTTATATAACTAGTTAATTATATATATATATATATATATATATATAACACCTCATTTTTATATTGGTAAATGCTAGTAACTTTGTTAAACATAAGTTGGGAGTCACCAAAGATATTGATTATTCTGACTCCTAAGGCTAAAGTAATTTAGAGACCTATTACTAGGGCTTCATATTCAACCATGTTTTTGGTGCATTAAAAGTCAATTTTAAAGGATAAAGGAAGTGGTTATCGATAAAGGGGATAAGGATGATACTAGTTCCCCCAAAATGCTAACATTTAGAACCTCCAAAAACATGGTTACCTGATTGGTGAAATTTGCTTGAGATAAGTTTATGATGGACTCATCTAGAAATACAAGAGGGGGACATTGGTTGTCCTTTATGGGTGCCTTAGCTAATTGGTTGGTGATAACCTATCCCTTGATTAATTTTTTTGGAGAAACTCAAAGTCAAATTTAGCTAAAAGCATGAGCCACTTAGCCATACACTAGTTTTAGTATGGTTTAGAGTGCATGTATTTGAGGGGGTCAGTATTGGTGATGATAAAAGTCTTGTGGTTAAGGAGGTAGTGGTGAAGTTTTGTGTTCATGAAGATTGGGGATAGACATAGTTTTTTAGCATGTGTGTACCAAGTCTCATAGTCAACCAGTGTTTGAATAATGTAATAGACAACTTTCTCTTTGTGTTTTTCATCTCATTGGGCAAACATTGCCCCTAGAGAGTGGTCTATGGTAGAGATATAGAGGTATACGGGTTGACCATCCTTAGGAGTTGTAAGGATAGTTGGGGATAGTAGGTAATCTTTGAGTGCATCAAAGGCCTTTTGACAATCAACATTCCACTTGAAAGAGACATATTTTTTTAAGAGGTGGTGGAAGGGTTGACACTGATCGAAGAGATGGGAGATGAAATGATGAATGGATTGAATTTTACATTGAAATTTATGGAGTTGTTTAATATTGGTCAAAGGTAGCATGTCAAGGATGGCTTTAATTTTAGTTGGATCAACTTCTATTCCTCAAATGCAAATAATGAAGCTAATAAGTTTGCCTAAGAAGACCCAAAAAATGCATTTATTGGGATTGAAGCAAACATGATAATAGATAATTTGCTCAAAGATAATCTTAAGGATGTCTAAATGGTCTTTGTAAAGCTTTTAATTCTAGAGAAGGTCATCCACATAGTCTTTAATGATTGTATTTATAAGTTCATGAAAAATATATGTCATGGCCCATTGGTAAGTTGTGTTAGTATTCTGAAGGCTAAAGGGCATGACCCTATAATAAAAACTCCCCCATGGGGTAATGAAGGAAAATTTATGCTAATATTTAAGGGTAATCAATATTTGATTATAACCTTAAAATCCATCCATGAGTGACAACATCTCATGGCCTATTGTAGGATCAACAAATTGGTCAATGCTAAGTAGAGGAAAGTCATCCTTTGGGTAGATAAGGTTGAGGTCATGAAAATACACATAGATGCATATTATCCTTGTGGCTTTGATAGGTATGATGTTTGAAACCCATTTTTGATAGTCTATGGGTTAAATTAAGTTAACTAAAAGGAGGAATTGAAGCTCTTCTTTGATAAGGAAGGATATTGAAGGATGCATTTGGTGAAGTTTTTGTCTAACAAGTTTGGCATCATGATTGGTGACAATATTATTGGTGGTAATGGCTGGGTTAATACCAGGCATATCATCATAATACCAAGTGAATGTGATGTTATGCTCATGGAGGAAGGTTGAGTAATATTATAATTCCTTAGGGGTGAGAGTTTGGCCAAGTTTGATGATATGGGGGTTATCTAGAGTGCCTATGTTGATGTCTATGGTAGACTCATTCAACACAGTTGTGGATTCCAAAGGTAAATCTTAATGGATGGAGTAATCTAGTACACCAAGGTAGGTGAGAATAACATCATCTTGACACTAAATAGTATTAATGGTAGGAGAGTCTTCTCCCATGAGTTTAGGATGGGTCAAAGGGATGGATATGGATGTTCCCTCTTATTGATAAGTTAAGGTGCTAAGGGTTCTCATGTTAATGAAAAAAATAAATTTGGGTGGGATGATGTCCTCATCTTCACTTATATGCAGAGGGGATGTTGGTGAGGAAGGGGGTTCTTCTTTGACAATGGTGGGGGTAGACTGTTTGGCCTTCTTCTTGTTGGGTAGGATGAAACTAAGGTCATGTTTCTCATGAGGCTTGTAGGTCTTGATAAAAGTCAATATGTGTGAGCCATGTTCATATCATCTAAAACCAAACCCCTTTTCAAGCACACCTATGAAGGTATAGTTTAATGAAGTCAGGTTTGTCCAAGTAAGAGAAGTTATAAGTAAATGGTTGAGGTGAAGGGTGGGAAATGGAAACATGAAGTGGATTATCAATTCCCTCATAAATAAAGTGGGTTTGAAAACTAGAATGTCCTAAAGGAATAACAGATCCTATGTTGGGGTCATAACCCAATTGGTGGTTTAGGTTCCCATATTCTTGGGGAGTAAGGAGCCTGGGCATCCACAGTGAGGAGATGGTATTCTCCAAGGGTAAGGTTTTGGAAGGTAGACTCTAAGGGATCCATGTTGGGTATTTGGTCCACAAAATTAAATGAATTTGTAGATGCTTTCATAAGAGGGGAAATAATGGCTTTGGCTTCTATGGGTGGAAACTTTTATGGTGCTTTGGATGGAGTTAAGAGAACAATGTTAGGTTGGTAATTCATGTTGCACATTGTAAAAGGGCTAGGGTCAGCTTATATGGTAACCGCCTAACCTTCATGTTCAAACTTGACACAATGATGGAGGGTAGAAGGTACACAAACCATGACATAAATCCAAGGTCTCCCTAGTAAAACATTATACTAGAATTCAAATTTGACCACATAAATTTTGTTGAGGAGTATGCAAGGACCTAGATGAATGTGAAGGATAATGGTGCCTAGTGTAGTGGTTATAGTGTCATTAAAGGATATAAGGATGGATAAAGTTTTAGACATGAAATTATTTGGTAGCTTGAGTTATTTGTAGACATGGGAAGAGATGATAATGATACTAGCTCCCCCATTGATCATAACTTGTTTGACATGGGTTTGGTTGATATGGGTAGTGATAAAGAGAGGTGGATATAGGTCTTTACCGCGGATGGAAGGTATATTTGAGTCCTTGAAGGTGATAAGGGTGGATAGTTGGAGAGTGCTGATGAAGGCCTCTATATTTTAAGATTTTCATAGTCAGACCTTAATGGCCTACATAGCCTCTATCATAGCCTAACGATGGTGAGGTGAGGTGGAAATGAGGTCATAAAGGCTCATCTTAGATGGGGTCTAGTAAAGTTGCTTGAGAATGACCCTCATAATGGATTTTGAATTATTATCCTTGAAGGTGCATAAGATGGTTACTTTGGGTGGATTTAAGGATGTAGAGGATTAGATTAAGTTTGTTTTAGGATGAGTAGGTGGGTATGTCCATAAAATGGATGCCTTGGCTTTCCCCTTATCCCTTTGTTGTGATCATGTGATTACATTAATATTAAATATAGAGGGGAATGATGTGGTAAGAATTTGGGTAAGTTCCTCATCATTCCAAGGTGAGAGTGGAGGATCCAAGTAGTAAATAGCCAATGGGTGTGTTGATAAAGGGGTCAAGGGAAGATCTTATAGTAAAGATCATCTTTTTCATAAAGCTGGTGGATAATAGTCTAGAGAACTTTATAGTGTTTAGTATCATGTTCGGGTGTCTTGTGATAGGAAAAAAGTTGTTGGTCATTATACCAAGTTGGTTTCAAACCAAGAGGGTCAAAGGGTCTGATAATAGGTAGGGTGATGTACAAAGATTATGACAACATTTTAAAAATGGCTAAATAATATTTAGGGAGAGATGGGAAAGGTATAAGGTTTGTAATCTTGGTTGATAAGTGGGGTGTTTTCATAGGAGTAGGTTTGTTAAGAGAAAGCTTGGGTGAGGTGATTTTTCTAGGTAATGGTTTTAGTTTGGGCATGTTAGGGGTTAGAGGGTTTGATTTTGATAGTTTGGCCATTAGTAGTCTGGAAAAAATTGGTGTATTAGATAATAATTAGGTTGGCATAAAAAGTGGTGGTGGATGACATATGTTAAAAGGTATTTCCCTTTTAGGTAGAGTTGATGGATGAGGACCCAAGATAGTGGGTAGGGTGGAAGAAGGAAAAACCCTATGCATGTGGATACTTGATGATTTTTTTCTTTTGGTTGGTTGGGGTTGAGTTTTGGGTGGAGTTTTAGATGGGGTCAACTCCAATTTAAGAGATGGGTAGACTAAAATCTATATGGGGAAAGTACCGAGGTTTGTAATAGGTTTGTGTGGTGTTTTTATTGCTTGAGGCATGATTACCTCAGTTGGTAGGGCTTGTGAGGGGTTGGTAGATGTTATTATTGGTTTGAGAGGTGGTGGAAAGATGATATATTAGTCAGTTAAAGGTGCACTAGAAGCTTCAATTTTTTTATGTAAGAGAGGCCTAATTATTTCAAGAAGGTAGCTTGATCCATATCTAGGTCCAGGGCAAATTATAATTTCTACACTACTGTGGAAAAAGGTTTGTGTACTAGCTTTTCTTCATGGGTAGTGGATGCAAGAGATAGACTTGTAGGTTTTGTATGTTGGTTGATAGGTTGATTGATTTCTTAAGTTGAGGGAAGCAATGTTGAGATAAATGGCTCATGCATGGGAGGCATCATTAGGAACACTTCCCTTATAGGAACAATATCTATAGGAGTAGTGGTTGGTTAGGTAGCTAGTGGAGGTAGCAAATCAAGAATTTTTTGTTATTTAGGTATGATTTTTGGGGTGGTATGTGATGATTCTATGGATTTTATGAGCATGGATAGGGAAAAAGGAACCTTATCAACTTTAATTTTTGATAGAGAGGAAGATGAATCTTCCACCTCTGTAAGTGAAGTGGAGGGAGAGTAGATAGATTGGATGGTTGGGTCCTCATGTGTAGGTGTATCATGGATCATGTTGACCATGTGGGCATCATGAAAAACTTTGGCTTATGTGTCTTCATATTTGATAGGGCCATGGTTAGGAAAGGGTTTTCTTAATATGTTTAGGGCTTGATTTTGAGGGGAATTGGGGTTATCTAACATGAGTTCTCCCTTGTCAATGAGGCTTTGAACAACATT
The DNA here is from genome assembly GCA_037957365.1 of Torreya grandis. Classification (NCBI taxonomy): domain Eukaryota; kingdom Viridiplantae; phylum Streptophyta; class Pinopsida; order Cupressales; family Taxaceae; genus Torreya; species Torreya grandis. The sequence continues at coordinate 288,196 of JARHVA010005808.1, read as the reverse complement.
ATTGAAAGTATTACATTAGCTAACATCATGTCCAATCACTCAATGAAAGGCACAAAGGTCATTTTCATTATGCCAAGTAGGTGTTAAATGAGAAGATTAAAACTATGGGGGAGGTTTGATGGGTGGATGTTGTACAAGATTTTCTTTTAATAAATTTTCCAACAAAGAGGCATAAGATTCTTCAAGTGGAGTAAATTGTTTTTGGGTGCTTCGGTTTGCGTTCCTCAAGCCCTAGTTATAAGGATTGGGAAAGTTTTATTAATTGATAGTAGGTGGTGGGGAAGCCTTAAGGATGACTACATTGGAATTTCATTTATTCTTATCCATATAATTAGCTTGATTGCCTCCTTTGGAGGAGGAGGTTTCATTGGTCTTGAAGGTAGAGTATTTATTTCATAACTTTAATTTACCCTTTTCTATATCTTAGTTCTTTAATTTGCATGTCATGGTAAAATATTCATCAAAATTTATAAAGCTTTGGATGTGTAATGTAGAATAGATGTGCTTGTAACAAGCATGGGAAATTTTTTTGATCAATTCTAGTTGAGGCAAGGAGAATGATAATTGGTTGATCAAGTTTGTCCAACGAGCCACAAAGTTAGCTATAGACTCGTCCTCAAATTAGTGGATGGAATAAAGATTAGTGATAGAGAATTTTTTGGGTATCTTGATTAATAAGTGATCTAAGAAGGTCTAATACAATTGGTTAAAGGAGAAAATGGAATGTTTGGTAATAGAACTATACCAGTCTAGTGTTAGGCCAGAAAGAGAAATAAGAAATGTGCACAAAAGTAGGGTATCATCATAGGAAATCATGTAGAAAGAGTTCATAAATGATCTTGAGTGCTATTGGGGGTCTTCCTTACTATTAAACTTAGTGAATTTTAAAATCTCCCATTGTGTTGGATAAAGTCTGATAGGGATTGAAGGGTGAATGGGCTCATTACAAACTTGGTCATAAGATAGAATGTTATAGGTTCCTAAAAGTGATGACTCAAGAGTTTCTATTTTGTCCATGATTATTTTCATTAAGTTTATTTGAGGTAATGTACATGAGGGGTTATAAGGCATATATTATGGTTAGGGGATATATTGATAATTGATAGGACACTAGGAAATGGACCCATACTAATAAGAAGTTATGGGGGGTTGGGTAGATGACATATAAGGATAGGTGGATGTTGATGGTTGGGTAGTAGGTATATACCCTTGTGGGTTAGGTGTATAATCAAGGTTGGCTGATGTAGGTAATTATTGGGATGCTGAGGTAGGTTGAGCTATGCTTGGATTGGTAATCAAGGGGGTGGTTATGATATTTGTGCTAATAGGTGGTGAGGTAGAAGGGATAGGTACCCCTAAGCTTGGTATAGAGGTATTAACTAATGGGATAGGTTTGACATGATGAGTTGATAGTTGGGTGGTCCCCAAGGTAGAGGATTCATTAGTAGGGGTGGATGGTGTAAGGGTAAGAGTTGGTTGTATAGGTTAGTTATCATCTATAACTTTAAAGGGGTTGGTAGATAAAGATGTCTGAGTAGTCAAAGGTTGGGTGGTGATCATAGTGATAGGGATACCCTACATAAGGTGGGATGACATGTTGTAAGGAGGATCTTGAGGTGGAGTTAAAATTTAGATATGGTGAGATGAGGTGCTAAGATAGTGTTGAAGGACCATTGGATTATTGTCTAAAAAAGTGGTAAAATCTAGGTCTCCTTGGGGAAATACCCAAGGGAAATTTAGGCTTCCTAATAGACAAGGTGAATATTCTACCTCTAAGACATACTCCATGTATGAAGAGATAGAGGAGGTTGATTTAGGTGATGATTTTTGTTTTGATAGGTCTCTTCACCATTGATGAGTTAGAACCATACAAAAAGTGGGAGAAAATACAAAAGAATAGACTCATCGGTCAAATATAAAGAAGACAAAGAAAATAGTTAAGTCAATCAGGAACACACTAGAGAGTAAATTTAATCTTGAAGTTAGTTTTAAGATCAATTTTAACTTCTACCTTAGTTTATGATAATGTGTGATAGGAGTTGGCTTGTAGATCAGGTACTATATAAGCATTTTATCGATAGTTTTGGGTTAGTTTTAGTGCTCAAAATAATCTATATTGGAATTAATATGTGGCTTGGTATTGGGGCCTATCCCCTCACTTAATAGTCCCACATTGATAAGGGTGTCGAGTTCTTTGCCAATATATATTGATATCTAGAGTTTATACTCAACCAGAGATTGTCAAGAGTGTGTAAGGTAACCTCTAGGTGATGAAATCTAAGTTGAACTTGTCTCAAGTGAGTTATGATGTTTGATTGATTATGTGGTTTGGTTGTGTAACATAAGTGTGCTATGATTAATCTTGATGTTGTTAATTAAGTTAAGTGATCTAGAAGAAGCATACAACTAATGGATGCACTATGTTTTAGACCAAAATGAAATTCAGATTTAAATTATGAGCATAAAAAAATAAAGAAGCATACATATGTGGATAAAAAGAAAACCCAAGTAGAGACATGGGTCCCACAAGGTGTGCCATAATGTTTCACTCAAATTTTTTTATTATTCAGAAGAAGGTATTAAAATTGAAAATATAGCTTGTGGTAGGAATACCTACTTATTTGTGCAAGCATTGAATCAGAAGATTATGAAGATATCTTCTTTGTTTGGGGAGGATGACCTGTATGTAATAAATCACTAAAGTAAATTTGTTTGTGAGACAAGTAGTTAGGTGGATTACCTAGTGCTAGCTAGATCCTACAAGTTATAACTTCCTTAGGGGTTATCAATCCACCATTTTATAATAATTAAGTTAATAAAATAGAAATAAAGTACTTGCATTAATGACCAAAAAGTTCTGAAATTGATAACAAGAATTACTTGATAAATAGATATGTTAGAAATGGTCTAATTAGTGATAAACATATTGGTACTGGTGCTAGTGGGTCAAGGTGTGATTTAGGGAATTTATAAAAATAGACAAAAAAAATGAATTATATTAGGCAAAAGAAGTGGAACACTGTTTCTATATTTTTCTTCTATAGGTGACTATCGATGGTTGGGTTGACCGTCAGTGGTTAGGCCTAACCATCAGCAATTGGGCTAATCATCAATGGATGACTTTGTCTAATTATAGACTTTGTCAATAGTTGGTTATTAATATTATAAAATCAATTTTAGGATTTGGGAAAAGTATAAATTGATTTCGAAAGGGAAATAAAATATGTGGATGGCAATAAATAAGTACTTGTTTTACCTGGAGTAGATTAGGTTAGTGATAGGTGTTGTTGATCTATGGGTAGAATTTGGCCTAATTTTGGTAGAGTAATAATGCTTGGACACTTGGTTGAGAGTTAGTGGCAACTTGGATCTTAGAAAGAGGGGTTGATAGTGTTATATAATGCTAAAATGACTTTCAAGAGAAAACTCTAAGTACTTGAGCTCTTGATAATAACTATAGATGGTTTGACCTCCCATGCCTCTCTCTCTCTTATAGGCACAAGCAAGAGGTAGAAGTGGTTGTCAAAATTGGACTTGAATAAGGATTATAAATATAATGCATCCATGTAAAGGGATCAAAACCAAATTTAGACTACCATATTTAGAAAAGTAAGGCAGTAGTTTGTATATAAGTTACATGCAGGAAAATTAGGGAGTTGAATCTGATCATCGATGATTGGGTTGACCATCGATGGTTATCCTGACTATAAGTAGTTGAGGCTAACTACCAAAATATCTTGAAAGTCCATGTTAATCTTAAAACTATTAAAGATAGGCCTAGATAAGGAAAAAAGGGTCTAAGGGGCTTGTTAGGGGTCATGACACTTGAGAATACACATGCAAAATTTTGGTGTCTACACAAAGCATCATATAGGTTATTCTGAACCCATTTTCTCAAATTTTGTCCTTTGTAGGTTGGATGATTTATGGCAAATATATATTACACCTATTATAACTAGTGATCAATATTTTTGAGGGATATTTGATACATCATTTTATTGTACCATTACAACAATAAAATTCAACATAGGTCTTGGTAATGGAACCAAAATGTTTAATAAAAGGGTGCAAAAGGTTTTATTGGTTCTTAATTTATTACAAATAGACACAAACTTGAGATATTCCCTTAGTGATCAATGTTTTAAACTCGATTGCATCGACATAAATTCACATAAGGCACATGCCTTATGTACTCACCTCAAGCACAATTAAGAAGGAATCAGTGCCTGTGTTGGGATAGTTGTGTCATGGCATAAGACATCAATTATAGGACTTGTTCAATTAAAATAAGGCTTAATTAGGTCTAAAGGCACATTCTTTTCATGTGTTAAGCCTAGTGGCCTATTGGTGCAAGCCTTTTGGTGGACTAATCTTTGCATCATATCGATGATAGAAGGGTCAAGGGGCTACTTTTAATTTAAGTGCTCATACTAAGTCTTTATAAAAGTTAAGATCAACATCATCATTTATCACAATGACTCCATTAATGACTTAAACTAAAAGTATGCATACAAACTACTCAACATAGCTAAACTAATATTATATCATTATAAACATCTCACATTTCAAAAGTAATATAAAAGATGCATTACCTAGGTATAATACCATTTAATTTAATATTCATTTTCATTAATCAAACCCTAAATAATAGATTTAATAATAGGAAATATATTCAAGTCTATACTGCATAATGACCTAGAGGCTCATAGGCAAGCTTGGGTGCCTAAAAATGGAGCCTTCATGGCATCCATGCTAGGCCTAAGTCTAATGGTGATCAAGAGGTATATACAGGGTAATTCCAATTTATCAAAGCTTTGTAACACCAATTTTACATCTTCTTGATCAACTAGTTTAGGATTTTTTATAACCTTCTAGAATATGTCTGCTAGGGTGGAATACACACATCAAGTGTTAAGATGGATCCTTGGTGATTATTCCTATTATCTTCATCACCTTGTGAGATTTTTACTAAAGTCACCATATATCACCAATCCTAGAATATTCCCTAAAGATTCAAGAACTAGTTATCCACCTACCAACTAGCACAAGGTATGCATTAAACCCTCTAGCTAGTGCTAAAATGCCAATACATCATCATTATACAAAATGATTAGTTCATGTTAATGTGAATGTCATGATGGAATGAATCTTGTACTTACCAAAATAAGGGGCCCAAAAGGGTATAACAAGTACCACAATAAGCACCATAACAGGAGGAGTAGTGACCACCTCAAACACACCATAGATGGAGATGTCATTAGCAATATTGATCATAGATGAGGGTAGTCATAAAATATTATTTGATAATAAACCTAAGACAAAGATGGTCAATAAAGACACCTCTAAAGGAAGGCTTGTGATGTGCACAAGTGTTGACTCGTAGCTTTTCCTTGATAGGGAGATAATCCAACAATAAGGTGCTCAAGGAATGGGTATATTGAGAGACTATGCTCAATGGATGAGTATATAGGGAGACAGTGGTTGGTGACACTTGGACTGGTGAAAAATGTTGTAATTTTTAGTTTTTGAGATAGAATACTAGTTGTATATGATTATAAGTAGATGCATAGTTATTGAGATTTACATGTGATCTAATATCTATTTGGTTTTGGTTTTGTATATCCTATAATATAGGGGGTTAAATGGGGATCCCTAATCATAACAACACACCATGACATTTTTGATGGGGTGTTGGTACCAGATGATCCCACCATGCTAGATGCTCTTATGGTACCATCTATCCCAACTCAAGTTGGCTAGTTCAGACTAGTGGGGGAGGCTACAAGTTGACTAAAAACATGTGAGGATGGATTATAACCACCATTAGAGGTGTGATAAAGAGAGGCACAATCATGGTAAGCCTTAGCTTAGGAGAGAGCCACATATATGGATACTATGATCTAATTAGGATAGGTACAAACCTAGGTGGGCAACCTATAGGGATAGGTAAAAGTGTTGAGATCTTATATGACCTCATTAAATCATACTATGTAGAAGGTAAAATCTAAGGAATCTATGGGAAACATGACTAGGCCAAAAGATAGGCATGATGGATCTTACCCATACAACTTGAGCTATGTATTTTTTTCATTTTTTACCATTGTATAAAACACATGATATATAGAGATATATTATTTTGACAATTGGATTTGGTCTCATGAGTTTTATTTTGGTTGTGGTTATTGATGTATGGATATATTTATTTCAAGTATATGTATTTTTATTTTATTGTATATGCTATGGGAATATATATGGAGTGTTTTATTTTATACAATTATGTGATACACATGCATAGTTAAAAAGAAATAGGAAAAAAGGACTTCGAAAAATATAATTAATTAAAAACACATGTAATACACACTATATCATGATGGTAAATGTGTAATAAAAAAATATGAATAAGTATAATAAACCAAAAGGTGGTAAACAAATGAATGAAATGTTTGTAAACCATGACAAAGATTGGCACAAAATTAAAACAAATAAAATCAAACTATATCATGTTGGGAAGGATGAATATAATGTAATAAAATGGAAAGCACATGAAAGAAAAATGGTATAAAAATAAAATAATTAAGTCAATAAATCATACTAGATCATGTTGGGAAGTATAAAAGAGAATCAAAATTGGTAAAATGAACTTATATTGATCACACTAATTCAAGTTGGGAAATACAAAAAAACTTAAGAAAAATGGTTGTATTCTTACATTCTATCAAAAATAAGAAGATAAAAGTGAAATATGAATGAAGTAATCATAAGACATAATAAATCAATATGGGAAGCATCTCAATTATGTGTAACTCATAATCAATCACTACTTATCTCAAATGTGACACATATAATTTCATTGTGACTTAGGTATTGTAAAATTTTATGATGAAGGCCAAGTCCTATCCATTGTCTTACATTGAAACTCACAAAGGGAACAGCAATGAGGTGAAAAAAATGGGAAAAATATGTTAAAATGGGATGTTTGGAATGATAGTGTGAAAATATGGTAATTTATGAGGAAGGCCTAGTCCTATCCAAGGTCTGACACTACAACTCACAAATGGGATTCCTAGGGGAGTAATCAGTGAATAAAATAATATTTTTCAAGGGAAAATATTAAGATTGTAGGGAATGAAATAAGGGATGTAAAAATCATAACGTAGGTGTCTTATGAAAAGACCTTAGGAAACATGAGGCACACTAAGGACATATAAAGACACTAAGTGACTAGTGACCATTGATATATAAAGGATACCTATTCACTATAGGCACAAAGATATGTAGGAAAATAAGTGAGGTACTAATATCAACTCATGTTGGTGGTTTTGAACAAGAAAATTAAAATTGACCTCCTTTCCCATAACATGTTCCCTACTACTTAGGACCACTTATAGAGACATCAGTCTAATACAAATATTGGGTACTTACATGAGAAAGTATCTAGCACTATAAAAAAAATTAGTCTCCTTTTGCAATCTACTAGCCTACTGCACCCCAATGGACCTAGACTCTATCATGGGGCCAAATATGGAGTTTGATATTAAATTATAGAAAATATATGTGCTTAGAATCACATCTTTTAGTGTGATTTGACTTGTGGAATTTTGAATTTTACCTTTTAGATCATTGCCTTTTGTTAAATGATTTTGGCTTTTAAATTTTGATGGATTTTAAAATTCCTCCTCCATATGGACTTGGAATGACCAATCATGAGAGATAGAGTGATACACATGAATGATTTTTAGTCTTTAGCTAATGGAATCTAAGTATCCAAAGACATGATGGAATAACACACATAGGCTTACATATGAACTAGCATGTTATCTTAAGTTTCAATCATGTGTATGCTTAATTTGTGAAAGGAAATAAGGGGAATAAATGGAGATCCAAGATGGACCCATAAAATGAGATTATAATGAGATGAATTAAATGTTAACTGATCACATGGTAAAGAAGGAATGACTAAATGGAGCAAGGTTTGTATAACCAAGTCACAATAACAATTATCCATGTTTATAGAGATAATGTAGCAAACAATCATGAGAAAGAACAAGATATATATAGAAAAGGAATGCATATATAAAAATTATGTATTCATGAAAAATAGTCCATAATAGAACATAAGGATGAAAATGACACCATGAGCAATAATTAGTGTCAAACATAATAACCATGTAAGATACATAAGAATTTATATGCAATTACAAATGATATAAGATAGATAAATGTAAATTTGGAGCACACATCCAATCCAAATGAAGAAATAAATGAAATAACACCATGTTGTGTTCATAAATACTAGTATATCTATACACACACATTATCATAACATCTAACAAGTCTCTATGAATTTGAGCTTGAAATATAATCAAAGTCTTATCGATCTTCAGGTAAAGTTGAGAGAATACTTCACATCAAATCTCCTTGATGAAAAATGTAGGAATTCTTGAAGGATCATGTTGATGAAGACTATCATGTAGGGGATGCTCAAGAGAAGGAATGGGAATGAAATCTATAGGAGATGAAGGGGACACCAGTGGATAATGGGCCACAGGTGAAGGAGAATTCACATGTGAGGGAATCATGGGTGGAAAAACTATAGGTGAAGAAAGGACCTTAAGTGGAGAAGCCATAAGGGAAGAAGGGGGAACATTTTTACAAGGGTGACCTATGATAGGAATGGTAGTAGGTGCATTAATTATCATGAGGTGGTATTTGAGATGTTGTTTAAGGATGTAACAATGATCAGTGTGATGAGTACCATATTGGTGACATAGACAATATAAATCTTCGTATTCATTTAGGTAATACTTTTAGGGGAGATATAGCCGTGTCTATGGTCTGAGGATTAGTGAGACATAAGGTGTCTATATAATTTATTAGATTATAATAATGCATGGATGAATGATTATATACGTTATGGAAGCAACATATATGCTTGTTAGTAGACATTGAGGGTGTACTAATAGAGGGAGTGGAAATGGAAGCCAACGAAGGTTGGTGTAATGAATAGTCTCTAGTCCAATGACTGAGAACTTAATGAATATCACAATATGGATGATTAGCTAATTTGGTGGGAAAAAGAGAAATCTATAGTAAAGGGAGCAAACCAATGCCAACGGATTATGGGGTAGGTGGAGATATGGGATGAGGATCAACTGAAGGAATAGTAGGATTAGAAATTGGAAGAGACTTAGTTAGAGAGTGAGTGGAAATAGGATATGAAATAAGCTTAGTTGAATAAGGGGTGGGATACATGTAATATTGAAGGATAATCACAAACATATTATGGGAAAGTCAACTAGAGGGATTATGGTATCCAACAAAGTGATATGGACCAATCATAATATGTTCCATAAACATGATCCTATGAGATTATTTAGAAACTGAAAGTGCACATACCATATTTACCCTAAAAAGAAGAGGGAAAATACTAAAATTAGTAACTATATAAATTGAAATGTGATAAGATATATGGAAAGATTGTAATAAAGAAGAATAATAATGGATGAGGTCAACATCTCAAGCCTGAACAAGACCTCCTAAAAATGGGTCATCAAAGGAATAACTATCATCATAGTTAGGTGTATGAAGTTCAATTATATAGGTAAGGAAGACCTTGTATTTTGATGTGGTGTGATGAATTGAGTTTCTAAGTTTTAGTTAAGATAATGGGTATATCATCACTAGGTGTTTAATGGGAATGAAACTTTAGAGAAGGTCAAAGTTGAGAAATGAGATGAGGAGAGAGATCCAAGGTTTTGATCTTGAGATTGATATCATCAATTACATCATCATCTATATCTAATAGGTTAGGTGGTATATTCTTGATGAGTTTAGGGTGACCATGGTAACCTCACATAGAGTTTATAGGAAAGTTAAACCATTGAGATTCATGAAATGGAGTACTTAGCAAGGTTTTAAGAGTTAAAATTTTTAATACACCATGGTCTTGGAATTAATCTAAATTCTAAGGGTTAGTGTCACCTTGAATATTATATATTACACCAATATAAGGAAATTTGACACATTGGCAGGTGGAAGAGGCAACTTCTCTCATGCAATGAGTCCATGGCCTACCAATAAAAATGTTATAGGATAGAGGAAATTTAAATATCATTACCTTCACTCAAACACTGATAGGTGGAATAGTGATAGGGAGTTACACATAACCTAATGAAGGCATTTGACTTCGATCATAGCCTTGACAAGTGCTATGTGTGGACTTAAGATTACATTCAGAATATCTAAGGGTTTTAATAAAATCAAGATAGGAAACACAAGTACCTAAAGCCTCATCAATCAAGGCATGCTTAACTTGGATATCATCAATTTGGATACTAATTAAAAAGGGGAGGATCATTTAAATGAATCATAATCTCATTGAGGATCATAGAAGTAATGGGGAATTTGAGGGAGAGAGAAGTGTCCATTATTTTGTTAATGTGTATGGACATCTATTCACACTATGGTAAAATGATATCTTCTAATCTAGATAAGGTGGATTCATCTCCTATAAAGGGAGCATGAGGTATGTTAATTTCAAATAGGAAATACATAAGATGATTATGATGATGTGGATAAGTATGCATAAGTTTGAGAAATGAGATATTATCAAGTTCTATGATAAGATCCCATTCATCATAACCCATAAAGGGACTATTGGAAAGAGGTGCATAGTGTTGAAGGAGGTCCTCATAATGAGGAACTAAAGTTCATGTGAATTTATGTTGATAGTATGTGGGAGGTTTAATTGGAGGAAAAGTGTGTTGATTGTCTTGAGAGGATGGGGTAGTTGATGAAGGTTTGGTTTGAGATGAATTTGAAGAAGTGATAGTATAATTTTTAATATAATTATGAGTAAAGAGGTTGGAGGAGTGGTATCTATGGTATGGGAAGTGTTATCTAAGGGATGTGTTAGAATTGTTTTGTCAAAAGATATACGGTCTTCTTGCCCCAAATCTATTAAGTGAGTTAGGGAATAATCTTGGATAACAAAAAAAGTGTGAGATGATTGATAAGTGTGGATGGGATGAGAATCAATGAAATAAACTACCCTTGACATATTAGTCATGTTTATCACATTTACTTTAGGATTTGGATCTATAAGACTATCGACATTATTGGTAGGAGTAGGCTTATCATTGTTGTCTTGGTGATTCATAAAAGGATATTTATAGATGGCTAAATGAGCATTATCTTGGTTTGAATCTTTAATTTTAGTTTCTGTTTCATGGCCTTTGAATTCAATGTCACAAGATTTTTGACAAAAATGAATGATATAATCATGGTCAAAATTGGGACTAAGAAGGAAATTCATATCCAAATTATGCAATTAACTACATGTCAAATGAGAATGACCTTAACTAGCATGAAACCAACAACAACAAAATTTATTTGGATTGTACCAAGATTTCATGGGATGAGTGGGATCAACTTATCATGGAAGAGGCCTTGGTAGATTATTTTGAAACTCTACTAAGTACAAAGGTTTACAAACATTGATGTTAATTATTAAATAGAAATGAGGATTAGGGATGTGGTTGGGAGGGGAAGCTTGTTCTAGAGCCTATTTGGGAATATTATCTTGAATATTATGAATGGTATCATAAGAATTGGTGACACTATCATTATTATCATGATGATTTTTATTTTTTATTAGCATGTGAGTTTGATCATATGAATCCAAGAAGGGAGGCTAGTAATATGTTAGTTCAAGTAAGAAAACTCAAATCAAAACACACTAACACTTACACTCAAAGCCTAGTACTTAGGGAGAGATCAGTAATAAAAGATAAATGAAATCACAACTCAAACATAAATGATAACAAATCCTTTACCTTCCTTGAGAGATCCAAATGATTTGTTGAATATTTTTGTCTCCTTATGTCCTTGGCACCATTGGATGGTGTATGGCTTAAGATTTTGGCATTATAACATTGATTAAAACAAAATAACTTATGACTCTCTCCAAATTTTCATTAAAACTTTGGCTTATGAGAGCTTAAAATTTAAGAGACATGGCATTGTATTTATGGCCTAAGGATTTAACTCTCACCCAAGGTGAGTTAGGGTGGAGTTAAGGATTGAAATGGGTTCAAGCCTAACCTAGGTGATTCAAATATAACCCAAATATAGTTAATATTTTTAAAGTAATTATGATTTTTAATTACTAGGGATGACTCTTCAAAATAGATATTTTAGGATATTTCCAAAGAGCTTGACAACTTATAAAGGCTAGGATATTTTAAATTTCCTTTTTAAAATTTTCATTATTTTTACATGGATAATTAAATTAGGGATTTTATATAGTTTAGGTTTTTAATTAATTTTGATTATACTTTCAGCATTTCCAAGATTTGATTTAAGTGTGGAAGTTCCCCATTTAATAGGTCCATAGAATAAATTAACTGTTGTGATGTTGCAAGATTATTAGAGATGAATCTAGGTTATTATTACATATGGTAGGATACTCTAATTAGGTATGGCTCAATGTGATTCTAAGATTTAAAAAATTATGCACAAGCAAATTTGGGATGTTTAGTGATTCTTAGGCTTAATTTACAATGGTTGGTAGGAATCAGTTTGAAGTCTGGTTCAAAGCTAGTTGTGGCCAATTTTAGGTGTCTATAATTTCCCCTAATTGGAAAGGTGTTGCAAGATATAGGCATAATAACATCTTCTCAAAGAATGAAAAATTCCTATATGCATATGAATTTAATGGCAATGGATAAATTTTAGGGTTCCCCCTTGAGGGATTGGTTGGCAAAAAGGGGTGGTGATTGGTCCCTTGAAAGGAGGAAACAATGAGACCAAAAAGATGAAATAATAGGGTGGAAAAGACTGATTTGCCCATAGGTGATTATAGTTAGTGGCATATGTATTTTCCCTAGTTGGGTAGACAAATAAGATTATTTTTCCATAGGTGGTTATAATCATTAGCATAGGTGGAATAAAAAAGGTAATGATTTGCTTAGAGGCAGTTATAATCATTGAAAAAGGCTAAGGGTAATAAGAGAATGAATTTTCCAAAGGTGGTTATAATCATCAACCTTAAAATAGATGGAAAAAAATTATTTTCCCAAAGTTAGTTATAATCATTGGAAACATAGGTGAGATAGTATGCAATTATTTGCCTAGAGGCAGTTATAATCATTGATATCTTGATTATGGTAAATATGATACCAAATAAGATAATGGGGCTTATGAATCAAATTTTTAGTCATGGAGTAAGATTGAGATGGTATATAGGAGAAAGACAAATTTGGGAAACTTGATATAGGTAAATGTTCATCCAAACTAATAAGGGTGAAAATTATTTCATGATTTAATTACTTTATTTATGGAATGATGTGGATATATTGGGAATGTTTCTAGTTCCAAGGAGATATATCATGGCCATATTATTGGGTATACTTCTTGAGATAATTTTTGTTGTATCACATGATGGTAAGAATAATGATATAAAACCATTATAACATGGTTGAAATATGTATAAGTATTGACATGTGATCTAATAAACAATAAAAAAAACAATGTACCAATGATAAAGGCCATGATTAAAATGTTGGCACTTCAATATGGATAGACTAAAGAATAATGTGCAAGGAATCACCCAATGAACACATATAGACTAAGTTGAGGCAGAAAATAAAGAAAATAAATAGGAAAATAGACAAACAAAAGAGAAAACAAAATATGAAGAAACAAAGGTCACAAAACAAAACAAAGAGACTAAAATGAAATAAAAACAAACAATGGTTACCACAATATTAGTAAAAATAATCAAACATAAATAAGATGATGAAAAACACACATAGATTATAGGAGATAATGAAATAAATAAACCAAAAATAGGGGAATATAAGAAAAAAAGGGGGTGGATGAGCTAACTCCAAATGCGCTAGGCAAGTGGACACTACTTACATAGTTCTAGGGACATGATATCTAACAAAAAAATAAGGCAAAATTTAGTTTTCCTAGGATATGGGATAGAAGAAAATGACGAGAAAGAAAACATGATGGATGTTGTAGAGAAATGATGGGAATGAAATCATAAAATGTTGAGATCATGGGATGATAAGCTAGTAAATATGTGGAAACTAAATAACAATTGGGTTCTCATGACTTAGTGAGGGTTCGTAGAATCATTAAGGTAAAGAAGTGGTTGATGCTAATTTTATAGGTCTATTTTAAATGTTTTTGTAATTTGTGAATCATCTCAACTTGATTTATAATTATGAGATACTAAACAGTCCAATCTCATAATACAATAATAGAGTTTAAACTAAAATTACTCACAAAATGATAAAAATGTGGCAAAGGGGTGACTAAGCTGAACTCAATGTAAATCAAACACTATCTACATAATCCTAGGATGGGACCTTAAATCACTATAGTTCTACCTTACATTAGAAGAATCTAACTAGGTAGCAACCAATTCAAATAAAATAGGCAAAGTTGGAAAATGGCATAGCATGACATAGGCATGACAAGGTGGTACTTCAAGGCATGATAAACAAGTGTTATTTTAAATTTGCCTATAGATGGTTATAATTAGGAGACAATGACATAGATCAATGATACTAATTTTCTCATGGGTTGTTATAATTAGTATTACAATGATGAGACATTGATTTTACCAAAGGTGGTTATAATCAGACCCACTTGGTATAAAATGGGACAAGAAATCAAGGATGCAACTACCAAACCACTATCATACTGATCCAAAATATGACCTCTATTTGGAATAATGAGTCAACTACCGAAACTTGATCAGAATCTTTGTGATGAAATTTGACACAAAACCAAAGGAATGAAACCAAGGGTAAAAGGCTTAGGTAGGGAGGTAAAAAATAACTCAATTGATAGAAAAGGCATGATAGAATGGTTTATGATAGAATGGTATGGTAAAAATAAGAATATCAATATTATGGTACAATAGAAATGGGCCTCATAGATAATACTCTAGGTATCTCAAGTGAAGTAACGCTTGAGGTGTATAATGTTCATAAGCTCATCATGTTCATCCACATTTGGTGTAACAACCCTGTATGCTCTAGTGGCACAGTTTGAAATACTAATGAAAAGGCTGATTTAATTGAGTTTAAACTTGACCTTGTGATTTTTCTTGGACATGGTATTATATTGTTTTTTTTAATTAAAATATCACCAAGTTTGACTTATCTATGTATGACTTGTCAGTTGTAGTGGCCACGTAGTCAGTTTTGGTATGCTTGAAGGTTATTGATTATGGCCATGCATTTATCAAGTAACTATAGTTATTATAGGTGATATACTCAATAATATTCATCATCCATCACATGTTTAAAAGATATGTGCAAAGAAGGTAACTTGAACTTAATGGGAAGAATGGCCTCAATGCCATAAACAAGTGAATATAGAGTGGCTCCTATTGGATTATGGTAATTGGTATGGTATGCATAGAGGGCATAGAAAATTTGAAGGGGATAATTGTGAGTAGAATCATTGAAAATATTTAAAAGGATGCTGATAATGGTTTTGTTAGATGCTTTTACCTGACCGTTACCTTGTGGGTAAAAGGCACTAGAAATTTTTTGAGTAATATTATACTCAACATAGCAATTTGACATCATCATTGTTGAATGATCCATAATTTTTAAATATAATGTTAGATGGGATACCATAATGGTAGTTGAGATGGTTGAATATGAATTTCGAATTTTTTTTTCCATTCATGTAAGTGAGGGGTATAGTTTCAACCCACTTAGTGAAATACTCAATAGTGGTAAGGATGTGTTTATGGCCATTAGATGAGGTGGGGTTTATATTCATAATGATATTGAGGCCCCAAGTAGAAAATGGATGGGGTATAATAATCATTTTTAGATTCTTGGTTAGGGTATGAATCAGAATGGCATGCTTTTGACATTTATCACACTATTTGACATACATAGTTGCATCTGCATCATTAGTTAGCAAATAATACATAATACATAAGATATTTTTGGATAGGATAACCTCACTTGTATAATCTTCACATACTCATTCTTAAACTTCTTGTAATGCTAATGTTTATTCTATTGAAATTAAATAATGAAGTAGAGTTCCATCAAAGCTACAATGGTATAGGGTTGGTCTAAGTAAGGTATAACATGCATCATGGTGGATAAAGGCCTTAGATTATTTTTGGGACAGGTCAAGTCGCATAATGTGGTCATGAAGATAATTATAAAGGTATAAATAACATATAAAGTTGGGACCAACAATATCATAGATCATTATGATGGTTAAAGATTTATGAGTTGGTAATAGCATATTTTTAACAAGGAATTGGTATTATTTTATGGTGTTTATATGATGAATCAAAGATATAATGGTGGTCATGGCATATATTATTCTATTACTAACCCTTGGTATATGTTCAAATTATACATTGATAATCTATTTTTTGAGTGTTGACCATGGCCTTGTATAGTACTAGCTTATCATCCTTTGTTTGAAAATTGTCTATAACCTAATTGATGATTAAATAAGAATCAAAATAAACCTTGATATGTTGAATTTTATATTATACCAAATAACAAAGTCCTACAATGAGTGCTTCATATTCATCCATGTTGTTAGTACAAGAAAAGTTGATTGAGACTAATTCAGGGATAAGATCCCCCTATTGTGTAATAAACAAAAGGCTTGCCCTTGATCCATGTCTTATGAATGATCCATAAAAATATATCTTCCAATGATATTCCTCAAGAGGTGTTTCAATGATGTTCATAATGTAATCTTCTAGGAATTGAAATGTTAGTGGTTATATATCCATAAGTGGTGATTCAACAATCTAATCTACAAGTACTTATCCCTTAATATATTTCTCATTGACATATTATATCTTAAATTCAATCAATAACATGATGCATTAGGCCATATAGCCTCATAAAGGTATTTTAGATAGTATATACTTGAGTGGATCTACTTTTGAAATAACCATGGTCTTATTGTTTAACATGTAATGTCATAGTTTTTGAGCTACAAAAACCATAACTGAATAAGCTTTTTTGATGGGCATATAATTATGCACTCATACATGAAAAATGTAATATTAGATAGTACATGTCATGTTCTTTTCCATTATCATCATGCTAAGCTATAAATGCCCCTAGGGCTTTATCTATGGTAGATAGATACAATAAGAATGAATTTTCCAGCATAGGAGGCAACACAATAGGTGGATTGGCAAGATAGTCTTTGAGGTTTTGGAAAGCTTTATGTAATTATTCATCCGAATGAAATGTGACCCATTTCTTCAATAAATGTGTAATTAGATGTAATTTTTCATCCAACTAAAAAATGAAACATCTAATAGATTGGATCTTACCTTATAATCTATGGAGTTGCTTCAAATTAGATGGTGGTGGCATCTCTGTAATGGCTTATAATTTTTCTAGATTGAATTTAATGCCTATATGAGACATAATGAATTAAAAAAAAATTCCATAATTAACTCCAAAAACACACTTATTAGGATTGAGTCTAACCTTGTATTCATGTGATCTCTCAAATATCTATCATAGTGCTACTAGATAATTGACCCTAGTCTTTGATTTTCCCAATATGTTATTGATATAGTATTCAAAATTTAATGCACCATTTCATGAAAAATTATGGTCATGGATCTTTGGTATGTGGCCCCAAAAATTTTGAGACCAAATGGCATAACCTGATAACAAAATATTCCCATGGAATGGTGAACACTATTTTATGTTGGTTTTTTGGCATAATTTAGATCTAGTTAGATTTTAAAAATCCATCCATCAATGAAAGCATTTCTTACCCAAATATGGAATCAAAAATCATGTCAATGTTTGGTAGAATAAAGTCTTCTCTGGGATAGGCCTTATTTATATCTCTAATATTAGTGCAAATTCTAATTCCTTTTGGCTTGTTACTAACTGACACAATATTTGAGATCCACTCTGAGTAGTCAATCAATTGAAAAAATCTTGCTTCCAAGAGTTTTTCCAACTCTTTCTTTAATAATACAACAATTTCAGGATACATTTTGTGCATTTTTTTTCATAGGCTTGGCATCAAGATCTACCACAAAGTGGTGTAAAACCAAGGTGGTGTTCAAACCTGGCATTACAGAGTAGGTCCAAGTAAATATGTCATCAAATTCCCTTATAATGGCTATAAAGACTTCACATTCCTCTTCAGTGAAAGATGTGCCTAATTTGATCCATTTTTGGTTGTCTGGAGTCTTGATGTTAACTTATGTTGTGTCCTCTACTAGAAGAGCTAAACCATCTTCTAAAATGGTTGGCAAAGGTTTAAATTAGTCAGTGATGATAGAATCCTCTATTTGGATTGGCTCTTCAAGTTCCCCTAGGAAAGATGAGTCTGAATCTCCCAATGGTAAGTATGGCCACATGACAAAAATTATTGGAAACTCTTGAATGATATAGTTAAAGGCATGTTATTCTTTAGAACTAAAATTAGAATCATAGGCAAGTTCATCATTGGTGGTATCCTAAGTTATATTTGAGGAAGGTTGAATAACCCCATCTAATGGCATTTGAAACATGTTTTCACCACTAGATGGGCCTTTCTCTTTACTTTTACCTTGGTCCAAAAGTGCCTTAAATAGGTTTTCACTTTGGGACCTCAATTTTTTATTTATTTGTTTTTGGCTTAGGTTTTTCACCCATTTTGCAAAATAGGCTACAATATCTAATTTGATCAAGAACCCTTGTTTATGGTATCTAAATAGAATATTGTCTCTTAGGCCTAAAATTTTTCAAAAGACCTCATCATTATCAAGCTTGTTGACAGGTACTATGGACTCTCATTATTCCTAGGCTATAAGTTGAGGGTGATAAAGAGGAATTTGAATATTGTGAATGATTAGTCTAAGGGTAAAAATGGCATGAGTTTCAAATTGATTAGTATTGGCCAGGTCTTCATAAGGGATATGATCAGACTCTACTTCACTATCAACATCTTCATCACTAGTTATTGGCATTGGAACATGAATAAGATACATGGGGTCACCTCTATGTGGTTTAAATCTGATACCATAGATTCTTTTATACTGAGTGGAAGAAATTGGCTCAAACATTCCTTGCTAATTTGGCCTGAGGCATCCTAATTCATAGGCATGCTTATCTATGATCCTCTTAGGTATATGGTACTTGGTATTTTGGTAATAGTTAGTGAATTTATCATTGCAAAACCTTGATTTATCATCTATAAGAGTGTCGTATTCATGGGTAGTGGTTGGTATGAAAATGATAGGTGATGGACTATGTAGTTTGGATTTCCCCTTTTGCTACCATTTCATGCAAAGTGGTTTGGTTTTAGGTCTTTCATAGGACTTGGCGTTCTGTGGAAACTTGGCAATATAGAATGTATCATGGGTAAAATATTCTCCTAGGTCATTAACTAAGATGGTATAATGATTATACATTTCAATAGGTAACATGTGGTAAATTAAATCAGGATTATATGGGTTAATTTAATTCACCTCTGGTAAGTCAACATGAATTTCTTTCCCCTTGTCCTTTTGTATAACTAGATTTAATCAAAAATGGTAGTTATAGCTTTTGTACTTGGCCTCCAAATGTTTACAATATTAATATGGTTGAAAATATTTGTGAATAGTGACCTTCATACTTGAATGAGAGAACTTGATACACAGATGCAATGTTGAAGGGATTGTATGAATCTCATGTATCCAAGGTCTACCCAAAATTAAACTTTATGACAAGTCTAGGTCCAACACATGTCATAATGTGTCATGGGTCAAGGGCTCAATGATAATTGGCAAGATAATAGTTCCCTATGATTCTCATTCTTCATTATCATAGGCCTTGATGGTGATCATTTCTAGTTGGAGATTAGTTTTTATATACTCAAGAAGTTTGATGAGATTTAGAGATATAATATTTATACCTGGTAAATTGTCTATGAGGACATGTTTCACTTTTTACCATGTTATGACAACTTCAATGTATAATGGATTATTATATAGAGGGATAAGGTATTACATATCACATTGTTCAAAGGTTAATTGATGTCCTAGTGCTAGATTTCTAGCCAAAACATATAATTTATCTAGGCTTATGTCATTTGGAATTTATGTTTGGCCAAGGAACTCTACCAATATGTTCTTGTGGATGGTAGACATATGCAAAAAATCCAAAATAGAGATTTGTGTGGGTAGTTTTTGTAGTCATTCCACAATATTGAATGTCTTCTCTTTTATAATGGTAAATGGCTTATTCCTAGCTAGAATGGTGGGTTAGATGGGTGTAGTAGTAGATGGATATGGGCCTAGTATGGTAATATTTGATCTCTAAGTTATGATTACATAGTCATGATTAGATATAGAACCATTGTTTCTCATAAACGATTGTGGAGAGAGGATAGATAAGACAAGTCTCAGTTGCCAATGCACTTGTATATAGTCACAAATCAATGATGAGTTATCAGTATAAGGTCTACAAGTAGTAATCCTTACTTGATGGTGAACTTTTATGCTATCCCAAGTCATGTAAGGATCACTGGAATAAGTTCATTAGTTGGAATTGATTAGAAAAATTCTTATTTGGTTATGAATTAGTCTTGGATTGATGGAGATAGTGGAAATGTGATTTCCTTCAATATTGACTACAACCTTATTGTGGTCATGTGAAACTACATGGTAAGTCTATTGGTTGTTGGTATCATTTTGGCCTTAGTTCCATCCATTTGGCTAGCATTAGTTTTGGTACTGATATTGTTCTTGTTGTCTTAGATGTTGATACTATTACTACTACTATTCCAACCTTTATTATTGATGTTGCTGATTATTATCTAGTGGAAAAGGGTTTTGATACATGCTTAGGTTCTGATTGGATGTAGTAGATCCCTTATATAATATTATCTACCCATTTTTCAACATGCTTTGAATAAGATGTTTAATTTTCACACAATGATGTAAATTATGTTCATTAACCCCATGGTATTCATAGAAATCATTTTATCTATATCAATCTAGATAAGGAATTCCATCAGGATAGTGCTTCGACATGGGCCAACTAATTAGATTATCAGTGATTAGTTTGTAAACATGGCTTCAATGGGATCTCCAAGGTAACTAAAGATGTGATGAGTAGGCATACTCCTCCTTAGAGGAGGGTTTTGCAAAGGTAAAGGTTCCTATGTGTGTGGCAATAGTCTATGTTACTATGAAGGATGTACTTGTTAAAGTATTTATTGGTGAGGATTAATTTACATGTGTGGCATAAGTTAAGAAGATGGTGTTTACACTATTTGGACATGTTAAGACTCAATTAATTCATTTATAACAACATTATTGTTGTGATTAAATGGATTAGAGTTTTCATAATTATTTGCCTGTATTGGTTATGATGCATGCACTTAGAATTGGTTCTAGTTTTGGCTATCACTTTGGTTCTAATTTAATGAGGTTATCTTGATGATCCATTTATTGAAAAGATCAATTTAAATAAATAAACCTTTGTCAATGATTTCCTTGAAAATGTGTGCACATTATAGTTACAAATGGTAAGATATCTCACTATGTAATTTTTTGGTAAACACAATGGCTAACTATTTATCTGATAAACTATGGGTGAATCAGCTGGTAAGTGTCCTCCATCTCTTTATATAACTCACAAAAATATCACTAGCCTTCCATTTGGCTTGTATCAAATATACCAACCAAATCTCATGTTTAAAATTGTAGAAGTGTTGCACAAACTTGTTTAAAAGGTCATCAAAATTAGAGCATGAGTTCTTAGGTAGTTTTAGGAACTATTCCAAGGCTTGTCTTGAAAGACTCTAAATAAATAATAGTAAGAGGTATATGATGCCATAGGCCATTGGTTGACAAGAAACATATAATTATATTAAATGGGCCTTGGTATATCCTTTACCCTTATATTTGCTAAATTTTGATGGTTTATAGTCTAAAGGAAATGATATTTATAGATACTCCATGTTGAATGGGTACACACATCATTCAACATAAATTTCTTGGTCTATTTCTCAGCTTAGATGGTGGCAATTGCTTCCTTCATTTGTTGTATTTCTTGCATGAGGAAATTAGAGGGAGCATTGACTTGAAGTGAAGGCTACGTGATCAAAAGTGGATTAATTTGACCAGGGTATGACGGAGGCATGGTTTTATATGGAATGTTAGTTTGGTTAGGGGATTGACTAGGAATATTCATATGCATATTAGGATGCAATTATTATAATTGCACATGATTTGATGTGATATTCTAGTTTGGGTTTGGTATATAGGTTTAATTTTGAGGAAATCATGGTTGGGATGGAAGGATATGGCTTGGAGTGAAGTACTATGAATAGGGACTTGTTACTAACTAATCAAACCTATATAATTAAGGGGAACTTATGAACCAAGGCCCTATCACTGAGTTTATAACATGTTTGGAATGAAAGGAAATTATTGCCTAATTAACACTTGTGGAATATTAAAACCTCTTGGTTATGTGAACCCTTTTTGGGAAGTAAATTGATTTTAGAGTATTTAGCATTTTTCACTGACTAATAGACATATGATATTGATTAGATATTATTTGTGATTTTAATGTTATGTTGGTATGTGACTGAAGAGGCATGGTTATTACTACCTAGCAAGGTGGAACATTGGTTTCCCCCTATTGAGGTGGTATAATGTTTTTCCTTGATACATTGGTATATTGGTTTGTGCCTATTATTGTGAAATGTTAGCCATCACTTGTTATGGTGGAATGACATTCATCATGTTTTATTAAGGTAAAGCACTAGTTATTGCTTGAATACTTAATCCTTGTGGTTGCATGCTTGAAGAAGTAGCTAGTTGAGGATTAGACATAGTTTATTATGGTTGAGAGGTAGAAGTTCCTACCTCATATGTTTTTGAACCACTCATGGTGTTATCTAAAGGTACATTTTTCTATGGACTAGTTTTTTGTGAAGTTATACCACTCTGGTTTAGATTAGATGACACTTGTGTATTATCCATTGTGTTTGGCTCATTCATCTAGGTAGAAGTAGAAGACACTTATTTGATGGTTAGTGAATTAAAAAAGTATCCAAATGAAGTGATTTGAAAAAATGGGTCTATACCCTAATTTTATTGGACTATAAATTTGATTAAGACTCCTATGGAAGGAGCTAGCTCAATAATAAGATTGTTTGACATGGTCATGTTATTAAAATTGCATGTTAAGTTTATATTGGTTTGGTATGCTATTTGCACCTATATAAAGTGGTCTTCCATCAGGGTTTTTAATGTGACAAGCATATGGGGGTCCTGATATGACATCAACACTAGAGCTTGAGGATTGATAGAATAGGTTTGATCAGTATTTTGATTATAAGGCATGTTGTAAGGCAATCGAACTAGACTTGGCAAGCTTTCATGGGGGAAGTTTAATAGAAACTTAGTCCCTAACTCTATGGATTTGATTAAGAATTAATACTTATTTTTAATAAAGTGATGATAAAAAAATAATGGTCATGTAATAAAGTCATCATAACATAGTACAATTATTATTGAATTTTTTTTACAGTTGAAAGTCTGGCTCTAAATATGGAGGTGTGTTGGCTAAATAGTAGGCTAAAGGATCTTATCTCTATTCCCCTATTTGAGTGTTATAAGGTTGATAATAATACATCTCAAAAATACATTATCACCATAGGGGTCTTGAACAAAGTCATCTTATGTGACCACATTACCATATCCCATATTGTGCATGGCTCGACTATGAGTATAGTGAGACATATTCAAATCAATGATGAATGCTTCATGAAATGAGGTCTAGAATTCTATAAACTCTAAAAAATAATGTCTAAAAAGAAAAATGGTTCAAAATCAATATAACTTGGTTAAAATAATATAGATATATCTCTAAAAATATCTATGATAACACTTGGCACAAAATAATCTAATGTCAAATGTTTAATGTTAAATGTCTCATAGAAAAAATGTCAAGTGGATGAACTAAAACTAAAATGCCAAACTCTATGTTTAAAGTGTTCTAAACAAGTCTAATCTAAGAAAACAAAATTTTCTAGGTCTATTGGCCAAATTCATCACAAAATCTAGGCTCAAAAAAATCATATGGTAGGACTTTTGGTAAAACAAGCATAAAAGCTAGACTTAAAAACAAGGTAAGATTTAATCTAACAAATCTGAAGAACTTTGGCAAAACTAAAAATTTTACTTTAGACATGAATTTGGCCAATTGGTATAAGGCATTAGACAAAAGGCATAAATATGATAGGTTATTTATACCAAATCTAGGCATAAACAAAAGTTTTCCAATTGGGTAAATAATTAACCTAAGTTACATAACCCAAAAGATAAATATCGATGTCTAGGCCCAAATTACACAAAGAATTAAAAAATCAATCAATGTTTGGATTATAAAATGTCAAAGTTAATTGAAAACTTAATTTAGGAAAACTAGGATTATTTTAACAAATAAAAAGTTAGACAAAATTAAACAACATAATGACACTAGGCAAAGATCCAAAAGGCACAAATGGTTTGGTTCTAGGTTAGAATCTTGTACATAAGGCAAATAAGTCTATGAAATGATTCAAGCAATGTAACAATGTTATCACACTCTAAAGATGTAATTAATGGTTTTTTCAAGACTCCAAGGCATAAATTTTTGGAATGAATTGGGTAGCACAACATTGCCCTTTCCAATCAAGTGACACACACACACACACACATAGATTTATCAAAAGACTAAGTCAAAAAAAGGTGTTAAATGGATGATTTAATGCCTCCTAAAACAATGGAGTGATGTGTATATAATACTAAATTTTATGTGGTATAACAAAAAAATAGATAATTTAGACTCAAAACCATGAAATAAAAGAAAAATGACATAAACACCTAAGTGTAATGTCCTAGATCCTAAGACTAACAAGGTTGCATATTAATGTCAAATTTTGTCTATATACATAATCTTGAGAGAATTTCAAGTGTTAATCTAAAAATAAAAGTGCATGAATAAGTAGGGTTTTTACACTCCACATTCTCCCAAGAAATTATATGGTGACATGGAACTTTGGGCTACTCACCCTAAATCAACAATATGTTTGTAGCTAGTAAGGTTGTTTTAAAACTAAATTTTTGTGTCTTTCTAGATGGTCCCAAGTGTGGATAACACAATATATACTCACATAATTTGGATCCATTTCAATTATATTTTTGTGAAATGTCTTCTCCTTTTCATAGTCATTATATTTGTCACTTGCTCAGTGTAGTACGATGTCTGAGTTGCCCCTATAGTCTGAGGTAGTATCTTACTAACTGAGTTTTCTTATTTACTCAAACAAACATCTAAGTAAATTTACCATAATTTGTATTCCCCACTATGGAGTGGGGTTTAAACCATGTTTGGAAATGAATTTCAAGGTTAACATTTCCCTAGAGAACTTGTGAGGAGGTGATGAAATCCCATTCATAAGACAAGTTGCATAAAAATAAATGACAAGTGAAATGACTTTAAGGTCACATTTAGATCACCAAAACTATATAAATTTGAGGAGAGACTTAAAAAAATTATTTTCCATGCCCTTGGACAAGGTAGAAATGCAAAGAAAGAACACTTTTGGTTACTTAACTTCCCTAAAGGGGATGGGGGAGAGCATACACACATCAATCATTTTATAAAAATAAACAACTTTGAAAGAACAAGCATAAAAAAAATCACTCTTAAGAGTATGTAATATAAATTTAAATGTTTATTTTAATGCACCAAATTAGTTTTTTTAATGAAATTTGGCCCCTTGGCATTATTTGAAAAACTTGCAAAAACTTTCATAAACAACTAAGCATAAAAACAACTAAATTCCTTTTAGGCACCAAATGAAATGTTCAAGACTTAAGCACTTCTAATTTTTTTCCCTTTTTTAGCTTAGGTCATACAATTTTTAGAGGGTTTTTTCCTACTGAGAAGAACTTTGATGAGTGAACAAAACACTTGTCAAATTTTGTTCTCAAATTTTATCTATTTTATTATCATAGAGACCACTGTCAATCTAGAAGGGATCAATATTGGTCTTATAGAAATTGACATCAGTCAATAGATGAATAAATTAATGTCTATCAATAAGGGGTCGACATTAGTTCTATAAAAAACATAGAAAACTAATAATATAGTTTTGACAAAAAATATTGTTAGCTATAGAATTTAAAACCAATGAATAACACTAGATCCTATAATCAAAGGGTCAACTAAATGATATTCACACTCTTCAAACATAGAATAAAACTAGAAAAATCAATAAAAACTCATGAAATCAAATTTATGACATGCCCTAATCTTCTCACAAGGGTTGACATTAGTTCTGGTAGGATCGATGTTAGATCTATCATAATTGATGTTAGTCTCTGTGTAAAACTATGTGTGACTAAAAAAAGAATACATGAAAAACAAGTTAAAACTAAAATTTTGAAGATTCTCAAGCAATAAATAGAAAAATTAAGATAAACATTTTCATATCCTTGCTTGGATGAGATGTTTTTTTTGTCCCACTGGGTGTGCCATTTGTGATCATAGGAATCTAAGAAGGGAGTTTAATAAAATGTTAGTTTAAGTAAGAAAAATCAAATAAAAACACACTAACACTTACACTCCAAGCCTAGAACTTAGAGAGAGCTTAGTAACAAAATCAAAATGAAATCACAAATAAAACATAAAAGATAACAAATCCTTTACCTTCTTTGAGAGTTATAAATTATTTTTTGAGTGGCTTGCTTAGCTTGTGCATCAAGTAGCCTTTGGAAAATGAAGCTTTTTAGTTCCTTCTCTCCTTGGTATCACTGGATTCGATATGGCTTGATGTATCTTGGTTTAATATTTTGGTATTATAACATTTTTTTTTAAAAAATATCTTATGTATCTCTCCAAATTTGCATTATAACTTTGGATTATGAGAGCTTAAAATTTAAGAGACATGACATTGTATTTATAGCCTAAGGATTTAAATCTCATCCAAGGTGATATAGGATGGAGTTAAGGCTTGGAATGGGTTGAAACCTAACCTATGTGAGTAAAATATAACCCTATTAGAGTTAATAGTTATCAATTAATTATGATTTGTAATTACTAGGCATGACTCTCCAAAATAGATATGTTAGGATATTTCTCAAGAGCTTGACAACTCATAAAGGCAATGATGAATGGATAGGGTATTTTGAATTTAATTTTGTAGATTTTTATTATTTTCACATGGATAATTCAACTAGGCATTTTATTTGGTTTAGATTTTTAATTAATTATGATTATCCTTTTCACATTTATAAGATTTGATTTAAGTGTGCAAATGCCCCCATTTAATAGTTCCATAGGCCAAGTTGACTGTTGTGATACCGCAAGATAATTAGAGATGAATTCATGAGAGGTTATTGTTTAATATGGTAGGATACCCCAATTATAGTTACCTCAACATGATTCTAAGCTTTGACAAATGATACACAAGTAAACTTAGAATATTAAGATATGTTTAGGCTAAAATTTTAATGGTTGGTAGGAATCAGTCTAAAGTCTTATATGAGGCTAGTTATGGCCAGTTTTAGGTGTCTATAGTGAGTAACCATAGAAGGTTAGGATGGATCAAACTTATGCATGAGGAAATATTCGTGCTTGTCTTGGTCAATGGCCTCTTCCAATTTTTTTAGATAGAGAGTCTAGACTCAATATTATAAATTAAGATAAAGAACATTGGTGAATAGATGAAAGAGGTTATCATCTGCCATATTGTGTTCACAATTATTAGATAATGTCTTCCACTATTGGATGAAATCTTATGAAATTTCCATCTTAAGTTACTTGTAATTAAAAAAATGGTCCAAGGTATTTTCATGGAGGTCACTACTATGAAACTCTTTTACTAGAGCATTAACTAAATCTTCCAAACTAGTGATGTAATGAGATTTGAGTTGATTATACAAATATAAATCATATCTACAAAGAGTTTTTGTTAATAACTTAATATCAACAAAATTATTTAGCTTGACCCAATCTTTATTTATATTTCCAAAAGTTTTTTAAGTATAGGGTAAGATCAATTGACCCATTGTAATTAATGGTAGGAGTGATACCTCCTATATCTATGTTAGTAATTTGAGGTGTAAGAGGTTTATTTTGAAGGTGTTTGATTACTTTGTTAACAAGATGAGGTTGAGGGATAATATTACCATTATAATCTTGAAAGGGGAAGTGGGGGTATTTTGGTTATGTGTTCTCCATGGAATATATTGAGGGTGATTTTGGAGATGGATAAGATGATTTTTCATTTGCATCATTTTGTTGGCATTATTATATTGGAAAGAATTCATTTGGTTAAGAGTTTATGGTAAAAGTTAATGGGTTTGAATGGTGGTATTTATAGTATGTGAAGCACTAACATTGGCCTTAGTGGCTTGGGTACCACTATAAGTGGTAGCATTCCTGCTATTAGTATCTTGAGAGGAATTATTATGAAATGAGTCACTAGTAGCAAGATTTTCTTATGTGTCAAAATATGTACTAGTAGAGGTATGGGAAGAAGCAACACTAGATGAATAATTACCATGGGTACTAAATGATGCACTAGTGGATGAATTGAGAAGAATGGGTCTTAGAAGAATCCCACTACATGTATAACCTACCATGTTAGTAAATATACTTAGCATGGAGGTGGAGGAAATCAAAAAGGAAGAGGTCATAATATGATAAGGGGTCAAAATAAAAGGAAGAGGTTGAGAGGAAAAGAAACTATTATCCCCAAATCTATGTGAAAATATGGGGGGAGGTGAATGGGTATCCTTAGTTTCACCACTTATTATAAGATGGTAAATAGTATAAGGATATTATCCTCAATGTTGTGGAAATTTATTAATGAAGAAAAGCATTACTAGAGTATATTATAATTTAGGCTAATCTTATAAGGAGAAGAGAAGGTTATGAACTGAAGATGAATGATGAGGGGTCCCTTAGTTTATAGTGTGAGTGGATACATGCACATTACTTTCATCTAGGGTAGGAACGATAATCTATTTATCAAAAAACCTATTTGGGTTGGTAAAGGTCATCATATCTATTGATTTCAACTTAGTATTGTCCTCAAATAGGAAGTCCATGATGAGGGAAAAATATTAAGGAAAAATAAGATGATTCAAAAACAAAGAGGAAAAAAATATACAAATTCAAATACATCAACTATGTTTTGTAATCTAGTAGGTAGAGAAGAGTATAGAGTTGTATAGATTGAATCTATATTGTAAACAAGGGATAACATAGGCTGATAAGGATATATATTCATATAGGTCAACTTATTTCTATAGTTTGATTGGTAGAGAAATATATAGATTCATATAGTTTGATCATGTATGTAAAATTGGGATATAAATTAGGTTGAGAAGAATACATAATCATATAAGTTAATTTTATACTACTGATGGGGGGAAAACATAGTCTGTAAGAGACTATATCAACTAGAATTATAGTGTGCTAAAATATGGAAATTTTTTAAATATATTTGATCAAGAATTAAAGAAAACACATAAATAATGGGATTAGTGTGAGTGATCTATTTGAGGCACACAACACAAAACCTTGCAACAACATTGACCAATGCAAGTTTTTTCAATACAACACAATGATTAGAGAGAAAGTAATCAACTAAAAAGTAAATGATAAATGGTCATCTTGAGTGTTATTAGATTATTAAAAAGTATTTATTTAAGTGTAATTGTAATTTGGATGAAATTAGGGAACTGAAAAGAAATCTTAGGATGGTTTCAAGACATTTGGGCTGAAAGGGATTTATGTTGCCAATGGTACTAGCCTAGTATTGGGGCCTACCCCTTCACTTCATAATCCTATAGGGATAAGGGTGTTTTGTTCCTTACCAATATATACCATTAACCACATATTTATACTTTGACAAAAAACCAAATTAGCTTCCCCCTTGGTGATGAAATCCAAGTAGGTAGGCTTTGGGAAGACAAGTGTTCAAATGCATTTTGAATATTATGTGATTTTATAGTGTGTACAAAAGATAAAAATAGTGTAACTAAATGGAAATTTAAAAAACCACCTATTTATAAAATGTGAGTTACTCTATGCATGTAAACAACTAAAAAAAAGTGTGAATTAATTACTAGAAAATAGTTGTTAATTCCTTGATTGAGAATAGTATAGACTTAGTTCAGGTGACATTATATGTAAACAGTACATAACAAAGTTTACTAGGTTGATAATATTCTAAAAAATAAAATATTTTAAGAATAGAGTGAAATGGGTTGACTATTTATCTTAGATAAAAGATAGGATACAAAATTAAGTTGACTAGGTCGACTTAGTTGGTTCTAGGGTTACAATTTTGAAGTATACTAAATCATAAAAAATAAAATTGAAGTATTGAAATGATAGAGAAAGGAAAGAGAGGAAACTTGGTGGGATTAAAGATGGTTATGATTGAGAATTTTATGCTGAAGTGCCTTAAATGCTACTTTCAAATTCCATAAATTAAGTTGTTGGTTCGATGCAGTTCTAAAAAATCCTATGTGTTGAATAAGAATATGATGACTAAATCAAATTGTTCAACCTAGTTTGCTAACCTATATGTTGACGGAGAGAATAAGTTGACAAATTTGACCTATTTGAATCTATATGCTTATCTATAATGGAATAAGATTAATGTGTTTATCTATTCAATTATGTAACTTGTATCTAATGAAGAGCTATGTAGATAAAACAAAGTCATTTTGATGTGATTGTGCATTAAAACTATGCATAAAAATTTGAAACTATACCGACTAGTTTGATATAGTTATATAAATATAGAAAAAATATAATAAGATGATAAAAATGAAGGCATGAAATAAAAAATACAAGGGTTATATACACATTGGGTTCACTAAAATGTATGCAAGGGGCAATGTAGTAGATCTATAATCAATCCTAGATCAAAGAAGATAAATCCTACTTGCACTTTTGATTGTAGATACATTATATATTTGGGGTCATGACCAAGAAGGATCTTATAGACCTATCTAAGGGATATATTACCATAATAAATTCACTAATGAGGGTTTAAAAGCCTCTAGTCAGGAAAAAACATATAATAACCTTAATTATTTCTTATGGTTTCATATTCACTAAACTAATAAAAAGTACAATAAGGTCTAATCTAGTGTTCAACAAAGTTTGTGGCACAAAGTAGGGGAAATAAATAATAAAAGTAAACATTCATAGGAGACATATACCAAAGTAAACACACACACACACACACACACACACACACACACACACACACACACACACATAATCTTAATGCATGGAAGATAATTCTTAATGCATACCTATCTACTCTTACAAAGGAGGAACAAAGTTAGGAATACTTACCTTTGAATACAAACCTATCAAGCCTAAATCTATCCCTTGGCCAAGGTAATTTTCAAGATTTTATTATGGTATGTAAGGATGACAAAGATAAATCAACTCTAGGATACACAACCTATCAGTGCATTCAAAAGACTTCTCCACAAGATAAGATTCATATCTCTAAATAAAGTATGAAACCCTAAGCTTATTCCTCAAGTAGAATCATGGATAAGAATATGCATAATATATCTTACTTCTTATCTTCTCTTAGGAATGGAAAAATGGATGTGTTTATATATGTATATCTAACCCTAATGCTTTACAAATGTTTAGGCTAACAAGGTCAACCCAATCAACCTAGTATCACGATTGACAAAAATAAATTAGGTCACGGACTAGGTTGGCCAAAGGATTACCTAGACCCTAATAAGTTTTATCAATAAGATTACAAGGTTGATGGGGACTTGTATATAATTTAAACCATAAAATAGTGTTTTAGGTTAAGTAAGGGTTAGTGAAGGTGGTAAATGACTATAGGAGGGTGAAAAATAGGAGGCAAAGCTTAGGGGAATGGTTTTTAGGATATGGGTGTGTAAATAACAAGTGGTAATAGGGGACAACAATCCTAAAAAGTACCAATGGTCTACCCACCTCTTTCTCAATGTATCCCTTATTATGTGCACTAAAAAATATTGAGACTTTACATGTTCCTACAATATAGAAATCAGTATTAATTGATAAAGTTTGAAAATATTATGTGTATACACTAAATACTTTCCACATTTATTGAATAATATAAGCTACAACTTTTATGTATGTCACTGAGTATATACTCCATAAATAGATTTGTAAAAACTATATTAAATCATTTTTGTCACTTGGATTTTCACCCTTTGAGGAGATGTCTCATCTTTGCTCATCCAAGTGGCACATTTAAAACACCTCTAGGGTATGGGTAGCCTAAGAATGAGGTGAATCTCTAGATAGGGATAGATCCCTTGATATACCACTTATAGATCACTACTACACCTATTTTTATAATGGAAAAGGTAGAGAAAATTTAAATTAAACCATCCTAAAGGAGGTGATACATCAAATTATTTGATGACTACCAACTGGTTACATGTTACACATGAGAATAAAGGATTAACTAGACATACACTTCTCTAATTTGAATCTTCTCACATCAGTGTTTCATTATGAGGTTATGGTTAATGTTTAGTCTAGGAGTTATATATAATATGTCTATAATGACACTATTGAATTGGATAGCTCACTCACCTTGACACTTCTTAGAACACTCCACATGACCTATAAGAATAAATTGTAAATAGGTGAAAGAATGAGACAACAATGCTAAGGAAACCATAGTCATCATTAAGCAAGATCCATAATTAAAGTAAAAACACTATGAAAAGTCATATAATAGGTAAAATAAGTTTTATTTATTTATATAATGGTATTCAAATGAGTAGGGCTTCACCATACTCAGGTGGAGCATAATTTACAAAGGCCAAAATGGCTAGTTCTTATAGAACTTGAGAGAGAGAGAGGAGAAGAAAGAAGTCCCAAGGTCATAAGGAAACTTGTAAATATAATAAAATGACTTAATTTTACATGATAATGGAATGTTAAATTTATCATTCAAATTTGGGAAGCACAAGTGTCACCCTAGTTCATGAAACTCTTGCAATGTGGCATGAAATTCCCTTTGTTGGCTTAGAAAACTACTTTCATTATTCAACCCTATTTTAACATCCCAAAACTAATTATTGATATGAATAATTATTTTAATAATATGGAGGTTTTTATGAAATGTTTATTCATGCATTGGAAATAGTCCTAATCATATAGAATCTCATAGAAGTGAGCCATCACTGCCTACAGTCAGGTAAATTCCTCTTTCATAGACCCCTAACACTTAGAATCCAAAAAGGAATTAGTTTTACATGAAAATTAATAAAATTGAGTATATGAGACTTATAAATACCCTTCATGGCCTTAGAGGCATCAATCACACTTTAAAATTAGTTTACTTGAATCTTTTCACCCTTCTCACTACCATGTTCACTATGCCAGTTCTGACTAGCTAAGATGAAGTAGCTAGTAAACACACATAGGAGTTTTTACAAGGCATGAATTATATATGAGGATTTATATTAATTATAAATATTCCTTTGAAATTTTATTTCATCTCTTGAAACTCTTAGACCCTATACAATGCACAAAACAATCAAAAAGGGCAAGTTTATACTCCATCCATACATTCCAAAAATATTGGGAATATCCTAAGAGAGTATTATACAAGGTTAAATATTTTTAATGTTCAATCTTACCCATATATATATATCCCTCCAACCTCATTTTCCTAATTGGGTCCTTATCTAAGGGTTTTGGGTCTTTTAGGTTCTTAAGCTTTGTTCATGAAGATTTGATGTTGAATTTGCAAAAAAATTACACTAAATAAAAGTTAGATACCTCCATAAAACTCCCTAAACTCCTTATATCTCCATGCAAGGTGCCAAGGGAGATATGAACATTCAAATTTTCCCTGTTGATCTCTTCATTCTATTTGTATAGGCCTAGTGTTGTTGCTAAGCTAAAAAATGATATCCTTATGATTTATATGCAAAAAAAGAGCTTAAAACATAATAAATACCATAAAAACATGTCAAAATACATTATAATTCTTTCCTAAGGCTATAATTTAGAATGACCTCCTCTTTGGATTCTAGGCTTAACCATGCCTAATGGGCCTACTTGCAAACTTAACCACCTAGACCATCCTTTTGGGGTTAATTATTATATGATTGGTTTCTAATTTTTTCTAGGTGTCAAAAATTTCCAAACCTCTCCTCAATGTTTAATGAATAGACTTTGGAGTAGTTAACTGCTTGCAGGGAATAGACTATGTATTTCTTATTTAGGTTGCTTCCTTTATTGCTTCCATGATATTGGTGCACCATGGGTAATCCATTTTCTTATTATAAGTTAATATTATGATATCTAACCTTTTATAAAACTAATAAATTCATACCCTTTAATTGTTTGTTTAATGTGCAAATTGTGTTTCCTATATTCCTTCTTCAATAGTGAATCTTATAAGTCATCAAGCATGTTTGAGCTTGTAAGAACATTGAATGAGCTTCCATTAATACCTTAGGGTTATTTTATGTTTGTTTTTACCCATTTTATTACCTTTACTAGCCTATATGATCACTTAGGCACCCTATCTTAGTTCACTATCACCTACAGTCACTTACAACTATGTTGGAGCACGATGACCTGTAGATGTTGATTTTATGTTGGAATATGTGTTATGTCATTTTTGAGAACCTTTGAAAAAAATTATTCAGCATTTCATATCATGTGTTTATTTATATAGGTTAATTATCCTCCAAGTTCACCTTAAGAGCTTTATGAACACCTACATGCAGGCTATAAGTGGCCTTTTCTAGGTCATTATACACCTGTAGATGAACATCTGATCATGAAATTTCACTTTATGCCTCTTAAAATTCATTTATGCGATTATTAAAACTTGATAGTATTATTAAAACATGATAATATTATTGATATTCCACCTTGGGAAGTGGAGCTCCTTTTAGGTTCAAAATCCTGTAGATGACAGTTAAAAAAATTAGTGTTCCAATAGCAACTTTGAGGCCTTTAACAACCATATTCCCTCAAAAAATTTCATGGACATTTTCCTATGTAGGGGATACAATTTATGATCATTTATATAAATCAAACTTTTGATATTTTTGTTACATGAACTTGATAAAAAAGTTTTAGACCTTTGTTTTCATATTTTAGGGATTACGGCCCTGAACACAGTCCATGATATGTTTGATCAAGTTTTTCACTTATATTTTCCAAAATAACCTTTCATATGGGTCTATAATGATAAAAAAAACATGATATGAATTCAAGTAAGGCTCCATCACTTGTTTCCATGTTCCAAATTAACTCCTCATATCTCTATTAAGCCACTTGTAGGTGGCCATTTACACATATAGGTAGTGAGGATATAAATTTGGATAGTGAGATAAATATTTTTGATCAATCTTAGGACATAAAAAATATTTATAATTAAATATTAGAATTATTAAATATTTATAAAACTAGAAAATCTCCTATCCCACCATGATGTCATCTTCATAGGTTGTAGGTGCAATGTGAGCTACATATAGATAGTGATTATGAAATAGTCCATGTATTAAAGGAATATACCCTCAAAATCAACTGGTCTCTCCTTAATGTATGTTTAAATGAAACATAATGATGTTAAAATACTAATATAAACCTTCCACCTCATTTTCAATGTTGAAACCTTTCAAACACTTGTAGGTGTAGTTCTATGGTGTAGACTATATGAAGGTGTTGTATATGACTAAAATAGTTCCCTTACACACTATTTAGAGAGTCCAAGCTATTAATTCCACTTATAAATACATGTTAATAATTTTTAGACCTTCAATACACCTCCAAGAACACATGGGACAATTTCATACACGTGATTCTATCATGGTAGCAAATGAAAATGGGTGAAGAGGTGACTGACTATGACAATGTATTGAAATTTTGTTCCAAACACGAAGTTATGAGAATAAAAATTAATGTAAGGTGATCAATATGACATTAATACATTATAAAACTCAAATCCTCTTCACATGAGACCCTTGTAGAGGACCAAGCATTCTACAAATAAGGAAACCTGACTGAGACTTCACATGGGACCTTTCCTACAACATGAGATGATTTGCATATCAAAACACCTTGTAACATGAAAATAACCATGAAGAGAATTTTTGAAGAGATCTAACATCCTATGGATTTAACATCACCAATTAGATTGTATAGGCTAGACCAAAATAGAGAAAAACTTATAGGGTGCAAAAAATAATGAGCAAAAAAACATAGTCAACTTAGTAGAGATGGTTCATAGAGAAAAATTGACCAATTTTCAAATTATTATTATGTAAATGGATATCTCTATGTTTAATTTCACCTCCCAGAGGATTTTGACCTGAAACTTCTCAAAATTTTTGACCACTTATGTGTGTCGAGAAAGGGAAAGAAGGAATATAATAGTTTTAGCTTGAATTTGGCACTTCTAGAGCATTTAAAAAATGTAATTGAGATTTAGGAAGATCAAAAGATGTTACATGACCTCCCACATGTTACATTCCCTCATGGGCCATAAAAGTGCTAAAATACTTCTTTTTTAATTGGTTTCTTAAATTTTTGTTAGATAACCTGCAAGATTTAGATGGGACTAACATTCATGATAGGGAATATGACTCCTTGGACATTTTAAAGGAGACTAAGACACTTGAATACCTTGGAAACTATGGCACTTGCATTTATGACCTGTAAATGGATTTTAAATGACTTAAAATTATATATTGACTAATTATACCAAGACCAAAGCTAATATGGCATTAAATGACATCAAAATATATATAATACACCCTATGAAATAATACTAGACCCCTAAAACATGTAAAAATCAAGTTTTTACCTATAGGGGTCTCAATTGACCTTTAGAGTCAAATTTGGTTAACAAGTTGTTACACTTAGTGGGACTCTTAGTCCAACATGTTGAAAGATTTTTGGTATTGTATTTCAACACATCATCATTTAGAGGCATCTATCCAAGCATCAATGGTGACTATAAAGTTACATCAGCTGGTCAAGCATCCCAAGTTTTCCTTTTGAAGATTCTTGGTAATTTTTCTTTATGTTCTTACTTCCCAATGAAGTTCCATGGCTAATTTTGGTGTTGAGTTTTGTTTTACACAAGTTGGTGAGGTTTATAAAGATTATCTCACTCCCTATTATCCTTTATATGATCCTTATCAACTTTGTCATGATCCATACCAATTCCAATATGACCCTTATCAACCTTTTCATGAGTTGTATCAGTCTTATAGCTAGCCTTCTCAATATCTTGCTCTTCCTAGTCAACCTAGTCACTTCTCTAATCAGTCCACTTCAAATTTTAGGAAAACTCTCTTGGGTTATGAGATGTAAATTATAGAGATTTATACACTAAGGAGACGTGGTCAAGATGTTCCTAATAATTTCATTCATAATGTGAGAGATGCATTAGAATTGGTTAAAAGAGAGTGGGCACCTATTGAGGGAGCTCAAGATCAATCATATTGTAATGAAGTGATTAAAATAAGAAAACCAATCTATTTTATCCTAAGGTTTACCTCCCCTTTCAAGAGCTTCCAGAAGGATCCCCTATAATTCTATCTCAATTTGATGTTGAGTTCTATATGCCACCTCCACCAACTAGTTCATCTTGTCCTCACCCTATCACCCATTGACCTGATGGACCTATGTTATGGGAAACTAAAGAGGATTAGTTGGTTTATAAAAATTCAAAACTCTTGCTTGAATAAAATATAGCTCCTTAGTAGTCTCATTGGACTATGTTACATGATTACAAGATGCCTAGTCTTGGCATCACCAAGAAGGATAAATAAATTGAGGACCTTTCAATCCTTAGGAACTAAATTAATGATATGGTATTTGAGATGCAACTTTAGAACCCTTAAGAGGTCCTAAATGTTGAAGAATATGTGCTTTATTGTGTTGAAACTTTTGATTAGGTTGATATGGAAGAAGATTTTCCTTTTTCCAAAGAAGAGGAAATCATTATTGGTTCTCCCATCACCATCCAAGATATCATAGATGAGCAAGAAAAAGTCTATAATCAGCCTTTGGGTGAATTTTTTATAGTCAGTCTAGTAGGTTATATTCATCTTCAAGGAGGTTATGGTCTATTCAAAAATGGAGAAGG
The DNA here is from genome assembly GCA_037957365.1 of Torreya grandis. Classification (NCBI taxonomy): domain Eukaryota; kingdom Viridiplantae; phylum Streptophyta; class Pinopsida; order Cupressales; family Taxaceae; genus Torreya; species Torreya grandis. Next base: position 250,003 of record JARHVA010005808.1, on the reverse strand, counting down.
CAACCTTAACACTTATGTCCATCCCATGATGACATGTTTGAAATAATCAAGATGGGTTATGATCCTCTCAACCAATTTGGAGAAACACATTATCTCTTGAAGGATGGAACAATCTTCTATTGGCCTTAAATTTCCAAGGAATAAGAAACTACTCCTCTTAAAGCCATGCTTACCAAGAAAATACAAGTTGATCATGAGATGAAGAGTGGGTAGTAGTATGAGGTATGTGTAAACGTCCAAGATGAATAAATTTACATTGGAGACCTATTTTAGGATGATATATTTAAGAGCAGGTCAACTAAATTGGTAAGGAATAGGTCTGATCTACCAAGCATCCAATCCAAATAGCAACATGCTTGGCACTATGATTCATCTCATGAAGAAGGACATGCAAGGAAATTTCATTTTTATCCTAGAAAGGGAGGTATGCTTAATTTTTAGTTGTACATAGTGGTTTATTTTTCTATTTTCCCTAAGTGCTTTGAGCACATATGTGTGGGTGTCTTGTTAGTTTGTTTATTTTGTTTTATGTGTTACTTTTATTTTATGTGGTTGAGGTAATAAATTGGTCTTGTCTTGATCAAAGCTTTTTTTCAATGGTTAAATTCATCTTGTTGTGTTTTTAGACTTCAAATGACTCCCTAAGCCTAATGGACTGATAAGGCTACTAATCTTTAGTATATCCTGCATACTACCCCTGTGAGTCACCAATTTATTGACCAAATTTGACTCTATAAGTAAAATTAGGACCCCTATAAGTAAAAACTTGAGTTTATATGTTTTATGGGTCTATTATTATGTCATAGGGTGTATTATATATCTTTTGATGTTATTTAATGCCATATTAGCCTTATTCTTGGTTTAATTAGTCAATACATCATTTTGAGTCATTTAAAATCCATTTAGGGGTCATAAATGCAAGTGGATTGTTTAAAAGGTGTAAAATCACCTTATTATCCTTTAAAACATCTAATAAATTATATTACCTATCAGGAACGTCAGTCCCATTTGAGTCTCATAGGTTATCTAACTAAATTCAAGAAACCAACTGAAAAAGATGGAGTTTGGCACTTGTACAACCTATGAGGGAAGGTAACATGTGGAAGAAGGTAATGTAACATATATTAATATTAATTGTGCTCAATTAAACATTTTAAATTCTGTGTAAGTGCCATATTTTAACTAAAACCATTCTTCTCCTTCTTTGCCTTTCTAGACACACAAAAGCGGTCAAAATATTTATGTTTGGTATGGATAGTTGGAGAAGTTTCAACTAAAAATCCTTTTTTAGGTGAAAATAAACCTAGATATATCCATTTACATAATAATAATTAAAATTTTGGTAAAATTTTATTTATGAACCATCTTTAATAAGTTGATCATGTTTTTCTGCTCACAATTTCCTTCACCCTATAGATTTTTCTCTATTTCGGTTTAATACATATAATCTAATTGGTGATGTTGAATCTAAAGAGTTTTTTATCTCTTCCAAAATTATATCCATTCTTGGTTTCAAGTTTTAAGGTGTTTTGATATAAAAATAATCTCATGTTGTAAGAAAGGTCCCATGTGAATTCTAAATCAAGTTTCCTTATTTGTAGAATGCTTAGTCCTCTATAAGGGTCTAATGTGAAGAGTATTTTATGTTTCCCATGTCTCAATGTCATATTTTTCACCTTAAATTCATGTTTATTCTCATAACATCATTCTTGAATCAAACTTTCTATACATTGTCATACTCAATCACCTCTTCACCCATTTTCACTTGCTACCATGATTGAATAACGTGTATAAAGATGTCTAGTGTGTTCATGGAGGTTTATTGAATGTATAAAAATTATAATAATGTATTTATAAGTGGAATTAATAGGTTGGAATATATAAAAAGTGTGTAAAGGGAATATTTTAATCATATACAACACCTTCATATAGTCTGCACCATGGAACTGCACCTACAAGTGTTTGAAAGGATTCAACATTGAAAATGAGGTGGAAGGTTTTTATTAGGATTTAAACATATTTTTGTTTCATTCCAAAATACATTTAGGATATATTAGTTGATTATGAATGTATATTTATTCAATACATGGACTATTTCATACTCAGTATCTATATGCAACTCACAACGCACCTACAACCTCTCAAGATGACATCATGGTGGGATATAAGCTTTAATAGTTTTGTAAATATTTTATAATTTTATTAGTGTATTGGAAATATTGGTGAGGGATTGGGATTGATCACCAACATATATCTCTTTCTCACTATCCAAATTTTTATCCTCACCACTCTTCCCAAATTATATCCATGCTCGATTTCATGTTTTAAGGTGTTTTGATATACAAATCATCTCATGTTGCAGGAAAGGTCCCATGTGAATTCTCAATCATATTTCATTATTTTTAGAATGATCAATCCTATACAAGGTTATAATGTGAATATTATTTTATGTTTCCCATGTATCAATGCCATATTTATCACCTTAACTTCATGTTTATTCTCATAACATCATGCTTGGGTCAAACTTTCTATACATTGTCATACTCAGTCACCTCTTCACCCATTTTCACTTGCTACCGTGATTGAATAATGTGTATGAATATGTCTAGTATGTTCATGGAGGTTTATTTAATGTATAAAAATTATAATAATGTATTTATAAGTGGAATGAATAGGTTGGACTTTACAAATAGTGTGTAAAAGGACTATTGTAATCCTATACAAGACCTTCATACATTTTGCATCATGGAACTAAACCTATAGGTGTTTGAAAGGTTTCAAAATTCAAAATGAGATGGAAGGTTTTTATTAGGATTTAAAAATCCTTATGTTTAATTCTAACATATATTGAGGAGAGATCAGTTGATTATGAAGGTATATTCCTTCAATACATGGACTATTTCATACTCACTATCTATATGCAACTCACAATGCACCTAAAACATCTAAAGATGACATCATGGTGGGATAGAAGCTTTGATAGTTTTGTAAATATTTTATAATTCTAGGAGTGAATTGTAAATATTGGTGATGGCCTGGGATTGATCACCAACATGTATCTCTTTCTCACTATCCAAATTTGTATCCTCATTACTTGTATGTGCAAATGGCCACCTACAAGTGGCTTAATAGAGAGATAAAGAGTTATTTTGGAACATGGAAACAAGTGATGGAACCTTCATTAAATTCATATGATGTGGTGTTGATAGAAACATGGAAACAAGTGATGGAAACATGCATGATGACCTATAAGATTCACTGTTGAGAAAAGAATGTAGGAAACACAATTTGCACCTTAACTATCCAATTCAAGGGTATGAATTGAAGATTTTTATAAATGGTTATAAATAATGATAGGAACTTATAATATGAAAATTTATTCCACATGGTGCACCAATATCATGAAAATAATAAAGGAAGGACCCTAAAAAAGCAATACATAGTCTATTTCCAAACCCTGTAGGCAGTCAACTAATCCATGATCTATCTTATATTTATAAGGATTTTAGGGGTAAAATTACTTGATAAAATGATAAAATTTTGTGTATATTGTCTCCATAACATGGAAAACACTCTCAAACATTCAATTTTTTTTGATTAAATTAGAGAAGTACCCTTTATACACAAAATGGTAGTTTTGGAGAATGGAGACAAAGGGTATTATTGAGAATTGAAGAGAGGTTTGGAAATTTTTATGACACATAAGACAACATTATATATAAGTCATATAATAATTAACCCAAACAAGATGGTCTAGGTGGCTAAGTTTATAAGCAGGCCTATTAGACATGGTTAGACTTAGAATCCAAAGAGGAGGTCATTACAAATTCAAACCTTAGGAAAAAATTAAAATGGATTTTGAAATATTTTTATGGTCTTATAATATGTGTTATATCTCTTGGTTTTATATAAATCATAAGGAATTCATTTTTGAGCTTAGAGACAACACTAGGCCTGTATAAATGGAAGGAAGAGCTTGATAGGGCAAATTTGAATGTTCATATCTTGCTTGGAACATTGAATGGAGATATAATAATTTTATGAATATTTATGGAGGTATTTAACTTATTTTTATTGTAATGTTTTTGCAACTACAACACGAAATCTCCATGAATAAAGCTTAAGAGCCTAAAAGACGCAAAACCCTTTCAAACCCTTGGATAAGGACCCAATTGGGAAAATAAGTTTGGAGGGATATAAAAATGGGTCATAGTGACCATTAAAATTATTAAAATTTGAATAATAATATCTCAATATCCTCCCCATACTTTTTGATTATAAAAAATTATATGAATGGAGTACAAAACATGGTACAAAATATCTATTTTTGACTATTTTGTCCATTGTACAGGATGTAAGAGGTTTCAAGAGATGAAATAAATTTTTGAGGGAATATTGAGACTTAATATAACTCCCTGTGTCTATTTATTTCCTTTTAAAGTTTCCTAAGTGTGTTTACTAGCTACTTCATCTTAGCTAGTCAGAACTAGCATAGTGAATATGGTAGTGAGAAGGGTGAAAAGTTTCAAGTAAACTAATTTTAAGGTGTGACTAATGACTATAAGGACATGTAAGGTATTTAAAAGAATAATAAACTCCCTTTTATTAATTTTCATGGAAAATTGATGCATTTTTGGAGGCCAAGTGTTAGGGGTGTGTGAAAGAAGAGTTTTCTTGACTACAAGCAGTCATGGCTCACTTATAGGAGATTCAAAATGATTAATAATAATTGAAAAGTTTAATTATGACATTTTTACTTATTTATTCTACTATCTCTCTCAATTTATATAAGAACTAAACATTTTTTCCTTTGTAAATTATACTCCACTTGAGTATGGTGAAGCCCTACTCATTTGCATACCATTAAATCAATATAACTAATTTTGCCTCATCTATGACTTTTCATAGTTTGTTTACTTGAATGATGGATCTTACTTAGTGATTAATATGTTTTCCTTAGCATTTTGTCTCATTATCTCACCTATTTGTAGTTTTTTCTTGTAATTCATGTGAAGTGTTCTAAGAAGTGTCATGGTTGAGTGAGTTAGCCTATTCAATAGTGTCATTCTAGACCTCTTGTATAGTACTCATAGCATAAAAATTCACCATAAACTCATAATGAAACATTGATGTGAGAATATTCAAATTAGAAAAGTTTATGTCTAGTTAGTCCTTTGTTTTCATGTGTAACATACAACTGGTTGGTAGTCATCAACTAATTTGGTGTATCACCTCCTTTAGATAGTTTACTTTCATTTTTCTCTCCCTTTTCCCATACAAACATAGGTGTATTAGTTATCTACAAGTGGTACATAAAGGGATCTAGCCCTATCTATATATTCACCTCATTTTTAGGATACCCACAACCTATAGGTGTTTCAATTATGTCACTTGGATGAGGAGAGTTTAGACATCTCCTCAAAGGGTGTAAATCCAAGTGACAAAAATCATTTCTAGAAATATTTAATTAAAATACCTAATCCTCCAATTAAAATTTGTATCTATACACACACACACACACACATATGTATATGTATATGTATGTATGAATGTATATATATGTATATATGTATGTATGTATGTATGTATGTATGTATAAAGGGATCTAGCCCTATCTATATATTCATCTCATTCTTAAGATACCCACAACCTAGAGGTGTTTCAGTTATGTCACTTGGATGAGGACAGTTGAGACATCTCCTCAAAGGGTGTAAATCCAATTGACAACAATCATTTCTAGCAATATTTAATTAAAATACCTAATCTTCCAATTAAAATTTGTATCTATACATACATACATACATATATATATATACATACATATATATACATATATATAAGTCTATGCATATATATATATATATATATATATATATATATGTATATATATGTATATATATGTATGTATATATATATATATATATATATATATAGATAGTTTCAAATGTTAAAACACACAATGTATTTCACCCAAAAAATATCAATTAAGTATATACACATTAAAACTCCATATAACCCATATATATATATATATACATACATACATACATATATATAAGTTTATGCATATATATATATATATATATATATATATATAGTGTCAAATGTTAAAACACACATAATGTATTTCACCCAAAAAATATCAATTAAGTATATACACATTAAAACTCCATATAAGCCATATAGGATTTTGTTTAAGTTAAGAACTATAGCTTAGGATCTAGACTAGTTTCACAACCAAGCCTGAATCATAAAACCCTATCCATATACCTTTAAAATGTAATAAATAATCAATGAATTCACTAGGATTTTTTAATTGATAAAGGGTTAAAGATAGATATTTCATATAGGTGTCTAAAAACATGGTGAACACTCAAAACCAAACCCCTTTCCCTTTGGGTTATGGCATTGGATGTAGGGTTCTATGGAGGTAAGGCCTTCCATAGGGCCCTACATACAACACCTTTTATTTTTATAATCCATTTCAAAAAAAATGAAAACCCATTAATCCAATTTAATTATTTTCCATAAATCCATCAAACATATCACTCAGGAATCTAAAATACATGACCAACCTGAAACAATTATTTATTTTTTCAATAAATTTAAATCCCCTCTTTTCTTAGCCCAAATACCTTTTATGTTATCTTTTTTCCTACTAATCTCCATATAAGTGTCTCTTAGTTCTCCTTATCCTTTATTTTATTCATTTTCATTACCTTACTAACCACCACTTTATCCTCCATTCATGACAAACAAAATTTATTGAAAATATGCATGTAAAAATACCTCAATAGAACTCCCACTAAGCTACAATCTGCCACCATTTCTTAGGCTACCAAAAACCAAAATCCCATCATGATTTTTGCTAAGAATGATGGTTAACCCATAGTTAATGAGTGATTAGAAACCCTAATCATCTTAAAACTTCCCAAAGACTCAACAAAATAATCATTAAATATCCTCTATAAAATATGCATTCCTTTTAACTTAAACATTGATCTTACTTAGTCCATCAAAACCAAATAAATAACAAGCCATAATCCCTAATGTTATTCCATGCAATTTGGACCATCAAAAATTCATTTAACATAATGACTATATAGAATGGGTAATAAAAATATGTATTTAAAAGACTATTGTTAATTGTCATCAAGTCATCCAAGTCAAACACTATGCATTTCAACTTTAAAATCACAAGTTAACCCTCTAGGTTTAAACAATAACCATTGAATTTAGCAAACAATTTGACAAATGCAATGACATTTATAAAACTATTTCACAATTATATTACTCATAGCACCTTGTATTATGTTAAAACTAAATAAAAATCTTAAAATTCATTGTCTTTTATAGGTTTATAATATTATTAAAAGTGATAATAGTAATATTTTAAATGTAAATAGTCACTAAAAAAATGACTAAACTATGTAACAACATACATCGATTATTAATAACAAATGATCCAAACAAGTATTTCTAAATAAATATTTAACTATGTACAACACCATAATAAATCAAGTTAAACTAGTTAGGTAAACATTTATCAAATCAAATAAGTATATCATAAACAACAACTATATTAGTGAAACCACAAAATCACATAAAATGTTCTAAGAACATAAAATATCACAACAGACATTCATATAAAAAATAAATCATATTATAATTATGTACTCAAATAATTAATCACAATATATGATATACTACTATGGTGTGTACATGGGTTTTTGGTTTTGCTCTCTATCATCCTCCAACATCCCCATTTAAACCACCCTCTCTGATGATGGTCTCCTTACATCACACTCATAGGGATGGATCTGTCTTGAACCCACCTCACAACAATGAAGGTAGTTAGCCCAAAACATAAATATATTAATAAAATAATGATGTATAACTAACAAACATGATCATAATGTACAAAGTTAAAAGTACAACTATCTCATAGTAAAACCGATCATGTAAATTAAGAAACACATGACTATCCCATAATTATCATATGACATAAATATTAATCAAACATTAATTAATCAATTAACAACTATGATAATCCATTTTGTTGAGTATTGTCATTAATGTAAATGGTACATCTCACATATGGTTGATGTCTTTGAGATAGTGTGCCTAGTTGGTAGTGTTTTGATGTGACAAAGGGAATTGATAGAGAGTTGTAACCGAAGGACATTGTCATGAAATTGAATTTGAAGGTAAAAAAGAGAATTTTAAGGAAACTAATTCCTTATGGTTGCATGAAGGCACATGTATTTGAGTAGCTTAAGCTTAGTCATGGTATGAAAAAACTTTGTAAGAAGATATGAGCATGATGGCTTGGTGAGATGAGTTCAAAAAGGCATGAGTGGTTATACAAGGTTGATTTAATGTGTATGAGAGGAATTAGAGCACTCATGAGAGTCTTAGGGTGAGCCTATAGGGGTAGGACCTTTAGAAATAATCTATACCTAGACCACTTCTAGACCCTACTTGGCCTAATGAGGCATCATGATCTATTATCAATATATATTAAGGATATATGACATTATTTAATCATGAGAGGTTTCTTGAGTATGTGAGTGAGGTGGAGAGCACATGAAAAGAGGCATGAAGGTCAATTTTAATACCTATTATGGTTTGTAGGGTAAGGTTTAGAAGAAAAGAGAGAGAGTGTGGCCTATTGAGGGGTCATGATCATATTTCAAGGTTTTTGAGATTAGGTAAGAATTTTAAGAGGTGAGGCATGTTGTTTCAAGTTTGTTCATGTATTTTGAGGTCAAGGTTTGCAAGATAATTCATGAAAAGTGGTTTTAGGTCTCTCAAATGCATATAATGAAGGGTTTTTGACTTGAAAATAATATTCTTGTGATCATTATCTCATCAAAAAATTTCATGGGAAAATAATACATTAATCGTATATGGGAAAGGGTCTTAGATCAAAATTCTAGGCATTTATTTTTAGATTGAGAGGCTATACTTTAGAAATGACTATTAAGAATAAAAATAAGTTTAAACCCTCTTAGAACCCAAATAAGGACCTGATGTTGAAGATGATAATAAAAATTTCCAAAAATGGATTGATATATTGAGGTAATATATAATAGGTTGTATTAAACTCTTCTAGGCACCTCCAGGTGTGATGTCAAGTGTATGAGTAGACCTTACAAGAAAGTGCTAATTTATTAGAGATTTACTGTAGCTATCAAAATTAACCAAGTCAAAGTATGAAAATGGATGGAGGATGAATCTTGAGACTTATGTTACATGTGCAAGAAGGTTTTTGTACATTATTTATCCCTAAAGTGTATTATATTGATCATCTAAGTTGGTAAGTCGCTAACAAGCCTAATGGTACAAATAATGAAAAACCCAAGCAATAGTGAGAAGATGATTAGGAATGTGTTATCATGATAGAATAATGAAAAATATTATATATATATATATATATATATATTATTAAATAATTTTAATACATGTTCATGTTTGATATAAGTTTTGGAGGTTAGTGAATATGGTGAAAAAGTTGCTCATAAGTTGATCTATCTGGTTTAGATAAGACAATGATATAGGGACATGAGATTAGACTAAAAGACCAATATTTTCAATTTTAATGTATTATATTTATATCTAATAATGATATAATTATTTCATAATATCATCTAAATTCATTATAAGTCATTTAAAATGCCTATATAGGTGTTGGAGGTCTGAATTACCATGACTGATTTATGAGGAAAACTGGTAGTTCTAAGTGAGCACATTATAGGACTATTTTTTAGTATTTTTTCACTATATGGTGAAGTATAATTCACTTGGTGAAGTTTTTTATTTATTTTAGGTTATGTGTATATGATTTATTATCATGGTTGTGTGGCTAAATATTGTGTTATCTTTAGTTGTTCAAGATAGACCTTTATATGTGTGTGAAGGCCTAATATAAATAGTACTAATAGCACTTGGTGAAGTTTTTTATGTCTTGGAGGTTATCTGTATATGATTTATTATTATTTTTATGTGGCTAAATATCATTTTATCTTTATTTGTTCAAGATATACCTTTATGTGTGTGTGAAGGCTTAATATAATAGTACTAATAGTGTGCTTCAAGTGGTGGCTGCAGATAAAAAGTGTCATGGACCTAATATGAGATTATTAAGGTTATATTTTAGTGTAATATGAAGTTTTACTACCATTTTAAATTTTTAAAAGTGTTATAATGGGATCAAAGGGTAACTTGTACTAAAGAAAGCTTAATTGAATTAGGTCTCCTTAAGGCCTAAAAGAGATTTTGCTCTTTTAATTTGTGAATGACCTATTTTAATAATTTATTCATGCATGAATTTTTTTATAATAAATATTTTAAGGGTAATAAAAGTTTTTAAAATGTGTATGGATGACCAATGGGTGTGTGAGATAAAGGATTGTATTAGAACAAAGCCTAATATGCCGAATTGGTTTGTTAGAGAAGGAGTGATTGAAAGCAAATGGAATAACACATTATTGAGTAGAATGAGGTCTTTTAGACAATCATATAGGTGTATATAAAATATAATAAATATATAAAATGGGTAATATAGTTGAATATCTAGGTCATATAACCTAATCTGTATTGAAGAGACTTAGTTAAGTGAAGAAGCCTAGAAGGCAATTTGAGAGGGATAGAAATGTGAGAATATATAAATAAGGTGATCATAATATGTTGTGTGATAAGTAAGGTTTTATTAATTTGATCATTTTTTTAAGGTTTTTGAGTTAGTTCTGAGTCATCTAGGGGGTTGGTGCCTCCTTACAAGTTGGTGTTTGCTAAAGCCTAGTTGAGTGGGTGCTTGACTAATTGTGGTTGGTACTCGATGTGGAGTAAATGATTCACTAAAGATTGTTTTTTTTATTATATTAATTTATTCTATTTGTAGATATAAGTGGTTTTTCTTCCCCTTGAGGTTTTCCCACATATATAATGTGTTATCTTGTTTCATGATCATGTATGGTTGTATATGATTTGCTAGATGTTCATATTTGTATGAATGATACATATATGCTTAAGTGGAACTCAATGAATACTTTGAAGATAGTGATTCACCCTCCCTCTTAGTGTTTTTTCTTCCAAAAAATGGATCAAATAATTTTTTAGCTTAGAGAGAAATCAAGATGAGACATCTTTCCCCTTAAAGTTGGTCATCATCCTAATGAAATTAATTCAAACACAAATTATAAATTTAAAATATTATTCAATAGAAAATAATATAATATGTAGAAAAAATTAAATAAAACAAATGTATAAACATCCTGTAAAACTTATCATAGTGATCCCAAGTGGTACTATCTTTATAATATTGGTCCCACTAGACCTTGCACTGTGACACTTCTTTATTATGCAAACTGAGTTTGTGAGTTTTAATTATTTTAATTATTTCTAACATGACCACATCAGGATATATAACCTACATATAATTCTAATCCAACATGTGAAGGATCAACAACATAATTTTTAAGATAAGGCACATGGAAGATATTATGCAAAATAGCTATATATGGTGGCAATCCAAGCCTAATACTACAGGATTGAACACTTATAAAACATCAAAGGGTCCCACATATCTTGGTGAAAGTTTCATTGACTTCTAAAATTTAATCAAGTTTTTCTAAGGCTTAACTTGTAGAAACAAATTATCACCTACAAAAAATTACCTAGCTATTCTCTTTAGATCAACATAACTTTTCTATCTATCATTGGCATCGACTAACCTCTACCTGATTATCCTAACTTTATATTTAATTTCTAAAAGTATATTAGGTCCAAATACTATCCTATCTTCTAACCTATCCCAAATTATTAGTGTTCTATACATTCTTCCATATAATTCCTCAAATAGAGCCATCTTCATTAGTGATTGGTATGATTTATTGTAATCAAAATAAACCAATGGAAGGTACTCCTATATGTATTGATGATTTATGTAATACATATGAAGGAGATCTTTTAAAACTCCATTAACTCACTCTATCTTTCCATTGGTTTATGGGTGATAAGTAGTGCTAAAATTCAACTAAAGACTCAAATATAAATTTTGAGTCAACTAAAATATATAAGTCATCCTCAGATATTGATCTAGAATGATCTTCTTTAGAAAACCATAAAATCGATACACCTCCTTCAAAAATATTTTTGAAATCATAGGTGCATCATCTACCAATTTTCTCGATATGAAGTGGGTTATCTTGGCTATTTTTTCAACTACAACTAAGATCATATCATGTTGGTTCCATGATAATGACAACCCTTGGATGAGTTCCATACCAATTACCTACCACTTCCATTCTAATATATCATGTGGATATAAAAATCCAACTAGATGCACATTTTTAGCTTCCACATTTTGACATTCCAAATTATGAGACATAAAATACATATCATCTCTCTCAATTCCTTTATAAAAATAGAGTGTGCTAAGCTCAACCATGAGCTTGGTTACTCCTAGATGTCCTAAATATGGAGAATTATGCATTTCCTTTAGTAGTGTGCTCCTTTGATTCTCTCTATCAAGCACATACATCCTACCATTATAACATAAAATACCATCACTCTTTATCTTTAATTAATCATACCTAGGATTTTGACCATTTTCAAATAATGCTTTCATGACTTGATCATAAAATTCATCTCTTGGTGAGAATTTGATTACCTGATCTCAAAAATTACTCCTACTAGTAACCAAAAATGCTATGTGCCTTCTATAGTTTATAGAATCAACTATTATATTCTCCTTACCTTTGATATAATTAATATCAAAATCATAATCAAATGAAAGATCTAACCATCATCTTTGATGAGCATTCAGGTTTGGTTGGGTGAAGATGTACTTGAGTCACAAGTTATTAGTCTTGAGATTAAATAGTTTCACCAATAGATAATTTCTCCAAACTTGAAAAGAATGAATAATTACTAAAAGTTCTAGGTCATAAGAGGCATAATTAAACTCATATGGCTTAAATTTTCTAGACCCATAGGATACCACTGATCCATATTACTTAAGAACTCCAAGTCCATCCCTAGATGCATCATTGATCACTAAGAATTAACTATTAAGAACAGGAACTCTTAGCATTGGTACTAAATTAAGCCTCATTTTTAGTTCTTGAAAGGGTACCTCACACTTTTTTTACCAGAAAAAAGCTTTGATTCTTTTGCTAAAGAGAGGTTATTGGATCAACTATCTTAGAGAAATCCAGAACAAATTTCTTGTAATAACCTACTAATCCCATGAAATTTATTACCTCATGAACATTATTAGGCACTATCCATTCCATTATGGCTCTAATATTTGTTGGATCCACTAAAATACCATTCACAAAGATAATATTTTTTATATACTACACTTTATTTTGAAAAAATGCACACTTATACAACTTTCCATAAAACCTATGCTTTCACAAATGTTGTAAAACTAGTTCTAGATGTTGTAAGTGTTCTTCCTCATCCTTAGAATAAATTAGGATGTCATAAAGAAAGACCAAAATTAAATGATCTATGTAGTCTTCGAGTACATTTTTTATAAGATTCATAAATTTTGCTAGAGCATTTGTAAATCCAAATGGTAGCATTGTGAATTTGTAATGCCCATAATGAGTTTTGAACACTATTTTTAGAATATCCTCTTCATAAATTCTTAACTAATGATACCATACTCTAAGATCAATCTTAAAAAAAAAAATTGCCCTTGTATTTGATCAAAGAGATCATCAATGCATGTTAATGGATATTTCTTCTTGATCATTTTTTTATTCAACATCCTATAATCTATACATAGGTAAAGAGTGTCATCCTTCTTCTTGATGAAGATAAATGGTGAAACCCATGGTGACACACTTGGTCAAATCATCCATTTCAACAAAAAATATTGAAGTTGTGCCTTTAACTCAACCAATTTAGTGGTTATCATTTTGTATGTCATTTTAGACTATAGTTTTAATTTAGGTATGCTATCAATCAAGAAATCAAACTCAGGTTTGGTTGGTAATCCTAGTAATTCTTTTGATAACACATCATGAAAGTTTCTTAGAAAATGATAATCTTAGATGGATGATTCCTTAGATTCCTCCATCTCATTTATCTTAATGATAAATACCTATAATCCCTTCCTTTAATATTTATTAAGTTTAATTATATAAATATACCTTAGCTTCAGCTCCCTTTTCTCACCATGAAGTTATGTCTAATTTTTGAAATCATCTTGACACTCAAATTTCTTTAGATAACAATCAACCTTGGCTTTATGATTTGAAAGCCAATTTAATCCTAGGATCACATAATATGACCATAATAATGCAATAAAAATATCCACTTTTATGATGAATTTAGGCAACCTAATCTCTGCTTCAACTAAACACTTGTCAACTTTGACCTCTGACTCATTCCCATACTATACCAACCATACTTTTGACATAAATCTAGATTTTTTAGACAATTTACTAAGCATTTTAGGATCAATGAAACATTATATAGCTCTTGTGTCAATCAAAATAGAAAATGGATGATAAAAAAAACACTTGATAATTTTATGGGTGAAGTTTAATACTGATCTTATTGATTGTCAATAGCTACGTGAACATGTTGCTAGAACGTACCTTATCGAGAAGCATATCCCTTGTTCTTCAAATTTTCTTGAGGACACTATCTATAGAAATGGTCACCTCTGCATATGAAACAACCTCTAACTAGTCTTTTCTTATTAGACTATTGGTTCCCCTTGAAATCACCCTTAAAACCATTACTAGGTTTCGTGTTCCCCAAACCAATGTTAAACTTGGAATTTTGATTCTTAAACTGACTCTTGGAATCTATGCTCCTGTACTTCTATTTATTCTTTTTTAATGTGGTATAGAACTTCCAAACTTATTTTTGAATTTATATCTAACTTGGGTAAGAGATTTCAGTTTATGTTCCTACTTGACTGCCTTCTCAAACACCTGATCCATGGTAGATAGACCATGCACATCTACTTAACTAATTTGGGATTATAATCTCATAATGAATTTTATAATTTTGAGCCTCTCATCCACCTGATACTAAGGTATGTACTTAAGGAACTTAGTGAATTACTTTTAGTATTGATTCACTAATAAATCTCCTTACTTAAGATTATGAAAATATGTAATATTTTGATAGAAGTATATATTTGGAATGCATAATGACCTAAACAGTGCCATGACTTATTCATAAGTGGTGGTGGTTGAGTCAAGGTTTATCTTAAGATTAGTTTTTACCCACCAAATTTCTACTTCACCAATAAGATGATATGCTCCCTAGAGTATTTTCATGAATTTAAAATAATTATAAATCTCAAAATATTTATCCATTTTTGTTAACCATGCTTTAACTACATATCCTAATATAGTTCCATCAAACTTGGGTGGATTAACCTTTTTCATATCACCTACTAACTCAATAGCTACTTGAGCTCTTGCATCTTATGGCACTTTTTCATGCCTCTACTCTTGAGGATGTTCTTACTCATTAGGATGTTCTTCAAGTTATTATTGAGCATTATCCTCTTCATGGCCATGCACTTCCTATTTTAGTTCCATGATTTTGTCCCTATTATCTTACACGGTCATGAGGATTTGGTTCAACTTTGTAGCTTGATTAGTGGCAAATTTTTTTAGATCAATAGGGGGTTCATATTCAAAGTACCCTCACCTCTTTATCTAGTGTGTACCATTGTTATTCCTACTTATTAGGAGATTAAATCTGTGTTAGTGAAGACATTAATTCCTAGATTTTGAGCCTTGGATATAAAACCATAATGTAAAATCCTCACTAGGTTTGATTGAAATATAGTAATTAAAAAATAAGATAATTACACATATTCATCATACAAATTTTACCATGAGAAATCTAATTAGTGATATTTAATTAATTACATTCATTTAGTGGATAAATAGGTTTATAGCTAATCCACTTATCTAAGGATCACCATGAACATATATAATAATCATTAATAATGTTGAATAAATAATAAATATTGCACTTGAATCATTAATAAAATAGTTCAAATTCAACCATGGCTAATATAACATTATAGCCACTAATATAAGGGTACAATGAATAAAGATTAAAATTTTTATTAATAAAATAATATCTCAAATAATAATACATGATATGAAACTCTATGGAGCATCAGTGTCTATGACTCAATAGTCAACATGACTCTAGTATCAATTTGTAATATCAAGTGTAGTTTCTAGTGTAGTACTCTAACTAAGAGCAATATCATCATTCAAGTGATTTTATACACCAACCATAGACCATATATCCCCTTCTCTATCTCCCAACAAGGGGATGGCCCTCCCTTCATGAATATGTAGATAATATTGGTGTGGGAATCCAAAGTGACAAACTAGAACTCATGCGTTATAGATATTTAATACATAATGTGTATCATATATAAATATGTTATAAAATGATATCACACAAATATGAAAACTATATGAACATATTAAATGACAATGTTTAATTAAAGCATTAATTTGGCCAAAGCTTTCAGTAATTAATGATCTCTAAGATCAGTGAATTTCATACACACCACTCAATCAGATTACTCCTCATATTGCATTGATGGTGATAATTAAGCTAGTGGAATCTGACCATTACTTATTTAGAGTCATGAATTGAAGATTTGATAAAACTATATAATAATATAAAAACTAATAGATTCATTCAAAATATTTCCCTTTAGCTGATAAATAAATATGTGAAGTATATAAGTATCACACACACGCACATTTAATTCATCAAATGTAATGTAATGAATCTATAACATCTAGTTTATTACTAAATAATAAAAAAAATTAAAAGAAGTCCTCAATATAAAATACCATTTGGATAATTATTTATCTAAACTACTAGTTACTTTAATCACAACACAACTTATAATACTATTTCATCCCGAAAACAATCATTATAACATAGGCTTATTTAATTGATCATATTCCACATATAATAAAAGCTAGTCCAAAAACATCTTAGTATGATTTATATTTAAAATTCTTAAATGCATTATTTTAATGATTTTTATCAACATTAAAATATATATAGGCACCCATATTCACACTATTATGATAATAATATTTTCAAACATAACACAACTATGACCATATATATATATATATATATATATATATATATATATATATATATATATATATATATATATATATATATATATATATATATATATATATATATATATATATATATATATATTTCTAGTTCTATTACATAATCACCAACATATAACTTATACTATGTATACATATATTTTTAGAACTCTTCAAGTATAATTTCAATATAGTAAAATTACTTTATTGTATACAATATATTCTAAGAAGACATCCACTATCAAATATCTTTGAGTATTTTGTATACTTTAAGTATACATATAGCTAACAAAATAGTCCCAGCCCTTTTATAAACTAGATAATTCCCACTATATTTGCTTAACTAAAAACACACATAATTTCATGTCATTCACCATTCATACACAACCAACCATTTACACACCAAATCCATTTATTCACTTTACTCAAATCAAATCCATTTATATTAACATTTGACTTTTTTATATATAACTATGATCAAAGACATACAAATAGTCATTTTATATCCAACATTATGAAATTCATGACTATATATCTCAATTACAAGGTTTACATAGTCCATAAAATAGTACATTTGATAACTAATAACCAATCTATTTTTTATACTATTTAAATTGATTTTCACAAAAACCAAGAAACTCATCTAACTATGAATTGATTTCATCTAACTCAGACTCATAAAATACCTTATGCAAGTAAATATACATCTAAATGTTATATTCATAACTCAACCTTAAACCATACTCAGTCCTTGAATATAAATTTCAATTGATAAACATAATTCAGCCAAGGCATTACGTATTGGATACTTTTCACGTTTATTATATAATACAAGATATGAATTTTATATATGTCACTCAGTGTATACTACATAACTAGATTCATAAAAACTCTATTAAATTATTTATAATAGTATTTAATTGAAAACTTTTATCTTCCAATTAACATATGTATATATATATATATATATATATATATATATATATATATATATATATATATATATATATATATATGTATATATATGTATGTATATATAAATTTTTATATATACATTAATGACATTTAACCTAAATATATATACACATATAAGTCTATGTATGTCTCTCTCTCTCTCTCTCTATATATATATATATATATATATAATTGAATGTTAAAACACACATAATGCATTTCACCCAAAAATATCAACTAAGTATATACATAGTTAAACTCAATATAACCCATATAGGATTTTATTTAAGTCAAGCACTATAGCTAAGGTTATAGATTGGTTTGACAACCAAACCCAAATCATAAGACCCTATTTATATGCCTTTAAAATGTAATAAATAATCAATGAATTCACTAGGATTTTCTAATTGATAAAGGGTTAAAGATAGAGTTACCACAGAGGTATCTACAAGCATGGTGAACACCTACAACCCTATCCCTTTACCTTTGTGTTATGGGGTTGGATGTAGGGAACTATAGAGGGCAAGCCTTCCATAGGGCCTTACATACAACCCCTTTTATTTTTATAATTCATTTGAAAACAAATGAAAACATATTAACCCAATCTAATTATTTTCCACAAATCCATCAAACATATCACTCAAGGATTTAAAATACATGACCAACCTATAATAGTTGTTTATTTTAATAAGAAAGTTGAATGTCCTCTTTCTTTATCCTGAATATATTTTATTTTTCTCTTTCTTCCTAATTTTATCTATATGCATGTCTCCCAGTCCTCCTCCTTTCTTTTATTCATTTATATTACCTTACCACCAATTTCTCCTCTATTCACGACAAAAAAAATTGAATGAAAATATGGATGCCAAAATAGCTCAACATAACCCCCACTAAGCTACAATCTACCACCATTTCTCATGCAACCAACAACCAAACTCCCATCATGATTTTTATAAAGAATGATGGTTAACCCAAATTCAACTAATAATTATAAACTCTAATCATCTTGAAACTTCCCAAAGACTCAATAAAATATGCATGGTTTTTGACTTAAACATCAACTTTAATTATTCTATCCGAATTAAATAAATGACAAATCATAATCCCCAATGTTATTCTATGCAATGTCTACCATTGATAATTCATTTAACATAGCGACTATATAGTATAGGTAATACAAATATGTATTTAAAAGACTATTGTTAGTTGTGATCAAATCATCCAAATCAAACACTATGCATTTTGACTTTAAAACTCACAAGTTAACCCTCTAGGTTTAAACAATAACCAAAGACTTTATAAAAAAATTCAATAAAGACAAACAATGATATTATACATAGCACCTTGCATTATGTTAATACTAAATAAACAATTTATAATTAATTATGTCTTTTACAAGTTTATATTACTATTAAAATATATCATAGTAATCTTTTATATGTAAATAGTGACTAAAAAATTGACTCAATTATGTAACAACATACATTGAGTATTATTAATAAATAATGCAAACAAGAATTTTTAAATGAATATTTAACTATGTACAACACCACAAAAAATGAAGTTAAACTAGTTAAGTACAATTTTTTTAAATCAACTAACTATAACATCAAAAACAACTAGATTAGTGAAACCATGCAATCACATAAAATGATATGAGAACACAAAATATCATAGAAAACATTAATATAAAAAACAAATCATACCAAAATTATCTACTCAGATAATTAATCACATTTATGATATAATAGTATGGTTTGTGTATGGGTTTATGGTTTCACTTTCTGTCATCCCCTAATGTCCCCATATAAACCACCCTCTTTGATGATGCTCTCCCTCCATCACACTTTAAGGGATAAATATGTGGTGCAAATCACTTCTCTAAGACTGACCTTAGACTGCAATTCATCTTTTCACAAAATCAAAATGACCTGACCCTGCAGAGCCCGTAGATTTTGGAAAGATTCCTTAGCTGCTCGCTCTGTGACTCAATAGATCCATATATGTTACATCCCTCACCTTCTTCCTCTTTAATCATTTTAAGGAAGCCTTCTCTTTTACACTGATTAAACAAATCAGGATTTGTCAATGCCCAGCCCTTTTTTGTTTATACGATATGCTTCAACTCCAAGAAACCTAGTAACAAAGACCACATACAACACTTTTCCTAACCAAAGAACAAAACAAAATCCATTGAGTTGGCTATAACTCGACTATGTGGCAGGAAATTAAAACATCAACAACAAAATCACCTTTATTAATATGTGGCTCTGTGTCTGCAATTAGATAGTCATAAGCCACTGCTACCATCAAATTAGTGCATTCTTTATGATAATTTTGTGAATAAATAATACATAACACACCTGTTAAAATTGTTCCTAGTAGGAGAACTGAGAAGTACAATTCAAAGTTATAGGATCAGCATCCTTTTGGCTAGAATCAACTTCGATAGCTTGAATTTTTGTTTGAGACTCGGTAGATGTAGGTTCATTCACTTGTGAATCTGAGGAAATTTGTGGATCAGTTAATGACTGCACATTATCATCCATAACATGATCACTTGTTTTTTTTGGGATTTCTGGCATAGAATGAAAATCTTCTTGAGTTACTTCTCCAATATCGCTTAAAAGAGTTTGAGCATCTTTTCCGTGCTGAGAGCCTTGTTCTAGCTCAAATGATGTTAGTTTTTTATAAGCTTGGGCTAGTTGTAAGTGGTAATCTGTCTCTGGATGCCGAGAACTTTCCTCAATGGTACTATTTCCTGCAACTTAGAATGGTCATGATCATACTGAACCAAGAACCTACATCGACAACCCCGTACATCATGTCTCCTTTGGGCATCCAAGACATGGGCATCAAAATACAGTGCTTACTCTTTACCTTCCTTGAAAACAGAGTATGAGGTCTCCTGGGAGCACTGCTATACATTCAGAAGCTTCACACAGAAGAGAACGTTGTCTAACACACTTTCTCACATTGATAGTTTTTTTTTCTTTAAAATAGACATAAAAAAGAACATCCATTAACTAAATCATACATACGAGCTCTAAAAACCACAATCTCCACCTTTTCCATTGAATGTTTAACATGCAATTATTCTTTCACAAAACACAGCTATTATAGTCTAAAATTTCAACCTAAGATGAACATTCACCAGGCCTGAGACTCAAACCTCTCTTCTTGCTGAATAGTAAATTCTCCTTCTGTCCTTCTATTCTCTCTCCTACTCTTCTATGTCCTACTCATCCTTTCTTCTTTCTCCATTGATTTCTCTATGCTCCCTCTCTCCTCTTTCTTCTCCTCTATATTTAATTTTTCTTGTTTTTGCTATATTTTTGTTTTTAAAAACCTCCTTCAAACCTCCACACCCAACTTGGGCTCAGGGAAAACAAAATACAATTTTTGATTTTTTTAACAATATACTAAGGTTGAAATTATTTCAACCATTTCTCCATTATTCTCTCAACAGCCCAACAATTTTTGTTTTCACTTTTACTTTTTACAATTACTCCTAAATTTTAACATTTTAGAGGAAAATACAATAAATTCAAATTTTAATTTAATCATGACCATGTCTTGTGTAGATGCTCCTACATCATACTCTCCCTCTAGAAACAATTTGAACCTTGGTTCAAATGAACTACTGCCTCCATGATTTAGTCTTTACTATATGCCTGGATCCCAAGGTCTTCTTGTCAATGATAATGCTTGAATTTGTCTTTGCTGGTCTTTGCCTTTCATCTTGCTTTTCTTCCTCTCCTGGTATGTTCTTCTTCTCATCTTCTTCTCAGCCGCTATGTCCCATCTCCATGCTTCATTCTCATACATGTCTTCAAAATATTCTTTCAAAAATTTGTCCATTGAACTATGGACTTCATTCATCTCCACAACTTTAACACCTGCATTCAAAACATCAAAAGCAACCTTAGTAGAAAAACATTGAGGCCATGAAGCCTCTTGGCTACCTTCATATTTTTGTTCTTGTTTCTTGACCAAAACTGCCTTGGTCTCATTGCTTTGCTCTTGTATTGTCTCACTCTTTCTAATGTTGTCTTCACCATGGCTTGTACCTTTACACAACTCTCTTGGAGGATTCAACAACTCTTCTATCCTCTTCAACTCTTCACTCAACACAAGCTCATCCAAATCTTCATGTCCTATATCAAACTTAGGACCAGATTGTCTTTCATCCTCTATAATTACATTCATCCATTTTATAGTTTCTTCATACAAATCAACTTCTTCATCCACATTAGTATATTCATCAAAAACAATTGCAGTATTCATACCTTCTATCTCCTTGCTTTCTTCAATTGCTGCCTGAAGCCATCTTGTTTGTTCTGCTACATACTTTCTCCTTTTTGCATCATCCATCCCCTTGGAAGTCTCCCCTTGCTGCATATTAGTCCTTACAGCCACTTTCCATTCCTCATTTTCTATAAAAATATCATTAAATTATTCAAACAAATCATTATCCCTTTCATTGCAATCAATTGACTTACCTTTCCATGTACTTGTGTCATCCTTCACCTTTTTCCATTGATTTCTTGGTATTTATGTCTCAAAACTCACATCTTCTTCACTCTTATCCTTCTTAGGCACCCATACTTGTTTCTTTCTCTTATCAATTGACTTCACAAGCCATTTAGGCATCTTATAACCATGCTCTTGTGATACTACTAAAAAATGAACTTTGTTTGTCCTCTTATTTTCTTGCACATTCATATGAGAAAAATCAATCTTATAAGATAAACTTGCCTGCTTGCTTACTTGTTGCTTGCTTGTGTGCTTCACCATACACTTAGGCATCACATATCCATGTTTGACTGCTTTGTGTGAGGATTTCATCTTCCTCTTGCCTCTTCTAACCTCTGTATTAATATCTTCATGCTCACAATAACAATTAAAATCAGCACTTAACACTTCATTTACCTCTTTGATAGCTTGTTCCACGGAGCAATCTTTCTCTTCCTTTGTGCTTGGCTGTCCTCTTTCCTCTTCTTCCTAGCATTCAATGGCATCTTGGAATTTAGCTTCATCTTCCATCTCTCCTCTCTCATGCATTAACCAATGCATCTCTTCTTCTTTATCAACAGCAGCAAACTCTCTTCTCATTCCTACACATTCACTTGTGCAATTGGTGTCTTCTCTTGCACCAATCTCTTCACTCTCCAAGGCCCTTCTCTTGACCTTCATAAGGCTGCTCATACCTACACTTACCCAAGCAAAAATAGCATTAAATACAAAAACAAGAGACCATAATGTATCCCTGAGTATCCTCTTAATGGACATTCTCATCTTCTCAAGTGCTCTTCCTGGCACTTCCTCTTTTCTTTCTTCTCTCTGGTTCTCTTCAATGAGAACTTTCTTCTCAACTTCTTCTTCTTGCTGCTTACTTCGCAACCTTCTTATCTTCTTGCCTCTTTGGGCTTCCCTCTTCATGGCAATCTCATTTTGCCTCCTTCTCCTCTTCACTAGGAGAACTATTGGCCACTGCAACCTTTTATTTATTGGCCATACCCACACTTTCTCATTTGATTGCATCCCAGACTCAAACATGCCTTTAATTTTAGCTAAATCTTTCTTTAAACTAGCATTTTCTTTATCAAAATCAACATTAGTCATACCTTTGATGCTTGATTTCATCTTGCTGCCCTCATATACCTTGCTGCTCTATAGTGCTTTTAACAATGCTTCCATCTCTGAGATCTTCACCCAAGTCTTTTCCACCTTGGTCTCTTGATCCCTTGTCTCACCCAAGCCTTTTCTCCTTGACTGGTCTTTTGAAAATCCATGTGATCTCACCTAGGCCTTTTGTATCCTATTCTTTTGATCCTTTTCTCAATCTTACAACAACTCTTTAGACAACTCTTTAACAAACACAAATTACAAATCCAAGCTTACCTTGCTTTGGATCTTTCTCCTGAGCATTCACTTGCTCTTCTTCTAGAGCTTCTCTAAGCTTCAGACTCCATCCTTTACCTCACCTAAGTCTATTTCACCTTAGTCTTTTGGCAAACTATCCAAGCTTCTTCTTGGATCTTCACTAAGCCTTACTTGGCTTCTTCTCCTCTTAAGCCTCAATGGCTTGGCTACCTTTCTCTTCACATGTTGCTTCTTAAACAAAACAAACTCAAATCAAATAACATAGACTTCTCATCCTTTTCTTTAGCAGATCCCAAGAGCTTTCAAGCTCTGATACCAAATGGTGCAAATCACTTCTCTAAGACTGACCTTAGACTGCAATTCATCTTTTCACAAAATCAAAATGACCTGACCCTATAGATCCCGTAGATTCTTAACTTGCAGGGTCCATAGATTTTGGAAAGCTTCCTTAGATGCTCACTCTGTGACTCAATAGATCCATATATGTTACATCCCTCACCTTCTTCCTCTTTAATCATTTGAAGGAAGCCTTCTCTTTTACATTGATTAAACAAATCAGGATTTGTCAATGCCCAGCCCTTTTTTGTTTATACGATATGCTTCAACTCGAAGAAACCTAGTAACAAAGTCCGCATACAACAGTTTTCCTAACCAAAGAACAAAACAAATTCCATTGAGTGGGCTATAACTCAACTATGTGGCAGGAAATTAAAGCATCAACAATGAAATCACCTTTATTAATATGTGGCTCTGTGTCTGCAATTAGATAGTCATAAGCCGCTGCTACCATCAAATTAGTGCATTCTTTATGATAGTTCTGTGAATAAATAATAAAGAACACACCTGTTAAAATTGTTCCTGGCTTGAGAACTAAGAAGTACAATTTGAAGTTATAGGATCAGCATCCTTTTGGCTAGAATCAACTTCGGTAGCTTGAATGTTTGTTTAAGACTCAACAGATGTAGGTTCGTTCACTTGTGAATATGAGGAAATTTGTGGAGCAGTTAATGACTACACATTATCATCCACAACATGATCACTTTTTTTTTGTGATTTCTGGCATAGAATGAAAATCTTCTTGAGTTACTTCTCCAATATCACTTAAAAGAGTTTGAGCATCTTTTTCGTGCTAAGAGCCTTAGTCTAGCTCAAATGATGTTAGTTTTTAATAAGCTTGGGCTAGTTGTGAGCGGTAATCTGTCTCTGGATGCCGAGAAACTTTCCTCAATGGTACTATTTCCTATGACTTAGAATGGTCATGATCATACTGAACCAAGAACTTACATCGACAACCCTGTACATCATGTCTCCTTCTTTGGGCATCCAAGACATGGGCATCAAAATATAGTGTTTGCTCTTTACCTTCCTTGAAAATAGAGTATGAGGTCTCCTAGGAGCACTGCTATACATTCAGAAGCTTCACACAGAAGAGAACGTTGTCTAACACACTTTCTCACATTGACAGTTTGTTTTTCTTTAAAATGGACATAAAAAAGAACATCCATTAACTAAATCATACATACGAGCTCTAAAAACCACAATCTCCACCTTTTCCATTGAATGTTTAAGATGCAATTATCTTTCATAGACACAGCTATTATAGTCTAAAATTTCAACCTGAGATGAACATTCACCAGGCTTGAGACTCAAACCTCTCTTCTTGCTGAATAAGAAATTCTCCTTCTATCCTTCTGTTCTCTCTCCTACTCTTCTACGTCCTACTTATCCTTTCTTCTTTCTCCATTGATTTCTCTATGCTCCCTCTCTCCTCTTTCTTCTCCTCTATATTTAATTTTTCTTGTTTTTGCTATATTTTTGTTTTTAAAAACCTCCTTCAAACCTCCACACCCAACTTGGGCTCAGGGAAAACAAAGTACAGTTTTTTATTTTTTTAACAATATACTAAGGTTGAAATTATTTCAACCATTTCTCCATTATTCTCTCAACAGCCCAACAATTTTTGTTTTCACTTTTACTTTTTACATTTACTCCTAAATTTTAACATTTTAGAGGAAAATACAATAAATTCAAATTTCAATTTAATCATGACCATGTCTTGTGTAGATGCTCCTGCATCAATCTATCTTGCATCCACCTCACAACAATGAAGGTAGTTAGCCTAAAACACAAATATATCCATAAAATAATGTTGTATAATGAACAAACATGATCATAATGTATAAATTAAAAAGTACAAATATCTCATAGCAAACCAATCATGTAAATCAAACAACACATAACTATCCCATAATCAACATATGGCATAAATCTTAATCAAACATTAGTTAATCAACTAATAACTATGATAACCCATGGATCAAATAGGTGTTTCTAGCTTTAGAGAGAAATAAAGATGTGACATTAGGTGTTCAAAGAGTAAAAAAAATGTATATTAGTCCCTTGTTAGTCCAAATGACAACAATCAGGCATAAAAATACACTAGGACTAAACAATCTTGCCTAAAAACAATGGAGAACATAACATAATAGGCAAGATCACAAAATAGAGATAATGACAATAAAATTCCTTACCTCCTTTGTCAAATTTGATGCTTAATTTTTGGAATAAGTATGTTTATACTTGGCTTATGATGATTTGAGTATTATAACAATGCTCTTCCATGGTGGTAGCATCTCTTCAATAATCACTTGTTACTTGTTATGAAGCTTGGCATAAATTGGGCATTATAACACCATTATTAAATGCTTCAAGAATTTATTCAATTAGAATAACCTTACATAGAAAAGTTTTATAGCATATGGTGTGGGAATTTGTATTTATATCTCAAAGAACTTACTCTAACCCAAGGGAGGTTAGGTTAAAATCTAACTTTATTTGAGTCTAACGTAACCTAGGTTGAGTCAGGCTAACCCTGAGTTGGTTCAAAGAACTCATGAAATCTTGACACCTTAGTTTCAAATATTTGTGAGGTATGAAAACTCAATTTAGATATCTATGAGATGTGACTCATAATTTTTAGAATATTTAGGAAATAATAAATCATTTTATTAAGTCCTTTGACCTTTTGACTTCATATTTGACTAAAAAATCATTTTTTGGTAAATGAAATTTACTAATTTGATTTGGAATTTTTGTCTAGGAAAGTTAATTAATGTTTTTAGTGTAATTAATATTGCTTAGTTATTTTTGTCTTTTTGTAATTGTTTTAAATTCTTTTAATTAATATCTTGATTGGCTAGAAGTGTCAAATTACTAGGTCGTAAATTGACTAGGATTAAAACTAAACTAGGTTTTTGGTGCATATAAGGTAATATGTCAAATAAGTTAGCCTCATCACATTTATAGATACTTAAATCCCTTACACAAATGAATTTTGGAAATTTATATGATTTATAGGCTTAAAATGTGTCATTTTCTAGAAATTAAACTGAATCCTATTTTTGTCACAAAAGTGGCCAAAACTAAGTATCTACAGTTTACTCCTATTTGAGAAGGCATTGCAAGACACATGTACAATACATACTTTCAAAGAATGCAAAAGTTGTTAAGGTGAACGATTAATGCCCCAAAGGTTGAATTATAAGCCCTTGATTCTCCCTTGAGGGAGTGGGTGTAAAAATAAAGTCATTGAATGTTTCTTCAAAAAGAAGAAAATGACACAATCTAGTAGTAATGGGGGTGGGATTATTGAACTGACCATAGGTGGTTATAAATAGTAATAGTTATGGCATCACTAATTTTCCCAAAGGAGGTTATAGTTAATAAAAAAAGGTGTGACATTGGTTTATCTAAATGTAGTTATAAATATTATCACAAATAGTTGCCCCAGTAGGGTGATGGAATAGATATTGATTTGCCCAAGGGTGGTTATAATCAGTAATGAAATGAGAAATACTAATTTACCGAAAGGTAGTTATAATCAATAATGGAATGAAAAACATTGATCTACCCAAAGGTATTTATAATTAATAACAAAATAGGAAACACTAATTTGCCCAAATGAGGCTATAATTAGGAACATAATCATTTTACCCAGAAGGGTGTGTGGAGTAGTTAAAATTAATCATTTTCCCAAAGATATTTATAATCATTAACACAAGATGTAAAACTAATGATTAACCCATAGGCAGTTATACTCATTAAATTGGTACAAAATAGAATGATTTACCCAAAGGTGGTTATAATAATTTATACATTAAAAATACATGATTAAGAACATGTTTTCCCTAGAAGGGAAAAATATACTATTGATCAATTGAAAAAAAATCTACAATGGGGAAAATTAACAAGGGTAGCTTATGCAAAAAAAATTGTAAAATATATTTATGATGAATTGAGAAAGGATAAAAACACATTTTTAGCCTAAATGTGAGTTTGAAGATGCATATTTAAACAAACATAAGATATAGGTTGAAAAATCATGTTGTTAAATGGGTCTTACGGGAGACCCAAAAATAGGGCTTGGCTATAATACACCTAAAAAATAAGGCACATAAGATGAAATGATGTATAAAATAGACCACATATGTGGAAAACTCACTTATTAAAGTGCAAAAAAAGAATTATAGGCTCTAGGAGGTGTAAAAATTAATATTTGTGGCTATATATTCACACCTCAGGGGAATAATAATTCATTTTCACCTTAGCCCTTTGAGAATTAAAGTTCTAGTTTTCTACATGCATTACTAAGAACAAATGACCCATAGAAGAACTTAGTGACATGTATTAGATTAATTGAGGGAGAAAATATGGCCACCACATGATGGGACGCTAGTAAGTAAAATCAACTTGGTCATTAATTAGCATTTATTATGTGTTTTAAGTCAAAAATTAGTGAAGTCATCATTTACGTGGTGGGTGAAATGGTATCTTTGCTAAGGAAAATGGTGAATTTGATCAAATTAATCATTATTATAATGGTGTAAATACCAAGAAAGGGTATAAATAATTAGAATGGCAATTTCTCCCATTTTCAAGTGAAGTGACCATTATTGTGAAAATGAAAATAGAAGGAAAATTCATTGTTTTAATGAAAATGAAAATGGTGCTTTCACCTAAAAACGTGTATTATCACCTAGTTAGTAGCCTTGACCTAGAAAAACTTATGGATTAATTCAAAAAGATAAAAATAATTGATTTTGAGGATCAGATGTGTCCAACCTCTTAAATAGGGTCAATTAGATTGAAGAGGCTAGGTTTAGGCTTATGTAGCTATAAGTAGTTAGGATGATGCTAAGTTTTTTGATCATAGGAGTAATTGGATATTCTTACGTATCACAAGAGATGATCAAACTATCTATGGACCTTACAAATTTAGATTGAGGCTATGGTTTCCTTTATTTATATGTTAGACCTACATGATGTGGTATAGATGCCAATTATTTGAGATGATAAAGCTTATTTGAGTGTATTAGTAGAGTTATGGTATAATAAGATATCTAATTTTCACCTAATAATTGGAGAGGATACCACCACACTTTAGGATACCTAGTGTATCTTTAATCTACCAATGTAGGGTAATGTTTATTTTGGATATCATCAATGAAATAACAAATAATTCTTGATATATATAGCTATCAAATTATCACCATGTTTTATGGGAAGGTTGATATAAACCTCATCAATACTTATATAGACTTTCAACTAGATGATCTACTTAATGTAGATCTTTTGCCATCATCTTTGATTGATTGGGAGGTTATTTTTCTTATGGTCATTATTAGCAACATCTTATTTCTTGATAAAGGGGGTTGATACTTCTACATGTACCTAAGTGGTGTCATTAGGATTATGTTGGAGGATTTGAATTTATTTTCCTGGGGATCAACTATTTTGGCACAATTATATAGATATTTACACATTATAACATATTGATGTGGATGTAGCATCAGGTTTTGCATGATTCTCATGGTCTAGGGTTGGGAGCATATCTTAATTGAGTGACCAATTGGAATGCATTGAGTACATGATCTTGAAGATATAGTAACATACAGGTGTGATTAGATAGGAGTTGATAGGCATGGGCATAGAGGAAACATCTTTTTTATCATTGGATATTTGATGATTTAAAACCACAATTATTCATTTGGAGGTCATACCTCACCTATCACTTGTAGTGGTTTAGTGATGGATGGTACATGAGATTCATAAATAATAGATTTTTTATGATTGGGAGGTAGTCCCATATCATAAAGGATTACCACCCTGATTAGGTACTTATGTATTTTATATTTACATGTGATGTACCTGAGGGGATATGGTGGTTTTCTAACATTATGTGGGAAATAAACTAAGATAATCTTATGATCCTAAAGATAAAATACATAATAAGTTCCATCAGTATACTATAGGTTATCTAAGATTACATAGGAGGAGCTACAGATGCGAGGGTTACTATGGCTTACATACATTGGTGGGTATAGGTGTGCCCTTTTAGACTGATAATTTTGGTACCAACAGGGGCTTAGGTGCCCATGGAAATCAAAGAGATGGACCATGAGAAATTGAGTGGTAGTGGAAATTCCTATCAAGAGAGTGGTAGTGGCAGTACTTGGTAAGAGAGAGGTAGTAAGGTTTGGGATGATGATTATGATGATTTTAATGGAGATGATGAAGTAGATCTATATGGAGATGATGAGGGTGGAGATGGGGGTCTAAATGTGATGATAATGGATCATATATTGATGGTGTTGTTATTTATGTAGGTAAACTTAGGATAAGAAGGGAATTTGGGCACACAAGTGGATATACGCTAGGTAGGGCCTTCTGGCATGGCTATGGAAGGTAGGAATAATGACATGCTTAAGCAGGATATCATTGCTTGGGTATGGGATATTGTAGGATTAAAATATCAATTATTTAATTCATAAATCACCTTAGACATCAGGGATAATGATATGACTCAACTATAGAAATATATCACTTAGCTAAAGGTTGAAATAGTGAGGATGATGTAGGTTTAGGGCCAACTCACTACTGAGATAGGTTAAGCCATCAATGATCAAGATTAGACATTAACCAATGTGGATAGGATGAGGTGGGAGAGAGATGTGGCTTGAGTGGTTATTACTCATATAAATTTCTCATAGATGGTTATGGGGTGCCTTTAGGCTAAGGATAAGGCATCTTATTATAAGCAAGCCTATGAGTCTACCATGCCTAGGGATTAGTAGGTTGTTACTTTTGAGATCTAGGATGAACAAACCATAGTGAGTAGGTCTAATCAATCTCAAACTAAGACTCATATTATAGGTGCCTCAGGTCATTCTATTCAATAATCATGACCACCACAACCAGGAGCACTAGGGCCACTAGGGTCTCCTTCATCTACAAGCCCTATGGATACATAGATCTAGATTTGATCATAGAGACCTTGGAATTTTGGAATTTTTGTATAGTTTTGGCATGTGACACATGGCATTGTACTAATTATATTGGCATACTTATGTATTTTTGCTACACCATAGTGATATGTATATATCCTTTAAGTATATGACATTTGAGATACATTGACATTCATTTATGGGTCTTTTAAGGCCAATTCACATGTATATGATATTGATTTGATATATGATGCCATGCTTGCTATCTTGATTGTCTCATGTTTAAAATTGATTAAAATTGATTAACATTGTTTAGCATTATAGATGTTGAACATTGTTTATGTTTATGCTTATATATTCTCTATTCATGTATTTATTATTCTATGTTTATGGGATGTTATGTTGGTTATCATCTAATTATGTTGTATGAATTATATGGATGCTTATTAAAAGATACACATCTATATAAACATATAATAAGTAATTTTTTTCTCTGGTTTATTACTCATGGATTCAAACATTTGTTTTGATTTTTTACTAGTCTTGATATGTTAGAGAAGTACTATCATTATATTACTAGAATATAGTCAGTGTGTACATTTTTGCTTTATATTTTGATATTATGCATGATAGCTATGTATAAATAAAATGGAAATATATACCGTAAGCATAGAAAAATTAATTTAAATTTAAATATAAAAAACATATGAATAATCAAATCCCAAGAGTAAATATAAAAAATAAACCAAATGTAAGACTAAATACAAAAATTCACAAATTAAGTACATGATATTGATAATCAATACTTAAGGGTAAATAATATGTAATAATATTATGAAAACTGAGAAATAAAAAGGCAAAAAAAATAAACAAAACAAAAAAAAGATAGAAACAAACAAAGCAAAAGAATAGATAAAAATAAACACACAAACAAACTAAACAAAACACAAATAAACAAACAAACAATGTAAACAACAAACTATATCAACAAACAAACAAAATTGAAAAAATAGATAAAATAAATTTTTTTTACAAACAAACAAAAATAAAAGTGGATCACAAAATAATAACAAATAAAATATAATGAAACACCAATAAACAAAACATGGACAAACAGATAAAACAACACTCAAACAAACAACTAAACAAAGATGAAATGATAACAAAAAATAATAAATAATCAAAATGACAAAACACACAAACACCAATAAACAAAGATAAATAAATAAATAAACATGATACAAACAAAGACAAATAAAATAAGAAAATGTAAAAGTGAAATGAAAAATCAATGCAATAAACAAAGTAAATCAATCAAAACAACTAAATAATCAAAGTAAACAAAAATCCAATAAAAAAACTACTCTAGACAGACAAAAACAAACAAATTAAGCTAAAAAATTAACAATAAATAGAAAATGGTTAATCACAATGTTAGTGTAAATATAAAACAAATTGTTTGTGCATGTGTAATAAAGGTGTTACTCTTGGCAATAAGGTGATCCCTAAACTATGTAGTAATGAAATATGTATACCAATATAAGAACAGAAGACTAATAGTTGCCCCTAGGTTATATGGAAACAATGACACAAACAAGATGGAAAACATTGCCCTTGGGTTATACGAGATAACGACACAAACAAAATGGCACAAACATTTCCCCTAGGTCATAAGAGACAACAAAACAACACAAATAAAATGGGGAGAATAGAATTATAATAAGGGGTAGCCAAGATGACTCTAGATGCCCTAGGTTAGTAGACATTGCCTATATAGTTTCATGGATATAAGATATAACATGAAATTTAGGTCAAATGTAATTCTCCTAGGATATAGGGTAGAATAAAATGAATGATAAAAGAACATGATTAACTTTTTTGAGTAAAATATGAATGGTCTCACAAAATGGAGAGTGCATGAGAAAAGAGGGGATGATGTTTCATAATCATTAAAATGTCAGCATAAATAAATCACATAAGTGTGAGAGTATGTCTTAGGATAAAACCACACTTAAATTTAAGAGACAAGTATCCACAAATAAACTAAATTGTTAATTCATAGTGTCTACTAAATCTAAGGATTGGAATGAGAATGAACTCAAAAAATGGTGAGATTGTATGACTAAGGCCAATAAGGATGGGAAAAATAAATGACAAGTGGTTTGTTTTGAAATGGCTAGGATTCCTAGAATCCTTAAGGCAAATAAGTGGTCAAAAAAGAAAAAAAGGTGTGGTTAAGCTCACTTGAGATACCCCATGTATCCAAGTTTTTCCCACATAGTCTGTGAAAACCTTAGGTCGATGTAATTTTCACAAAAATGGGAAGAAAAAGACCAAGGTGGTCTAGAAATAAACTGAACAAGCAAGATGGCCCATCCTAGGAAATTTGGATGACTTTATATCTTAATGGAAATTCTAAGCCAATTTTCATGATTTTTTTATTTTTAGGATTTTCTTAGGTCTTTTAAGAATGTTTATGGGTTGTGATTTTTTTCAAATGTTTTCTTGGCAAATTGATCAAGAATTATGAAATAAATAATGATCCAACTCATAAAATGGTGAGAGTGTGACTTAATTTTGTTACAAAATGGTGAGAGCATTCAAAATTAAAATTCTCATAAAATGGCAAGAGTAAGCAAAGGGGTGATTGAGCTAACATCAATGAGAATCAGTCACTACCTACATAGTCTCATAACACCTCAAGTCACTATAGTTTTTATTTCAATGATGGTTAAATGATAAATCTAGTTCAATTCTGCATAGATTTGATACCAAAATATAGAGAACTCAAAAACAATAAATCACATGAATAATATTAAACTCCAAATCATAATGGACTCATTTGGAATAATCATATGAACACATTACAATAGATATATAGGATTCTAATTCTTATAATAATGGATTCACATATCCTTATAAAATCTCACCTATAAAATAACATATATTCTAAATAATAAAACCCAACCTATAATAGTGAGTTGGTTTATTAATCAAATCTCACATAAAAATAATAAAGATTAATAATAATAATAATGTTATCCATAACATTCACCCCTTTAATATTATTATCCCTAATTTCACCTCCTTAATTTGAACATGGGGAGAATATAAATCTTCAAGAATTGGCATGAATGAAATCATATGCCAATGCATAATTTTAGGTCTACATACTACTGACATAATCTTGATACACATGACCACTATATGTGAAGGAATACATCCCACATTTACTTGATGTGACCTTAATAGATGTGTCACTAGGGGTCATCTCCATAAAGAAGTAAGATAGTCATGGGATCTCTGTAGTTAGTCACCTTCCTATACAACTATTTTCCACATTCTATTATATCAATACTCTCCCTTATCTCCAAATAGAAAAGGTGTTTCAAAAAAGTAATGGAATGAAAACACACAACTAAAAAAATAAAATCACACTGTGAATTTGAATAGGAATGTCCTTTTATTCTTAGTCAAACACACTCAAGTCACCAAATTGTTGGTACCATCCCCATCGTTGGTGACTAACAAGAGGTTGTTAAAAGACATCTTTCTTCCATGTATCCTCTAGCTCTAGTATGTTATACTACTTACTCAGCTAGTATGTCGATGTAGCTTAGGTACATGATTTTTTTGAGTAAAATCACCCCCATAATATGAATGTCGTGTATAAGCAAAAATATATCCATAAGGCAATTTTTTTATTTTTACAACTTTTGACTCTATAAGACTTTTGACAAAAAAACTTAACGTACAAAATGATTCTTGACTCATTTTTGACAATTTACAAAAAAAACTCAAATAACATAAAAAACTAGCTTGACAAATGATCATTATAACTCATAATTTCTCTTATACTAATGATCACTGACATTTAACTTGAATACTTTATCATATTTGACAATGACTCAATGAATCTTTTGACATATAAAGGACACTTTTAACCATAAATATCTACCTATAAGTAATTTAACTACATAAATAGACCAACTACTATGTTTATCCTAATAGATGATTTTTTAACAGCAAAGACTATTATTTTTGACACAATTTAAATGGACTCGAAACTTGATTTGAAAGACTTTATAAAACAACTTGATGAACATACTATAGACTAATATTATCTTAAAAACTTGATAATTTTCTTATGTAGGTAATGACTTCAAAAAATAAATGATGAAACATTAAAAACTAAAATAAAAAAATACTTTTCCACATCTATAAATTGACCAAGAATGAGAGAACACAAATTTTATGATTTGTCTACAAGTTGATGTTATCTGATAATTGAATGTAACTAACATATATAGATTTTCACTATCTGATACCTTCACATTGTGTGTAGATATGGATCTAACATTTTTTCTCACCTTAATATTCTCCAAAAGTGCTTCATCTTTGATAGTAGGATTTAGCTCACACCAAGATAAGTTTAATAAGATATATAAGATACAGATTGGTAGTAAAGAATTATGTGTAAAATAGATACAACATAAATGATACATTGAGTGGAAGCTATATTATAGTTTAATTGATGTCAAAGACAAGATCTAAATTGATCTACCAAATGATTTTTGATGAGATAAAAAAATATGCATAGGACAGGACACTAATTTTACTTCAAAATACATCCCCTCAGCAAATAACATCAAGATTCAAAAGTCCTAAAAATTTAAACTTTGTTACGTAGATTTCTACCTTTAGATGGACAAGTCTGGAATGTATGATACTATTGCATGATAGCATAATCTAGATCTATAGAACCAATGCAAACATGTGGTATAATGTGCACATAATATGCATGGATCAAACACCACCGATGTGAGGAACAAATAACAAATGATTATAAGTTGGTAATTCAAATGATGAATCAATGAATTCACTATGATTTGAACATAACAATAAGACAAAATCATAATAACTCTAAAAAATATCAAATTATATGAAACACTTTTCTAATTGCCTATATTTTACACATAATATTAATCTTTCCAACAAACTATTCTTTTCTCATCCAAGGGGTGAAGCATAAAATAACTGCCCCTCACAATCTATCATTCTTTCATTATAAATATCAACTCTGCTCTAATACCAGATGATAAATTTGGTTTAGTTCTACATAGATTCGATACTAAAATATAGATAACTCAAAAATAATAAATCATAGGAATAATATTAAACTCTAAAACACAATGGATTCATTTGGAATAATCATATGAATACATTATAATAGATATATAGGATTCTAATTCCTATAATAAAGGATTCACATATCCCTATAAAATCTCACCTATGAAACCAAAAATATTCTAAATAATAAAACCCAACCTATAATAGTGAGTTAGTTTATTAGAAAAATCTCACATACAAATAATAATGCTTAACAATAATAATGTTATCCATAACAATAAATTACTTCTAATGTTTTTAATTTTTTTAGTATCTCAACTCAATAGAGAATTATGAGATACAACACAGTCCAAAATCACAAAATGATGAGAGCATATAGCTTAAATAATTCCCACAAAATGATGAGTGTTCAAACTTAAATTTATATAAAAATGGAGAAAGCATGGAAAAGAGGTGATTAAGCTAATCACAATGTGAATCAAGCATTGCCTATATAGTCCCATAGGACCTCAAGTCACTATAGTTTTTCCTTCATAAAAATAATCTAATTAAGTACCAACAATTTAAATATAAATATAAATAGTAAGGTAAATGGTAATAATAATGTCAAAGTGATGTGACAATGCATGGTAAATGTGTTATTCCTAATTTTACCATAGATAGTTACAATTAGGAATCAATGACAAAGGGTTAGTGGTGCTAATTTTCCCATAGGTGGTTATAATTAGTAGCACATGGTGGGAATATAAAAATAAATGATGTAATTGAAAAGACCATTGTAATACTAATTTCATATACTACCATTCAAACATTTAATTCTAGAATAACTACTAGAATTGAATCTATCATCAAACACTAAATGTGCCATAAGTACAAATGAATTGAAATCAAGGCCAAATTTTGTAGGTAGTGTTATTTAGAAATAATTATTTGGAAAAGGTTTAAGGTCATGATAGAATATTAAAGAGTTATATTACAAAGAATGGGTATAATGTGGCACAACTTAGATGATCCTTGTAAATAATAATTTGAGTCTCTCAAGCGTAGAAATGTTTGAGGTGTGTTATGTTCATTGGTTTTTCATTTTCATCTCCCTCTAGTGTAGTGAGCCTATATGCTCCAAAACCATATTTAGAAACAACTACATAGGTCCCTAACCAATTTGGTTGTAACTTTCCTTTTTTCATGGTTTCCATATTTACATTTTTTTTATTATCCTTTAACACCAAGTTACCAAGATTGAATTCATGATGTTTAAGATGCCTATTATATTGGAAATTTAATATATTATTATATGCCTAAATATTATTCAAGGTTTTTAAGTTTTTACCATCAAGGAGGTCTAGCTCTTGTAAGATAACTAATTTTTAGTCTGCATTGTCAATGATGTGCCGTAACAAAATTCAGAGAGACAACAACTTGACCTCAATAAGAAGAATGGATTTAGTTATATAAGCAAGTGAATATGGTGTAACTCCTATTAGATAATGAAATGTGGTATGATATTCCCATAACGAATTAAATAGTTTCAAGTGCTAATTATGACCAACATCATTGACAATCTTCTTTAAAATATTGATAATGGTTTTATTAAAATCCTCAGCTTTGCCATTTCCTTGTGGATAATAAGTGGTAGATAAATGTTGTTTATTGTGGTACTAATAATAAATTACTTTTGCATATTTATTATTAAATGATTCACCTGTTATCAGTCTAAATTTCATCCTTTCAGGTAGTGGTGTTTCAAACCTACCTCATCTAGTTGATACAATGGGATTGTAGATGGAAATTTGAGCAATGTGGATTTAAGATCATGAAATTAATATAGATCTACTCAAACATCAAACTAAATAAGTAAAATATAGATCCATTAAAAATAAATTCAATATATGAATTCATAATTAAAATAAATATTATGATCCTAAAGATAAATGCTCTAAACCATGACGAAATAGAATCAAAAAAAGAGGATTGGAATTAAGATTACCTTATGCTTAGAAATTTGACATTATGATGGCATGATTATGGATGACGGATTAATGGATTGATTTTTAATGGAGATGTTATGGAATTATAAGATGTCCTTCAATGGAGGATTGGGTTATTTATATAGAATGTGGAGGGATAGATCAATGGTTAGAATTCAAATTTAGCTTATGAAGATCAATGGATGAGGATTATCTAAGGAATTTAAAATTCTTTGGAGCATTATAGAAGAGATAATATTATAGAGGTAGAAAACTCTAGAATCTCTTTTGGAGGGTTAAACATGATTAGTGATAGAATATATATGTTATTAGGGGGTTTTAGAGAATCTAGGGGGTGGGCTTGTAGGAAAGCCTAGCAATAGGTAGGTAGGTAGGCTTTGGGAATTTAAAATTCCCAAATAATAGATAAGTGGGGATTAGGATAGGATTAAGAAATGATTAGGTGAATTAATATATTGATGAAGATAATATAAGGTTAGTAAATGAGGGATAAAAGGGGATATTAGGATCAAATTAGGGGGGATAGATTAGATAAGTGGAATTAGTGTTGACTAAAAGTAATATTAGTGAGTATGAAAGGAGTGAGTGAATTTAAGTGCATATATTTTCCTCTTCTTTGAAAGGGAATTGTGAGTGGATCTAAGTGGAAGGAGAAATGGTCTTTCAAACAAAAACCACGTTATAGATGAATATTAATAGATGATGTTAGTGGATATGATGCCCCTTAAGGGGACATGTAGGGGAGAATAAGATGTATGGCCACTTGAAATAAGAAATTATGGGTGGGATGAGATGGATAGATGAGTGGATGGGATGAAAAAGAGATAGAAGATGAATTCAACTTGATAAATGAACTACATATTGATGATGCCTATGGTAAAGACACTTGCACATAGAGCAAAGATGACTTTATCATAGTTGTTGACACATTTTAAGGGTGAATCAACCATAACATGAAGATAATAAGATTAAAAGGCCACAAGATTTTAAAATATCCCAAGCAAGGATGCATGTAAGGGAGATTCATAGGCTAGGATAAGACAAGGATTTGATAATAATGATTATGGGCATTGTCAAATCTATAATCAAGTGCTATGATGAAAGAGATGAGATAAAATAAAGGATATGACCAAGTGACAAAAGATAAAGGAGAAGAATTAAACTAAAATTCAAATAAATGAGCCATAATGTGATGAATAATGATGA
The DNA here is from genome assembly GCA_037957365.1 of Torreya grandis. Lineage (NCBI taxonomy): Eukaryota > Viridiplantae > Streptophyta > Pinopsida > Cupressales > Taxaceae > Torreya > Torreya grandis. Next base: position 210,409 of record JARHVA010005808.1, on the reverse strand, counting down.
TGTCCCTATCAATGACACATGAAAGGGAGAGACAAATGATAAAATTGACCAATAAGTGATGATGGATGAGAAAACAAGATGGATGTTATGATTTGTTGGGCCTAATAAATAGGTACAAAGAATGATTGTGAAGATGGTGATTGATCAATAGATTGATATTATAACTCACAAATCAGATTGATATAATATGAAGATGGATGAGAGAGATTGTGGCTGAGCTATCCTTAGGTACTAAAATGTGTCCAAATGCTACCTACATAGTCTATAAAGACCTCAGGCTGATGTAGTTATGACTAGATGATAAATGATATTCATTGATTAAAAGGTAATGATGATGATGATGATTTAGTGATTAGAGGATGATGTTAGTGATTGAAGGATATAATGTTAGGGATAAATTAAGATGACTTAGATGATGAGATGAGGATAAAAGATGGTATGTTAGTTAGATGAGTTGAGAAGATTAGATTGGGGATGGGAATAAGGAAGATTGGATGATTAAATGAATGTTGAGGGTGTATATTATCAAGCCATCACAACTATCCTAAGGCTCATCATAGTCTAGTAAATCAATTAAATATATCACTTGGCAGTATGCCCCATGATATAAATATGACCAAGTGGACATGGTGCCAAAGTGTGTAGGTAAACAGAAAACTTTACATCCTTAAAGTCACATAATAACATTATTTTAGCCTTTGGTGACCTCATAACATCTTTTTTCATTGACTAATATATAAAAAGAGACATGATACAACATAGACTCAAAATATGTAAACAAAACAAATAGAATAAACACAGGTATCTACATGTAATGTCATAATGTCTTGTTTACTGATGAGATGAGTGATTGGGTGATTAACTAGACTTGAATTATTAAAACATGATTGTATATTAAGGATAGATTTGGATTTGGGATGGACTAATGATAATTATGATAATTGAATAGGGATTAATATAAGGATAGATTTTGGACATAGATTAGGATAAGAAGTTGGACATGGTATGGATATGAAATAGACAAGTGAGTTGGATGAAGATAAAGAGTTGGGGACCTAGATTAGGATAAAGATAAGGAGTATTCATATTTAGGACACTAGTTGGGTCTAGGAATCAAACCTAAGAGTGGCCAAAGGAAGTGATTAAAATGATCAAGGGCTACCAAAAGACAAAACCCTATAAAAATCTAATCTAGCAAGAGGATTAGGAGATTATGGGATCAAATAAATTTCACACTAGAAAAATAGTGATTGGATGGGTGATAGGTATGAAGAAGAAATGATAAAGAAGTGATGGGTGCTAGACTATTATTTTGACAAGGTTTTACATGTTGATAATACTTAGTCAAAAGGGATGATGAGGAGAATATGGATGGGTGACCACTAGGATTTGGTTCCAAGCCAAAGTATAGTGTCCAAATATGATGGATAGAATATGGAAGAGATGGATATTAGACATTTTATTTAGGATGGTGATATGGAAAATGGGTATTATATTTTGTTAAAGAGGAGTGATATGAGGGGCTTGGAGATGGATGTGATTAGGGGTTTACGCATAAGACAAGACACAATGGACTATTTTTGGCTTTTTCAAATTTTATAATTTTTAGGGTTTTTAACATATTTCAATTTTTAGGGCTTTTAGGAATATGTATATATACTATACAAATGGGGTTACTAACAAAGGGAATACCAAGACTAAAAAACAAGATGGGGATGGATGGGATAATAAAAGGATGAGGGTGATGTTAAATAATGGGATGAGGACCAAAGAAGAAGTGGATAAGGATTTTAAAAAACCACATTATGAAGGAATTAGATGTATAGGGGCCTAAGTGTCCATTGGAGGATATGCCAAGATGATTAGAGAACATTTTTCAAGACACCTTATATTCCTTATGAAGGTCAAGATGGAGAGGAATGGATGATATGATGGTGGATGATGGGTAGGAAAAATAGACTAAGGGATGAAATGCATAAAATATAGGTGATATAGATAATGTGGACAAGGGAGGTGACAAGTAGGATGGATGTTACCCTCAAGTGTTGAGGTACAATGTAGATAATAGATTATTTTACCATAATGCTAGAAACTAGTTTTCATCATGGTACTTGACCAAGGTGATTGAAGATTGGTTTTCACCATTGGATGAATGATTTTGTATTTTAGGATTTATTGGGCATCTCTATTTATTAGTCATAGGTGTGAGAAGTAATGATGTTGAGTTTGGTTAGATTTTTAACCAACAGCCATTTAATAGATATGTGATCTTATGACCATGTGATGGATGATATATTTTTGGATTTCCTAGTGGTATTTATTGACTCTTGATGTAATGTCCTCTAGATATTTTAACCAACTATCTTTATAACCCCTATGAGGAATAATTTTACCTAAGGAGTGGTGATATGGTATGGATGGGAGCATGACATGAGTGTGATGGTTGGATATATGATGTAATAGAGGGATATGATCATGATGGATGATATGATGGGATGGGGAGTATAAATGTGGTTCAATAGTTAAATACACAATTAGGTATGGTGGAGGGTATATTTTAAATTTGTTCCATGAGATTAAGGGATCAAAGACCTTTTGATTTGATGATTTTTTAATCCAAACATTAAGAGGATGGTCAGACATAAGATTATTACTTTTGACATTATTTTTATTGGCCCCTAATGCTAGATTCTAGGCTTCACTAGAGGAGATTGATTTTTGACTTGATAAATTATGATTATTTTGACTTTGACATTCCCCTAGTGCCTCATTTTGGGCTTCATTAGGAGAAGACATTTTTTATTAGGATGATGATTTTAATTTTATTGGCCTTTAATTATGGGATCAAATATGATTTGATCATGATTTATGACTTTTGGAATATGATATTAGACCTTGGTATTTATGGTACATGATGTTGAGTGTAAAAGGGAATCCAATGATGCATGGTCCTATTCATTCCCTGCATGGATTGGGATATAGGGAGTATGGAGGTGAGGTGGATGATTAATGGTGTATGGGGAATTAAAGAGATAATGGGTAACATATTCCTCATAAAGGTCATTAGGATCCCTAGCCTCAATTTCAAATATAGTATCATCAATAATCTTGAAAGGATCACTAAGACCCACATCTGAGGTAGGATTAGATCCACTATAGAAATATTTGATAGATATAGATTTTATAAACATAGTTATGACTTCATCATCATAATTAGGATTAAGAGATATGCTTGGTGATTGGTTTTCATCCAAAATAGAGGCATCTTCAAAAGGGTAGGCATAGTGACCATGCATTTCAATATTGAATAAGGATGTTGTTTTGGATGAGGAATTTGATTTAGATGTTGGTGTTGAACATGACCCTAATGTAAGCAAAACTTATATTGGATATGTTTCTAACTTTGATGTACAAGATGAAATTATATGAGTATAGGAATGATTATCCATGATTGACCTCTCAACATGGGGTTATTGATATGGTGGGTGAGAAGGAGATGATGGAGGATTAATGGATTAAATAAAAATATGCCCATGAAAGGGTTCATGAGGACTAGGTTTATGGGGAATAGAGTTGTCTTTAATGGAAGATTTATTTAATATGGGGGGGATCATGGGGGATGGATGTGATGTCTTGAACTTGGATTGGAAGGGGAAGGGATTGATCATGATTAGGAATGGAGTCTTGGCATTCTTCTTCTTGTTCACCTAGGGATATAGATGCATCTGATTCATCTTCAATTACTATGTCACCATAGTTAGCAAGGTCTTTAACATAATATTGGAAATGTAAACATTGATTAATGGTATGCTCCCAAGTTTGGTGATATGCACAATATTGATTATCTTGGTACCTAGATGGCTTACGCTTAGTGGGATCAAGATGTCATATGGGTGGATAGAGCATCATGATAGAAATGACTAGTTGTTGGAAAAGGGATTTTAAGGATATAGGAAGGGGAATATAAGGGCCCACTTTACTTTTAGGAATGAAAGCATAGGAATTTATATCATATGGTTACTGATGAGACTGGCACATGGATTATTAGTAAATGGGGTGGCCAATTTTGAATTTCCTTTTCTAGTATTGGAATAGGAAGTTGATGGGTTATGACTAGTGGATGGAGGATTGATATGGGACTCACATGAAAGGGCTAGGATGGGAGGTTCAATTATTTGAAGTAGGTCAACACCTTCAAGAAGTGGGACACCCATAATAAGAATCCATAAGAGGATGTCATCCTTGTTGGAAGATATGTATTGGTTGATGAAGGTAGGTATAGTTTCATGGTGATGGATGATGAAGAGTGATGATTAAAATATGTCTTTGAAACAAAAATTGGTCTAATGACCAAGGTAGTATGATTAGGTGATGATGGATTGATGGATTAAAGACTAGGATCAGATTTTAGACCAATAGTGCAATAGGTGCTAATGACTTATCAATAATATCTAGTTTGAAAACTAGCAAAAGGGTTGGGGATTTGATGGGTACCTAAATTAAAACTAGCAAGATGATGATTAGATAGGTGCTAGTTATGAATAGGAAAGATGAGTTGACTAAAGATGATTAGATTGATGATTGAAGGGTTTTCTAGATTAAAACTATCAAAGTGACAAGATACTATAAAAATATTTAATAATTATGAGACTTGACCAAGTGACAAGTGATAGTGGACTTAGGATGATAGGATACTATAGATCAAACCTTGGATGATTTTTTCTCAAGATGGGATAGGGTAGGATTATGTGATGAAGGTGATATGATAATGGATAAGGATGAGTATGATAGGTGATGATGAATTGATGAGGGGTAATGTAAGTGAGAGGGGGATGGTTTGGACATGAACATGACATAAAAAATACAATTAGGATAAGGTAATATGAGATTAGAGTAGATGGGAGATGAGGTGACTAGACTAAGGCAAGGTCAAGATAAAAGGTTGATTAGGACAAGATGTAGAATAGAATGATAAGACCTGATGTGATTAAGGTATGTAGGTAATGGGGGGATGATTAATGATGGGTGGATATGGTTAAACTAGGATGAGAGTAAGGCAAGGATAATATGTACAAGATGATGTCAAGGATTTACAAGATAAGATGGTGGTGATGGGAGTGTGACTAATGATGAGTGGTTCTAGTGGTAGGAGGGGATAAAATGATGTACAAAAATAAGTAAAAGAAGGAAAGACAAAGATATACAAGATAATGGTTAGGATATACAAGTGATGTGGTGAGGATGACTAGACTAAGGTGGGATTCAGACAAGATAAGATGGGATAGTACGAAGACAATATTTACTAAGATAATATGTGCAATGAGATGATGAAAAATATGATATATACAAAAGGAAGATGATGAGGTAATAATATACAAGATGAGTTTTTGAAAGACCTAGATAGTTGTGTACAAGTTTGGGTGAAAGGTTGAATTGGATCACAAACAACATTGGTTTAACATAACACACACCAAATCAAGCAAGCCAAAACTTATGATTAGTAAATTAAAGGGAGTGTAACTCAATGTTTACACCATCAAATGGCTTCATGGGTGAGGATATAGTCCAACAACCTATTATTAAATTTATAAAACCCTCTTGACATTATATGCACAAGATAGCTACTTATAATCTAATACTAACACCAACAACATTATACCTATTACAACTAAAGGATCATATACTAGGTTTGCACAAGGATCTCTATGTGTATCCCCTATTTATGCAAAGGTATAGTGGATCTTAAATTTTTATAGTATGATATCTAACTATGTTTTATCTTGAATATTAAATTCCCCTTAATATATGGAACCCTCTATGGGGAATTCCACTTTGGTGCTTAATGATAACTCTCTTGATATTTAGACTTTGCCAGAACATGAAGTTTAGTCTAGTGTGTGGTGGTGAAATACATATCACTGATCCCTAGAAAAGAAAAAAGGGAAGGTTTATAGGTGGTTTATAATCCTTCAATAATTACCAAAAATATGCAAGGAGGATAACGCACACCACCATATCCCTTGTGATACAAACAAGTAGACAAAAATGAGATTAATTAACCGATTATGATTTAGTGTGAGATATTTACAAGAGGCAAGAATATACAAGATAAAATGATTAAAGATATATATAATATATGTACGAAAAAAATGATTAAAATGATTTTAAAAACTCCAAAAGAGGGTCTTTGATAGGTGGCATGTAAGACAAAAGTTATAAATTTTAATTTGATAATTTTAAATAGGCAACCTGCAAGATAATGATTAGTAGTTTTGATTGATTATCTTGAGGGGTAACTTACAATATAAGATGATACACTAAAAATTTTATGTTATTAAGACAAAATATACTATAATTTCACCCCTACAAAATTTTATTCCAATATGCCCTAAGAAAAACCATTAAAAAAAAATGTGACTTGGCTTTATAATTCCTTTGGGGTGAGCAGACCATGATGCGGGGGTCTATGGGTGGCATCCCCCAATGGGGTAAAGGGAAAAATCCCATTTTATGGTATATGGGTAATTCCCTAAATTTTCTCCCTAATGTGGTACAAGGTGGGTTTGAGGGGTAGAGCCCTTGATGCCGAAGGTAATTTGGGCCTTGTGGGAGGCCCAAAATGACTCAATATTTGCTAAAAATGACCCTAAAAATGCACTTAAAAGGATAAAATAAAATAAAAAATTCAAAGAAAAATCACAAATAAATAGTGGAAAATCACAATTAGAGAGTGTAAAACCACAACTCTAAGATAAAATAAATCATAAGCTGTGATATTTTAGAAGATAGCCGACTATGATGGTCAATCCTGTAAATCCATTATTATTAGTGTAATATCATGATTTATAGGGAAATATCACAAATGTTAGAAATTTGAAATTATAAGTATTGTAGGGAAATTAAAAACTTCAAAATTTTAGATTATGATTAATGTAGATGCCTAAATGGTTATGCCAAATTGTTCATGTGCCTTAGGAATGCCCATTTACAGATGATCAAGGTAGATTTAAAAATTGATAATTTTTGACAAATTTTTTAAGATGAATAATTAATTTTTTATCAAAATGATATATAAATATGAATAACCAAATTTACAAAAAAAAAATTGTATTATATTCTATCCTAAGTCTCCCTACGAAATGACAAAGATAACCTATAAATATAATATGATTAAATAATAATTAAATTGCAAAACCATGACTTAAGACTATAACGTTGATATTTATAGGAGAGATATACAAATTTTAAATTCATAATTTCATAAAAAATAGGGGACAAAGGTTAATGTATATGCTTATTTCATCTACAAATGAAATTTTGTCCTTACACTTTCTAGGTGACCCTGCCAATTATAGAGATAAACTGTAGAGATAGAAAATTTGGTTATGAGAATGTGGTTAGCCAAAATTTCCTCTTAAAACCCAAATGATGTAATTATGATGCAAAAAAGGATGTTATATGATGATTTAAATGAATATTGGTCACTACAAAATAGAGAGAGTCAGAATAAAACCCTATAGATAAGAGGATAATGGTTAATTGTTGGGATTTTTATCAAAACTAAAAAACTGTAAGTCAATAGGGTAAAATTCCTACTTATAGGGAAAAAATATGATTCACAAAGTCATGATTTTATGATGAACCTATAAACAAAATGCTAATAGTTTAGGTAAAATCACTATTTGTTAGACAAAACTGTGACTCTAATTAAAAAATTGTAATTTATGATTAGTGATATTGTCAAAAGGAAAAATATTGCATGATTAGAGGAGATAGTAGTTAAGTTAGATGGTTATGACAAAGTCACAACTTACAAGGAAAAATTATGATTTTAAGGTTACAAATTCTAGTGTTATATCACAAATTTCACCTGTGTATGGAAAATTTCAAAATTTCAATATTTTTATTGATGAAACCATACCTGCTTTAGGAGTGATCCTCCCACCATGGTTTCCAAAATATAGAATGATTTTTTAGCAATGTGGATTTAATATCATGAAATTAGTTTAAATCTACTCAAACATTAGACTACATAAGCAAAGTCTAGATCTATTAAGACCAAATGCAATAGTTGAATTCATAATTCAAATCAGCATTATGATCCTAAAGATAACTAATACAAATGATGATTAAATAGAATTAAAAAAAGAGGATTGGGATTAAGATTATCTTATAATTATAAATTTGACATTATGATGGCATGATTATGGATGATGGAGTCATGGAATGATTTAGTATGGAGATTTTATGGAATTATAAGATGGATTTCAATGGAGGATTGGGTTTCTATAGAATATGGAGGGAAGAATCAATGGCTAGAATTCAAAGTTGGATTTTGGAGATAAATGGATGAGGATTATCTAAGAAATTAAAATTTTCTTGGAATATTATATAGGAGAGAATATTCTAGAGGTAGAAACCTCTAAAATCTCGTGGGGAGGGTTAAGCATGATTAGGGATTGATTAAAATGGTGATTAGGGGTTTATATAGAATCTAGGAGGGGTAGGCTTATAGGAAATCCTAAGAATAGGTAGGTAGGTGGGATTTGGGAATTGAAAATTCCCAAATAATAAATAAGTGGGGATTAAGATGGGATTAATAAATGATTAGGTGAATCAATATATTGAAGGGGATAATATAAGATTAGTGAATAAGGTATAAAGGGGGATATTAGATAAATCATTAGGAAGGGGGATATTAGGATGGAATTAAGGGGATATATTAGATAAGTTTAATTAGTGTTTAATAATAGAAATATTAGTGACTATGAAAGGAGCAAGGATAAGTTACTAATCCTACTAACCTGCTAGTGAAAAGGGATAAAAATAGATGCATTAAACAAAACCTAAGCTATGGGAGGTGATACACAAACATGTTGTATCCACTCTATTTGACCTCTCAATAAAAATTATGAACAAGACAAGGACTAATGACTAGACCATTCTCTCTAAGAGGTTCTTAAGCATCAATAATTCACATGAAGTTTATGATAGATGGATATAACTTGAGGGTAATTAATTAGAGGTTTGATTTATAACATTTATAATCAAACTTAACTTCAAGCACAATCACTAACACTCACATCATATGACCTATTTAGAAAAATCTCCTAGTAACTAGGTCAGAAAAATGACCTACAAATGAAGATAAACTCAATCACTTATTCAAATAAACAAGTATATAGCACACTAATCTAGTATAGAAAATATAAAATAGTCATTATATTGATTGAAATGCTACAAGGTATAAATTGGAAAAAGTTTCTTTATACCCAGCTGAGGGATGCATATAATAGATTTTAGGCCCAATTTATAGAAAAACAGAGGGAAAGAGAGATAATTTAGCATGGAAGTGTGGATAAGAGGCCATAATGACCCTCCTTTATTCAAAAATCAGTTACAAACATATATAAAGATTATTATTATCTCCATAACCTCTCTCATGCATTGCCTTGGATGATTGGTGGTCTTTAATGAGACCTTAGATGTAGAGGTGTGGTCAATAAAATCTAATTCAATCTTGGTTAACCTCATTCAAGGTATAATCATGATAATTGAGTCAACTATCTCACCTTTTTGAAGTACAATGGTAGGATACGGTTTAGTTAGCTTCCATGTATCATTAAATAACCTACTTCTCCATTTGTATGTTGACTAGGCCTAAAAGTGACTCATATTGCATTAGAAACTTTTCCATACATGATAATATCCTTGTTGATGATTTAGGCATATAAATCATCCTAGAGTCTTATAATATCCTATCCATTTATCATTATCCCAATAGACATCTTGAGACTCCTCAATTCCACCTCCTACTCTTTTGTAACTAGTTTGAAGACTATAATTCTACCTTGAGACCTCTCATGAGAATTTTATTGGTATCTTATGACATCTACCTAAGGAAAAAAATGTCTCTAACTCACTCCCTTAGGTGTCATCTAGTCTAATTCCATGAGAATCCTTCAAAATTGCACTTTATAGGCCTATAAGAGTCCTCTCTAGGCTTGATATATACACCATAAAGTCTACACATACCAACTATTGGCTCATTTAGGTGCCCATGAGACTTGAGAAGACCATAAAAACATTTAAACACTCAAATATCTCATTTAAAGGTATTTAAGGTCAAAACTTATTTCACTAGGTTACTAGCTAGGTTTTGATAGGGTTTAGAGCAACCTATAATATTAATAATGATTCATAGAGTTAAGAGGTAAAATCTCAAAACCAATTAAAATTATAATCAATATATAAACTCCCCATTCTCCCATAATGGGCACAAGATACCATGCATCTCTTCAAGTGAGTACTAATCAAGGAACCATGCTCTATCAATCTCTTTTTAAGAAAAATAGTTCTTTTCAGGTGGTCTTCAATCTTAAATATTATTAATATATGTGTTGGATAAAATTTAGTATCAGAGATATTATTTTGGGTTAGGATACCCCCTCTGACACCTCCAATACCTATATTCTCCCATGTAACCCCTCCAAGGTATTCTGAGCTTCTTAAGACTGCCTCTCAAGCATGTAGGACTATGTGTGTGATGAGAGAGAGTGTTAGCTTGAAGATGTTGTATTGATGCCTGATATGAAATAAAAATTATATCTTATTTATTTTACCATAACCAATGTATGCATGTTATCATCCAACTAGCTTCACTTTCTCAATGGTCTTGTAACCTAGTTTTCACACTTTTAGGGTTTGAAATAAATTAGACTTGTATAGCTTTAATGGTCTAGTTTAGTGTTTTCCTTCATCAAATCAAGGTTATTATCCCCATAATAACCAATATTATGTATTATCACATCCTCCTTGATCATCATATGACCTATTTAAATACAAAGTACATCTTTTTCTTATTTCTCAAGTGATAGGCTTGTATGAGCTCAAAGCTTTCTTTAATTGAGTTTTGTCAAGATGAACATCCTTTATGTTCAATTTATTGGTGAAGATAATAAATATTAACATTATAATATTCATATAATTATCCTTTGGGGTCCCTTGAACATCTATCTAACCTCACAACAATTCTATTTTCTATTCAAACCTATATAATTTGACTTAGGTTACATAATCCTTTAGAGTGAAAAATAGATTACATATGAGATTAAAAAGTTCTAATTGTGATTATATCACCTTGATATGGTGAATATTAAATTAAATTTTTATCCCAAAATATCACACCATTTTTTATATCCAACGTTTTGGTACTAGTGGTGACCTAGAGGTCTGCAAACTTGTAGGTTCACCAGTCTTCTTGTATTGTCCTAGAGAAGAGACAATATGACCCCTTTAATAGTAAATTTTAAAAACATATTTGAGATAATATTCATATTTTATTTCAATTTTTTACACTTCCTTTAAATATCTTTAGCAATGACAACACATTCATGAGACTTGAATAGGGTTACTTTACCATGATTTCTTTAAACTACTTGAGTACATGTGGAAACTATAGGTGATCAACATTTTGTGGGTTTCTATGTCCATGAAATAAAAATGAATAATTGTTTTGGATCCTCAAGTAGTTTTAGAAGAGTATTGAAACTTCACCAACACTTTAGAACTATTGGGAACCCAAAAGTATTAAGAACCTCATTGTTATCAACCTTCAAATTGATCTAAAGGAAGGTTTCTTGTCTCATTGAGGTCACACATGTTAAGTGTGGATTGATAATTGTGTATAATAGTTTTAAATTCCCTTTATAATTCACCTAATTTTCCATTATTATTTCATCATTCTCAAAAATGGAGAAACAAAATCAAACTTGAACCCTACCTAGATGGAGAAAATATAGTGAGTCCTTTACCTTCTTAGTGATTGTTAATAAAGGAGGAGGAAAAAATATAAGAACTATTTACATTAAATTTTATAATAATAATTTCCCCTCATCTAACCAAAATCTTAGGTCCTCACTCTCTCTCCTCTATCCATACCAAATAGAAACCTAACTGGCTTTTCTAAGCTACTAAGGAGAATGATGGAGAGAATGGATACATTTTTGAATTATTTTGACTTTAAACTCCCTCAAAATTATGGATATGGGATTGGGAGGAATAAAATAATCAATTCACATTCCTAAACATGATCTTGGTTTGAAAAACTTGTACAGACTACCTGAAAACCTTTTTTTTTTGCTATGAAAATGATCTATTCTTCTTAAAAACTGATGGAGATGATATGCCAAGTGCTCTTAAAGTTTGTAGATTCCTATATGTATGTAATATGAGGTTTAAAACTCTTATTTTTACTAAAAACTTTTCATTTTTTAAAATATTATCCTTTTGAATGTTATAATTAATTAAGAAAACATCTTTAAAAGGATATGAAATATTAGAAAAGTTGGTTACCACCTTTTTGGAACTTTTACAAACATGAGGAAGAGTAACATTAATTTTACATATTATAGGTGCCTCAAATTGATCCCCTATATCTATTAACACTTTTTAAACCACTTGACTATGCCATAATGTGACTAGACAACATAAGGTCAAAAATGACATTTACCTTACTATTGTCGAAACAACCTTAAACCATGTTAAAAGACATAAAAAATACCATTGTGAAGACTATGAAAAGATATAATTTAACCATACACAATATAAAAGGGACTTATTGTAAATTTTTTAACCCTAGGGGTTGAAATATGGCTTAGGAGGCCAAATTATCGACATTCTTGGTGACTCATAAGGGTTAACCTACCTGTTGATCAAGAGAACCTGTTATCTCACACATGAATATCATGATTCAACTGAGATGACCAATCTAATTTAGATGAAAACAAACCTTAAATTAATATAATTTAGATGATCATACTTTGAGTGAAGTCTAATTAGTTACTTCCCATAGAATGAGAACTTACACTTACATTCTAAGAAAATTAACACATTTTTGTTTTTCTTGGGAAGTAACTACGACTTCCAAAATCATCATTATTCATGGATTGAGTATGTGAGTCAAGGAAAAAGTCATATTCATCCAATCATGGCTGATTGGTACAAACAATACCACCCTTTCCTCATCAATAGGTTACTCTTATTTGATATTGCTCACTTAAAATAATGCTCTTGAAAACTCAACTAGTATGCTTTAGTTTATGTCTCCATTCTAAATTGATGACTTATCAAGGTATTTAAACTCTTTACAAGTGTCCAAATATGTATGCCATATATAAACAAGGTATTCATGAATAAAAAATTGATCCTATTGGTATGCACAATGAAATAATGCATCTTCAATTGGTTCATGTCTAGGACTGTCAAATTGAGGCACTACTTCAATAACCATTTCAACTTTCTACTCATCATCCTAAAATTGTTCATTTTATTGATGAAAATTTTCAAGGTCAATGACCAAGGAATCCTCAATATTCCACATAGGAGGTGTAAGCTCTTATAATCATTATACATTTTCCAATATTACTACCATAGGCTTCTATAAATTTCTCGACTAGTGCCCTTGTGATCATGATCATGATCTAGTGATTAATTTACTATTGTGACCTCAATTTCATTAGAGATCTTCTCTTGGAAACAAGGAATGAGTTCTTTAACTTCAATCAAACTAGGCATCCCAAAGACAACACATAACTTTTCTTGTCCAAATTAAACCTCTTGAAGGCTATCTCTTTATTTTAAAGCTATTTGAGTGTCTTAAAGTTAATATTATCTACAATTCTTCAAGGCTAACTTGTCCTTCTATACACCAAGAGGTTCCCCAATATTAATATTTCCTCAAATTAACTTGAATCACCTTCATCAATTTATATTATAGCTTGACTTTCTTCACTTTCCTCCCATAAGATAGGTTCTTCCATGAAGAGGGTTGGGGTGGGAGGCTGATGTGTGTGTTTAAGAGTTGGCTTGAAAGTCAACATGGCATTATTTAATTTTGAGAAATTAGGAATGGAATACTCTTTCGAGAATATCTAGAGATAGATAAGATTCAACTTTGTTATATGTGATTCATTCATCTCATTTAGATGCTCATTATTCTTACAAACAACTTCATTTTTATTATAGCCTTCTTGAATCTCCTCAATAGATGCAACCTTATATTTAACCTTATAAACTAGAGACTCCCTCTTAATTTTAAAGCCCTCTTGGATATAATTCTAAGATGGGAAAGATTTTGGTTCTTGAGGAGGAGGGACAAGTCTTTGACTATGCTCAAGGTTCTTTTTTACTTCAATTTCTTGGTGCAAAGTTGAAACATCCTTCCTTCCCCATGAATCTACTATTTGGCACCAAGTTGGGATCATGAAACTAGGAGCTCCTTATTGAAATCCCACTTCCTTTACTACTAAACCTTTTTGGAATAAATGGTCATTTGAAAGGTCAATCCCTATAGTTATGTGACATTCAAAATTAAGCCTCATTTGATCATAAATTTCCTTAGGATGATTAGAAAGGGAATGGTTCAGCCAAGTATGATTTGAATCATGATAATTAGTCTTATCAACAAGAACTTATTCCATATTTTATAGAGACTCTTGAATACACTTACAGGTAGGGAAAACTTGAGAAGATTGTAAGGAACTTGGAATGTTTTGAAACACATCTTACTTAGTTTTTTGAGGAAGGATGGGTTGATAAGAAAATAATGATATGGAATAGGGGAGGGTACATGCCACTAATAATACTAGATTTTATACCCCTCATGAACCAATAACTTCTCTTCTATGCTTTAAATTAGGCCACATATGTATAAAATATCATTAGTGAGTCTTGAATAGTTCTCCATCATAATAGATGTCCACTCTCTCTTAATTTGTTGAAATGAGTCTCTCATATTCCTAATGAGATGACTAGGGACCTATTGACCAAACTACCTTTGTGTATTAATTCCAACCATATAACTATCATAACCCAATAGATTTTCCTTAAGGCTTGAGGTGGATTAATTTGGAACATGGCTATGTTGATTAGGAGCATCATGATCAAGATTGATTAGGAGGATAGGTAGGCTACCAAGGAAGTAGACTTGGGGTGGGAAGTAACATATTGGATTGATAACTAGGTTAAGGAGGTTAAACATAAGACTGGTAAGGGTCAACATATAATTGATGATAAGGAACATAGGGATGGTATGGATCATGATATGCATGATAAGGATCATTATAGGGATATTATGGGTCAACATAATGATGGTAAGGTAGTGTATAATAAATATCTCCTTCATATTCATCCATCAAACATCATGAATCATGAATCAAACAAATAGGAAGATAACCATCAACATAAGTTATTCTTACCCTAGAATGGAGATCTTGTGATGAACCTTTATCAAGAAATTTGAGTTCTATTATACCACCAAAATGGTTACAAATACTTGAGGTCACTAAATTCTATGAGTAGTTACTCCAAATTTATTTAATCTTAGTCCCATAATGCATTATAAAAACTATTATTAGTCTAGATTTCACCCTTTAAGATAATGGTGTTTTAGACCTACCTCATCCAGTTGATACAATGGGATGACCTTTTGTGTTGGTAGCCTAGTTAGCAAGGTGAAACTATAGTTTTGGGGATAAAAACCATGATGCATCATCTAGGATCAATTCTTAAACCTACTAACTTTTTGGTGAAAAATGATAGAAAGTGATGCATGTATCTACTCTATTTGACCTCTCAACAACACTTGTGAGTAAGACACAGACTAGTGAATAGACAACTCTCTCTCTAAGAGGTTCTTAATCATCATTACTTCACATGAAGGTTATGACAGATGGATGAAAATTAAGTGTGATGAATGGGAGGTCTATTTTAGGACACTACAAACCATATTTCACTTCAAGAATAAACACTAACACTCACATACCATATGACTTGTTTAGAATAATATACTAAAAACTAATTAAGAACAAGGACCTACAAAGGAATATATACTCAATCACTTATGCAAATCAACAAGTATATAACACATTAAGATAGTACAAATAATTTAAAATAGTCATAATATTTATTCAAAGATTACAATGTACAACTTGGTTAGAGTTTCCTCATATCCAGCAGATGGATGCATACAATGGATTTTTGCCTCAATTTATAGAAAAATAGATGGAAAGAGAAGAATAATATGACATAAAAGTGTGGATAATAGGCCATAATTAAACACATTTACTCAATATTTAGTTATAAACATACATAAAGAGTATTAATATATGCATGACCTCTCTTAAGTATTACCTTGGTTGGTTGGTGGTCTTTAATGAGCCCTTAGGCATAGAGGTGTGGTGAGTATTAGATAATTTAGTCTTGGTTGACTTCATTCAAGGTGTGAACATGAAAAATTGGTCAAAAAAATATCATTTATTTAGTTATAAAGGTAAATTATGGTTTAGTTGGCCTCCATGGATCATTAAATAGCCTACTTCTCCCTTTTCATATTGACCAAGCCTAAAAGTGCCTCATCTTGCATTAGATACTTATATACATGAGAGACTATTATTTGATGATGATTTAGACATTTAAATCATATTAGAGTCCTAAAACATCCTATCCATATATCATTATCCCAATAGACATCTTGAGACTCCTTAATTATACCTCTTAATATTTTTCAAGTAGTTTGAAGACTGTAATTCTACCTTGATACCTCTCATGAGAACTTGAGGGAAATATTACCACATATAAATAAGGCAAAAATATTTGAATAATGGATAATAATAGGGGGGATATTTAATAATTTTCTCAATGTTTATCTATTCAATTCCATTTAACATTTCATGAGACATTCATTCATATGAAAGATTAATGCTTACATAGGCAACTATATAAGAAAATCATAAGAGAACACATAAGTTATGTGGGAAAACCTCTTAGGGGATAAAAAAAACTAAAATATGTACATTTAATACTATCATATAATTAAAATATTCAAATTTTAGTGAAGTACCCACTTCAAAAGGAGCTCCAACACCTATCTAGTTGAGTACTCAGCCAACTTGTCTTCTACAAGATCAATCTTGAAAGGAGGCTCCAACCCCTTTAGGTAGCTTAAAACTAACCAAGTTACCTAGAATATTGTGTTACTATAACACATATTTAAAACTTAACTATATATGACAACATTTTCTTGCACTCTTTACCCTATAAACTCACTCAATTAGTTTCTCATGCCTTCTCGCTCAATAAGTCCTTTCCTTGGCAATATTAGATCAACTAAAATTATTCAAAACTTACAAAAAAATATTTATATATTTATAAAATATTAGTATAATTATTAATATTATATGAAATATCTCAATCTATTCACAAAAACTTTACATACTTCACTCAATAGCTCAATATTCTAACTAGTCAAAATAGCCTTATTAGGCCTTGCCTTCATACTCAATTATTTATTTAACCTATCTTGGTCAACCAATATCCTTACCACTATTTTATTATAATTAAAATATAATAATAAAAACTTTTAATTAGTTAAAAAAACTCATACATTAGTCAGCCATAGTCTACAAGGACCAAATCCACCATTAGGCCTAATGGAGACCTAAAGCAATTAGGTCTGTCCTATCCACACGTTACCAATTTGACCCTTAAGAACAATTGACTTATAAAATTAATTAATAAATTAATAAATTCATAAAATAAACCCATAATAATTTAAAAAAATTTCCCTAACTCCATTTGGCACATTTCAGTACTTGGACCTACCAATTAGGTCTCCTCGCCAATAGGCCTTCTCTCTACCTATAAGTATGCATTGAAATTTTAAACCAAATACACAAAATTATCACATAAAATATGAATAAAATAAAAATAATATTTTAATAATTATTTATAAAACTTCTCAATAAGATTTTTTATCCATCATATAGGCCAAAAGTCTTTAAGAACACTCTTGTAGGTGACTAACTAAAAAACACTAAATTTTGTCAAAATATAGTCAGAATCACTTGACATTCCAAGCTTGATCAAGAGTTTATAATGATAAAAAATGAATTAAAAATATATTATTATTAATTTATAACACATTTCATAACTCTGGATCAACCATATGAGTGAAAATAGACTCAAACACATCTTTTTCACACACAAAAAAAAGCTGTCTGTAGGACATAAAACATAGTCAAGAAAATCAACTTGTGAAAAACCTATGGGGATACATTTGTGATATTAAAATGTATTTTTAAAATCCTTAATACTAATTATAAAATATTTTTAGAGATATATTTTATTTTTATTTACCAAAATTGGCCTTATAGACCAATCTCTTTATGGTACGCTACATAGACTCCACTTGCTAGACATGCCAGTTGATGATAACATTTTGATTGAATATAGGCATTATAAAAAATTAAAAATAAATTAAATAGAATTAATAGGTGTTTAATTATTACCTCCTGAATTTTTATCCATCCCTAATTCTCTACAACCAATCCCTAAACTCATATTCATTCTTGCCTAGTTTTATCACTCTTCTACTCATTAGGCCAATTTAGTGATAGGCTACTTTCCATGACTGGTTTTGAAAGAAAATTGTATTAAAAATAATTATAAACTTTAATTAACATAAAATATGGTTCTTTAACATCATAATACATTTAATTTCATTATTTGACTTGGTCAATCCTACCTACAACATCAAAAACCTTGAAAATAAAGGTTTTCTTGTAGCTTTTATTCACTGTCAAGACAAACCAAAACCACATGGTGAGATCTTGAAGAGTAATTTACATGTTATAAATAATAAAATAGGTCAATTTTACCATTATAATCCAAAACAATTTATATCTTTCCTATCAGGTCTGAGTAAGGGTTTTATTAGGGTTTTGATTACCTTACCTTCTTAGCAATCATTCACAAAGGATTTCCCCTCAATCCTAAAATCAATTCCAAAGATTTAAAAATAGGGACCTTAAAAACCTACCATGAATTTATTAGGATCTCATGAAAATGTTTCACATGCCAATGATCATGCAAAACTTCTTCTTAGGTTTTTAACCCTCAATTCTATGCACATAGTCAACATTTTCATCAAAAATATTAGTTTTTCATGTAGGCTATGACTTAAAAATTTTTCACCATGAATAACATGACCTATCACACCTATATAAATTGTATAAATATATTTTAAATCCTTAAAAAATATCTTGACCACTCCTTAGGCTACTATAGATCACTTTGTGTACTTAGGCCTTATAATGCTAAGCATACTTTTAGTATGTTCATGCCTTGAAACATCCTAAACTATATTAAACACTCTAATATCATGTAATAAAACATCCAAACATGTTATCATACTAAAACACTTGATTACTAAGGTCTCCAATGGCTCAACTCAGCATGCTACTAGGTTTATCTTACTAAGGCACAAATCTTGCAACTTCTCACTAGGTCTCTTTATACAGGAGTTAAACTTCAATCTTGTCCTTTGAATTCATATGAAGGGTTATTTGTCTCTTGACCATGTTCTCATAGATTATAATAATTAATTATACCTATACTATCCTTATATGTGACTTTAGTGATTTAGAGTTTCAATCCAAGATGTTTCCTTCATATTTGAACATGATCTTGACAAGTCACCAGACCTTAGAAAGACTACCAGGTTGCTTTCCAACTTTATCTCAAAGGAGAAATGAAACTCAGTCACACACATCACTTCAACAAGAACGAAATTAATCATAAATTTTAACATTAAGGATATTCAACTTGACTTGGACATCAATGAAAACAATACTACCTTAAAACCAACACTAGGAATATACCTCAATAATATCCCCCTTTATCATTGATGGAAAACATTATTAATCATGGTAGATCATTCTTCAATACTTGATCTTGAAACAAGATTTTTTTCTCTTCCTTTAACATTAATGATAAAGGTTCATCTTCTTGGTAGTTTATTTGATCCTTAGACATGAGGTAATTTATCTTTTCTTTTCAATCAACCTCATCAACCCTTTAACACAGATCAAGCTCACATACCAACTCATGAGACATGATTGACTCCCTTTTTTTGTATGAATATTCAATACATTTTTAAAACTATGACTTTGTTTGATCAAGTCATCATACAAACCTTTTTTGACTTATCTTCTTGTGTTTAAATTTGTAGTAGACTTTTCAACATCTCCATCATGACTGAGGATTGAAAACTTGAAGGTTTATCAAGGCCACAAAAATACCCCTATTATCTACATCATTTGTGCTTCTTACTTACCATTTTAGTGCCTCTATAAAGCCTAATGGAGTCACCACTACTCTAGGGCACTAGAACAACATAAATTTTGGAGATTCCTAGATCTCCATGTCCTTGAAAGATTGAAATTTCTTCATAATCCTCTTGTGATTGATTTATCCTTCTATCTTGACTCCTTTAGGATTTTCTTGAGTAGCATTTAAATTTTTTTCATTACTCTTGACTCCTTTGTTGACAAACTACGCTGATAAAGAATATTCTCAACATTATTTTATATCTTGACTTTGATCTATCATGGTAAATAGTGCACTTGGACTTGCAACCTGATTATCAACCTTAGCTATCTTAGGATTCCACTTGTTGTTTCTCTCTTATGTTTTAGAATCCTAAATCATCTTGTCTTATCTAAAAATTTTATGCTTAAAATACCTTACAATGTGACCAACCTTATGATAGTTAAAGCATATTATCTCTCTAAATAGAAACACATTGTGAACCATACTTCTTGGATGATAATTTTCCTCATAGTTTCATGTAAATTCACTCTTGAAAGGCCTTTTTTAATGCCTTGATCTATGACCAATTTGGTTATAATAATAGTAATGACCATTAAAATGATTAACATACTTTATGATGTTAGGTTTCTTGAATGTGTTGGCCTTCATTCTATTAGCACCATCCTTCTTAGATTTATTATTGACCTTCTTCACTTCATTTTTGCCCTTCTCTTGAACTTGAATGAGACCAAGACTTGTCTTATTATTAATATTCTTTTGACTACTTAGAAGGTTCTCTAGATCATTAGTTCTATTTTTAAATATTACAAAGGACTTAACCTTATTTGATGCTTTTTTCAATTTAGATCTCAAAGAGTTCACTTCAGCCACATACCTTCCACACTCTTCTTCCTTTGCTTCTAGGCCTATAGTCACAATTTCACATTAGTTTTCCACTTGTTTAACTATTTTCTCTTGCTCCTTGGACTTGTCGCTTAGTCTATCTTCAAACAATTTGATTTTATCCTCATAGTATTTGATAATGGATCTCATCACTTTGTTCTTTTTCTTCACTATCTTTAATTCTTCTAGGAAATTCATCAATTTATCTTCAAGATCTAACTCATCACCTTCTTCATCTAAATATCCAACAACACCTCCAATCCATATGGATTCTTCTTGATTTGAGCATCTCACTTCTTTAGCCATGAAGAGAACCTCATTGACATCATATCTATCATTTTCATGATCACTCTTTGAATTATTTCTTTCACTCTCATTAGTTGAGCTACAATCTTCCTTGGTGTAAAAACTCCTTTTGTTTTTGAAAAAACCTTTTCTTGTTGTGATATCTTCTAAAGATTTTATTGCTCTTATTAGACCTATATGATCTTTTTTCATCATCATGACCTTCATCATGCTCTTCATAATTCTCATCATTATGCTTATAAGTGCATTTGTTAGCAAAATGTCATGTCTCTCCATAGTAGAAAAGTTGAAAGGTAATTTACCCTTTTACTTCCCTGATCTTATCTTTAGATTCTTTGTGAAAAAATGATTCATAAGTATGTAGTGTCCAAAACTACACCAATTTATCTATTTTTATGGATGCTTTATAAATTTTTAATTTCTAATAAATTAACTTGAAATTGGAATAATAATTAAAATCAAAATTCAAAACTGATTATAAACCAAAAGCATGAGCTATAAAGACAATATTCAAACCAACGCTGATAATGGAGTTCACTTGATCTGGACTATGTCTTTGCATTTTACTTAAAGGTAGAACGAATCAATTATTGATGTAAAATAAATTTTTATATCAGTAATCCCTATTAGGGGTTCTCAATCTAAAAAGAAACGTTTTGATGTCTTCTACTCTAGCTACTAATTTTAGTTACTGGCTATGGCTACTATCTTTGGGTCTCACACTAGATATTGGCTCTGCCTTTGGCTACTAAATCTAGCTCTACTTTTCTTTCACAAGTCTAATGTAATGTCTTTGCCAAACTATGTCTATGCGATAACTTTAGGCCTATAAGTACTACTCCATCAATGAAGACATACAAAATTTCCTACTATTGAAAGGGATAAGCTTCAAGATTTCTTGCTCTTTATGAAAAAGGATAAGCTGCAAGCTTTATTATTCATTGTTACAAATATATCTCTCACCAAATTATTTTGAAGATCTCTCAATCAAAATACTTTCTCCTCCTAGATGAATGCATGGCTCCAAAAACCTCGAAATAGAAGAGTTATAATGCAAGCAAGAGATTGCTTCTCATATACTTATAGTGTAAGTGAAAGCTTGGAGTACTCTTGGAATTCTACTAGATTGAGTTTACAAATGAGGGTCATGGGTTTATATAGTTTTTCAAAACCCACAAATTATGGATTTCTTTATTATACATCCCCATGTATAAGCCTTTATTTAATATTTTCAGCCTTATCTCCCAAAATGGGGCATGGAAAGTTGATGAGGGTCAATGGGTCAAATCACCCTTCATATCTTGCTCTTTGGATAAAACTCCCATGCATTTATATGGGAGATATCCCAATTTCTATGGGAAATATCCCACATTTATGGGGAAAGAGATATTCATGGAGTTAATCCCATTTCTCAAGCCTTATGAAGTAAGATTTGTCTAAAATCTTGGAGAATATTTTGGATCTATTGTGGACACTCTCAATGTGAGGATCCATGTTTCAAGAATCTATTTGACCATGTGCATGTCTAGTCACCATATTTTTACATTTTTTCCTTATTGCCTAACAACTTCAACATGCCATCATTTATACATATGAAGTCCATTTTTCAAACCATAAAATATGTTGGAAAGATATTAACAAGATCTTCACTATGTAGATAGTTTAGGGAAAATTTGAGACCATAATTTTGTCACTATTTAAAATCCTCCTAGATCACACCTCCCCACTGAATAAATTTTGGTCCACCAAAAGCCTAATTCTTCTTAAAATAAGTGAATGTATCACTTCTTCACCATTCTAGTTTCTATCTAGATGCATTTATCCTTTGGAGTCTAATTTTTTTAATCTCATTGCTATTAAATATTAACACAAGGACAAAGAACTATGTTTCATGTTAAGTCATGCTATAATAGGTCATCACTTTTACATTTTTTTGCTTCTTGGGGTCTTACATGCAAACGATGTATTTCCTTTCTTAGGGTATCAAATCAACATCCATGTTTTAAAAACATTGAAATCATTAAAAACATTACCCAATCTAGGTCTTTTATAAATGTGTATACAGTTATTACATACATACATCAAAATAACACACTTCAAAAATGGATAGCCACATACATCTAATAACAATAGTGCTTTAATTGACTGTTACTCACCATGGAAGCACCTTTCATGTTAACGTCATTTTTTCTCCCTCTTGGAAGTAAACCTTGACTCATGGGCATGATAATGATGCCTATAAACATGTCTACTACTATCCTACTCTAAATGTGTTGGTTTGCTCATGCATGCTTCTCAACTTGGATGGTTACTCCATATTCATTATGAATGAGTGATCTACCTCCACACTTGCTCATATAAATGGTTAGTTTACTTAATTATTATTAACAATAGAAACTAAAAATTTAATCTAAAGTGTTTTTAATCATGATAAATAAAACTTAGCTATGATAAAATTATATCCATTTCTTACCAATCTAATCTAATGGATGCTCCCTCTTGATGAAATATTATTTGGATAGGTGGGATTATTTATGGGCTACCTATGAATTAACTTCATTATTTGTTACCTTTTAATAAGAGAATAAAACATATTCTTCTTAAAATATTTAGGATGGCATGATGGATGAAGTTTCCAATAAGTTTAACCATGTGCCCACTCATACAACAATGAGTGCAATAGTTACTTTTGTCTTATTTTTGGATGAGGAAACATATTTCTCATTTCTCACTTATGGATTATGAGATTGATCTTTAGCACCTTCCTTGTTTTTCACAAAAGGAAAAAAATTATTGATAAAATATTTCATCTTCTAAAAATTAGCCACAAAATGATTACTTAACCCATAAAAAGTACATGGGAAAGAATTCCACATTTTTTGTATGTCATAGTCATATTGTTTAAACTAAAAGAGAACTTTAGAAGTTTTAAAATTACCATTATGTTTAGTGATATGAATTGTGTAATTATGAGGAAGTGGTATTTCATTAACTCTTTTCTCTACTTTTTTACACACTTTTGCATCACCCTATGATTGTGTCCTATTCTTTTGCATATAATAATTCTATAAAGATAGTAGCATGAACATTTGGTTGTTGAAAGCTTGTCTTCATTTAATAGTTTTGGAATTCTCTCTAGTTTCCATATCCACACTATCATAACCCAAAACTAAAAAATGAGGATGATCCTCTACCTATATTATGTTAATCAAACCTTGGTCATTCTTACCAAAGCCTTTTCCATCATATCCCATTTCAAATTGTAATCAAGATATAATGCCTTTAGTGTGTTTTTTATATGAATCAAAAGCATCATTACTTGAATCTAGATCTGAATAAGAGGAAGAAGAATTATGTGGTGAATAACTTATAGTGCACTCATTAGTCATGGTTTTTGCATCTGAATTGAAAGGTAAATCTTTCTTTATCTCACCATACTACAATATAATCAAGAATTCATCGTTGGATTTGAGCTCGAATCTTAAACTTCCAATTTTTTCTTTGAGGTAATATATAGCTTGCATCTTAGGAAATCATTCTCTTCCTAAATTTTCTTATCGATACTTTCCATCTCTTCCAACCTCTCCCTCTTTAAGGCATTCCCCATGGTTTCTTAAAAATAACCTACACTTCCAACATAATTGTAAAATACAAATGGAAGATAAAAAGAAGCCAACAAGTCTACAAATAACCAAATGAAATATAATACTAAAATTGATTTCAAAACTTTATTCAAGAGTATATCATGAAATAAAAATAAATTCCAACATTCTAACTACTCTAATTCCAAACTTGATCTATAAATAGGTAGTGTCCAAAACTACACCAATTGTTCTATTTTTATGGATGATTTATAAATTATCAATTTCTCATTAATTAACTTTAAATTGGCATAATAATTAAAATCAGCATTCAAAACTGATAATAAACCAAAATCATGAACCATAAAGACAATATGTAAACTAGGGTTGATAATGAAGTTCACCCAATCTAGGATACATCTCTAGGTCCTACTCATAAGTCATAATCAATCGATTATTAATGAAAAATCACTTTTTACATTAGTTATCCCCAGGTTCTCAATCTACAAATATATCTTTTGATGTCCTCTAGCTCTAGTTACTAGCTTTGGCTACTAGCTATATCTCTATCTCTAGCTATTAGCTCTGGCTACTAGATCTGGCTCTACTTGTCTTTCATAAGTCTAATATAATGTCTTTGATAAAAGAGGTCTATGAAATAAATCTAGGCCTGTAATTTCTAATCTAGTAGTGAAGACATATAAACTTGGTTACTATGCAAATGGATAAACTTCAAGCTTTCTTACTCGTCATGTAAAGGGCTAAACTATAATCTTTATTACTCTTTATTACAAATAGATTTCTCACCAAATTATTTTAAAGGGATCTAAATCAGAACCCTTTCTCCTATTTGATGGGTTTTTGGCTCCAAAACATTGGAATGAAAGAGTTACAATGCAAGTGAGAGCTTGATTCTCAAATACTTGCAATGTAAGTGAAATATTGGAGTGCTCTTGGAATTATCTTGGAATGAGTTTACAAATGAGGTTCATGGGTTTATATAGTTTTTCAAAACCCACCAATTATGGATATCTTCATTATCCATCCTCATGTATAAGCCTTTATTTAAGCTTCTTAGCCTTATCTCCCAAAATGGGGCATGACAAGTTTATGAGGGTCAGTGGGTCAAACCACCCTTCCTATATTGATCTTTGGATAAAAATCCCATGCATTTCTATGGGATATATCCTAGTTTCTATGGTAAATATCCTAAATTTGTGAATAAAGAGATATTCATGGAATTAGTCCTATTTCTCAAGACTTAGAAGGTGGGATTTATCTAAAATCTTGGAGAACATTTTGGATCTATTATGGAAACTCCAAATGTGAGGATTTCATTGGTCCATATGTCAAGAATCTATTGGAACATGTGCATGTCTAGTCATCATACCTACACTTTTTTCCCTATTGATTGAAAACTTCAATAGGTCATATCTTCTGCATATGGAGTTTGTTTTTCAAACTATAAAATGCATTGGAAATCTCTTGAAAATATCTTCATTGTGTAGATAGTTTAGGGAAAATTTGAAACCATATAATTTAGTAACTATTTGAAATCCTCCCTAATCAACAAATCTATCAACTCATCATCATCAATATCAGATTCATCATTATCTTTAACCTTATTTCCTTGTATCTTATTATCCTTTGGCTTATTGTCTACCTTGAATTTAACTTCCTCATTTTTAGGTCTTCCTTCACTTGTCCTCATCTCATAGTCTATGAGAGTTTCATGAAGTTCATACATCTCTATCTTGTATAGATCCTACATTTATTCAATAACATGTATCTTTGAATCATATTTTGGAGTTAGAGACCTTAATACCTTTTGAAAAATAGTGGTATCTTTCAATTATTCTCCTAGACCTCTTATGGTGTTGACTACCTCATCAACCCTTAACAGGTAGGCTACAACGGTCTCATCTTCATTCATTTTTACACTCTCAATTTATCCTCTATGGGTTTTCACTGGCCAATTTGACCTTGGAGTCTCCTTCATGAATGGTTTTCAAATTATCCAAAATTTATTTGGAAGATATGTAGTGGATTAAATTTATAAGTTCTGCCTCTGATAGGCCACACATAATGACATTCATTGATTTTGAGTTATTATCATTAGCCTTATTACTTGATGCATTCATAGGAGGAATATGGGGTGTATTATACCCATCCAAGAATAATTTCAAAACGTCATGGAATTGGAACATTAGATATGTCCTCATCCTAACACTTAAAAATAAATAATAGTATCTATTGAACAATGGAACATTGCTTGTGGAAAAACTAGCTTGTGCTTAACTAGCCATCTTTGCTTATTTAGAATATCCTTTAGGTTGTATTAAATCCTTTAAAGGACCTGATATAACACCAAATGTTGGAATAATGTATAATTATATTGGGGTGAATCATTTTATTAATGTTTATCTATTCAATTCCATTCAACATTTCATGAGACATTCATTCATATGAAAGATTAATGCATACATAGGCATCTATACAATAAAATCACAAGAGAACAAAAAATTTATGTGGGAACCCTCTTGGGGGATAGAACCCACCAAAACATGAACATGGAACACTATTCTATAATGACAAGATTCAAATTTTAGTGAATCACCTACTTCATAAGGAGCTCCGACCCTATCTAGTTGGGCACTCACCCAACTAGTCTTCTACAAGCTCAATCTTGAAAGTAGGCTCCAACCTTCTTAGGTATCTCAGTACCAACCAAGTTACCTCTACTCTCTATTCACATGTTAACACTTATTTCAAACTCAATTGTATATGACAACCTTTTATTTCACTCTTTACCCTTCAAACTCACTCAATCATTTTCTCATGCCTTCTCACTTAATAAGCCCTTTCATTGGGAATATTAGATCAATTGACCTTGTTTAACACCTAAAAAAACATATTTATATATTCATAAAATATTCAAATTATTATTTTTATTATATATAATCTCTCAACCTATTCACAAAATATCTATATCCTTTACTCAATAGCTCAATTTCTAACTAGTCCAAATAGCCTTATTAAGCCTTACCTTTATACTAAATTATTTATTTCACTTATATTGGTCAAAAAAGATACTTTAAAATATTATATTATGATTTAAATAGATTAATAAACACGTTTAATGAGTGAAAAAACTCATACATTAGTTTTTCATAGTCTACAAGGATAAATCCCACCATTAAGCCTAATGGAGACCTAATGCAATTAGGTTTATCCTATCCACACATTACGAATATGAAATTTAGAAAAAATTAATACCTTATAAAATATATGAAAAAATTAATAAATGCCTCAAATATACCATTAATAAGTTCACATTGGGTCCCAAACTCCATTTGGCCCATTTCACTACTTGGACCTACCAATTAGGTCTCCTCATTAATAGGCCTTCTCTCTGCATGTAAATCTGTATTGCAATTTTGAACCTAATACATAAAATTATCATATAACCTATAAATAAAATTGCATTAATATGTTAATAATTATTTATAAAAATTGTCAAGAATATTTAATCTCCACCATATAATCCAAAAGGCTTCAAGAACACTCCTATAGGTGACTTACTCAAAAACACTAAATTCTGTCAAAACATAGTCTAAATCACTTGACTTTCTAAGATTTATCAAGGACTTAAAATGAAAAAAAATGAATTAAAATTTTCCTATTAGTAATTTTTAACACTTTTGATAAATTTGGATCAACCATATTAGTGAAAATAGAATTAGACATATCTTTTTCACACACAAAAAAGTTTCTTGTAGGACATAAAACACAATCAAGAAAATAAAATTATGGAACACCTATGGGGTCAAATTTGTGATATTATAATGGATATTTTTTATAATTTATCATACTTATAACACACACACACACACACACACACACACACACACACACACACACACACACATTTCATGGTTATTTAGAAAAATTGGTCTTATAGACCAATCTCACTATCTTACTTTACATAGACTCCACTATGCTATAAAAGCCAATTTGATGATAGAATTTTGCTTGAATATAGGAATTATCAACACTTTAAAATAAATTAAATATGATGAATATGTATTTAATGATTACCCCATGCCTTTTTATTGATCCCTAATCCTCTATAACCAGTCCCTAAACTCATATTCATTCTCACCTAGTTTTCTCACTGTTATGCTCATTAGGCTAGTTTAGCGATAGGCTACCTTTCATGACCAATTTTGCATAATTTTGGTATAAAAAATACTTATAAACTTTCATGAGAATAAAATATTATTATTTAACATAATCCTTTATTTAATTACATGTTTTGACTTGGTCAACCCTACCTATAGCATCAAAAACCTTGAAAATAAGTATACATATTCATAATAATACAATAACAATAATCAAAAAACCATTAATACAAAAAAATAACAACAATATATAGTAATATAATAATGATTTCACATAAATGTACATAAATATGAATCTAAGTTATCATCAAAGGTGTAAATTTTAATGATACATTTCCTGTAGCTTCTACTCACAGTCAAGACAAACCAAAACCACCTCGGGAGATATTAAAGATTAATTTACATGTTAAAAATACTAAAATATGTAAAATTTACCATTATAATTCAAAAAAAATTATATATTTCCTAATCAAGTCTAAGTAAGGGTTTTAGGAGGGTTTTGACTACCTTACCTTCTTAGCAATCATTCATAAAGGATTTCCCCTAATTCCTATAAATAATGCCAAGGATTTAAATATAGGGACATTACCAAACTACCATGAATTTATAAATATCTCATTAAAAGGTTTCATGAGCCAAGGAGCATGAGAAAATTCTTTTTGAGTCTACAACCCTCAATTCTATTTACACAGTCAACATTTTCATCAAGATTCTTGCTTTCTCCTATAGGATATGACTTCAAACTTTGTAAAAATGCATAACATGACCTATCAATCCTATTTAAATGGTCTAAATATCTCTATAATCCTTGAAATATATCTTTACCCCTCTTTAGTCCACTATAGATCACTTTATGTACTTAGGCCTTATACTTCTATGCATATATTGAGTATGTTCATTCCTTGAAACAACCTGAACTATCTTCAACACTCTACCCTCATGTCATACAACATCCCAACATGTTCTCATACTACCACCCTTGATTACTCAGGTCTCTAATGGCTCAACTCATCATGTTACTAGGTTTATCTTACTAAGGCACCAATCCTATAAATTCTTAGTATATCTCTCTATACATGAGCAAAACTTTAATCATATCCTTAAAATTAATTTTAAGAGTTATTTTTCTCTTTCCAATGTTCTCATAGCTTATAATACTTACTTATCCTTATACTATCATTGTACATGTCTTCAATACTTTAGAGTTTCAAACCAAGATACTTCCTTCATATTTTAACATGATCTTGACAAGTCACCAAAAATTATAATGAATACCAAATTGTTTTAAAATTTTCTCTCAGAGGAGAAATGAAACTCTTTAGTCACACCCACTAGTTCACCAAGCATGACATTAATCCTAAATTTTAACACGAAAGATATTCAAATTAATTTTAACATTAATGACAATAATAAATCCTTAAAATGAACATTAATAACATACCTCAACACAAAATGGCTCTAACACACTCCCTAAAGTGTCACCTAGTCTAATTCCATAAAAATCCTTCAAAATTGCACTCTCTAGGCCTATAACAGTACTTTATAGGCGTAATTTGTACACCATACACTCTAAAATTGATAAATAGTGGCTTATTTAGGTGCATATGAGATTTTATAAGACCATAACAACCATTTCAAGACTCAAATATCTCATTTGAATGCATTTAAGGAAAAAAATTATTTCATCGAGTCACTAGTTAGGTTTTGATAGGGTTTAGAGGGACCTAAATTCTTAAGAATGATTAATGGAGTTGAGGGGTCAAATATCCAAATAAATGCCAATGATCATCAGTATAAAACCTCCCCCCTTCTCCCATAATAGTAATAAGATCCCATGAATCTCTTTAGGTGATTAATAAGCAAGGAACCATGCTCTCTTCATTTCTTCTTAGGCAAAACAGTGCTTTTGAGGTGGTCTTTAATATTAAATATTATTCATATAGGTGTAGAGATGAAATAGAGATTGAAATATAGGATTTTAGGGTAATAAAATCCATCTAACACCTCCAATACCCATCTACTCCCATGCAACCCTATCAAGGAGTTTTGAGCTTCTTAAGACTACCTCTTAGGCATAGAGGATTATGTATGTGATGAGAGGAAGTGTTAGCTTGAAGGGGTTGTCTTGATGCTTGATATAAACTATGAATTAAATTATAGCTATTTTACCATAACCAATATATGAAATTTATCATAAAAATAGCCTCACTATCCCAATGGTCTTGCAACCTGGTTTTCACACTTTGAGGGTTTGAAATCAATTAGACCTATGTAGCCATAATCATCTAGTTTGGTGTCTACCTTAATCAAATTAAGGTTATTATCATCATGAAAACCCATGTTATGTCTTCTCACATCCTCTTTGATCATCAAAGGTCCTATTTCAATGTAAAGTCAATATTTTCCCCATTTTAGATAATGACAGCCCTGTATGAGCTCAAAGCTTTCTTTAACTAAGTTTTGTTAAGATGAACATCCTTTATACTTAGTTTCTTGATGAATACAATAGAGATGAAAATTATAATATTTGTATAATTTTATTTTGGTGTCCCATAGACATCTAGCCAACCTCACAACAAGTCTATTTTCTATCTAGACCTACACAATTTAGCTCAACCTACATAGTCCTTTAAAGTGCAAAATTGATTACACCTAAGATTAAAAAGTGATCACTATGCTTATATGACCTTTTTATCATGAATATTGAAACAAATTTGTATTAAAAATGATCATATCATTTTATAAAACCAATTTTATTGGTATCAGTGGTGACCCAGAGGGCTACAAACTTGTAGCTTCACTAGGCTTCTTATACTAACCTGGAGAAGAGAAAATATGATGCCTTTACTAGTTAGTGTTTGAAAAATCCTTTAGATAATATTCATAGATTATTTTAATTTGTTACACTTACTTCAAAGATATTGATCAATGAAAACACATTTATGAGACTTGAATAGGGTTACTTTGCCATGATTTCTTCAAACTTCTTGAGTACATGTGGAAAATTTAGGTGATCACCATTTTATGGGATTTTAGGTTCATGTAGGCAATGATAATCCATTTTTATACAGACTTAAGGAGGTGTTGAAGAGTTTTGATACTTCAACAACACTTTAAAACTATTGGAGACCCTAAAGTATCAATAACCTCATTGTTATCAACCTACAAATTGCTCTAAAAGAAGGTTTCTTATCTCATTTAGGTCACACATGTCAAGTGGGGATTGAGGATAGTGTACAAGATTTATTTATACCCATGATAAATCACCCAAATTTCCATTCTTGTTTCATCACACTTAGAAATGGAGAAACAAAAACAAACCTAAACCCTGCTTAGATGGAAAAAACATAGCAAGTCATTTACATTCTTAGTGATTGTTCATAAAAGAGGGAAAAAAATTTGAGAACTAATACCATAAAATGGAAGATTACTAAGGTACCATACTCTACCCAAAATCTTATGTCCTCATTCTCTTTCGTCTATTTCTACTAAATAGAAACCTAGTTGGATTTTTTGAGCTACCAAGGAGAATGATGGAGAGAAGGGATCAATTTTTGACTTATTTTGACTTTAAAATCCCTCTAGAGTATGGATCTAGGATCAAAAGGCATAAATTAATCCATGTACATGCTTGAACGTGATCTTTCTTTGACAAAATTGTATGGACTACTTGAAAACCTTGTTTTTTATTATGAAAACTATCCATTCTACTTGAAAACTGATGGACATGATATGCCAAATGCCCCTAAAGTTTATATATGCATGTAAAAATGTAATATGAGGTGTCAAAATATTTATTTTACTACAAACCTATCATTTATTACAACATTCTCATTTTGAATGTTATAAATAATTAAGAAAGCATCTTCAAAATGATATGAAATGTTAGAAAAGTTGGTTACCACCCTTTTTGGCACTTGTACAAAATTGAGGAAGAGTAACATGACTTTGACACATGATAGGTGACTAAAATTGACCCCCTAGACCTTATAATACTCTTTAACCCATTTGAATATACCATAAGATGGCCAGATAATGTAAGGTCAAAAATGACGTTTACCTTAATATTGTCAAAACAACCTTAAACCATGATAATAGACTTTAGAAATAACATTGTGAAGACTATGATAAGATCTAAAGTAACCATACACAATATCAGAGGGACTTAGTATAAATTTTTGAAATATAGGGGTTGAAATTTGGCATGTGAAGCCAAATTATCAACACTAACATTATCATATATAATTTCCAAGGGGATGTCATAATGGCAAATGAGATGGTTGAATATGAAATTAAATATCTACATACTAGTGACATAAGTGAGGGTAATGGATTCCATCCACTTAGTGAAGTATTTGGTAGTAGTCAATATATGTTTCTATCCATCGAAAGATGTGGGATTGATTTTATCAACAAGGTTAAGTCCTCAATTTGAGAACAACCATGGTGTTGTCAATGGTTTGAGTTTCTTGGCTAGATCATGAATCAAATTGGCATGTTTCTAACACTTGAGTCACCTATTTGCATATACTTCCATATTTAGGCAATAATAACTAATACTCAGTAGATTTTTGGCTAAGATTTCTCTCTTGGTGTGGGTCCCACACACTCCTTCATAGACTTCTCTTCATGCTAGTTTGGATTATATCAAAGGTAAAAAATGAATCAAGGTTCCATCATAGATTCTAAAATATAAGGTCAATCCATGTAGGGTATATTGAGAGGCTTTATGGGTGAAGGATTTTTGTCTTTTATGTGATAAATTGGGAGGTATGGTTCGGTCTTAAAGATAGGCATATATGTCTGAGTACCAAGGAGATGTGGGATAAAAACTTTCACAAACCAGCTCAATAGATGATTATTTTTGTGTTGATTCTAACATTTATTCAACAAGAAACTGATAATCCATTACTCTATTTGTGATTTAGATCATAGAACCAATAGTGGCCATGGCATCAACTATTTTATTATTGGCCTAATGTATTCTTTCAAATTGGATGTTAGTAGTCTAATGCTTGAGAATATAAATCATATCTTCATAGGATACAAAATTCTAATCCTTTGTCTAGTAATATTCCATGATTTGAATGATTTTTAGCTGAGAATCACCATAAACTAGTAAATTTTGAATATTCCACTATATTTCTTAATGAAACCCTACAATGAGCGCTTCATACTTGAGCATGTTATTGGTATAGGGAAATCCAATAAAAATGACTTGGGAATGATATCCCCTTATGGTGTAATAAAATATATTATGGCCCTTGATCCACAAGTCATGAATGATCCATCAAAGTACATCTTTCATTATTCAGCCTCAGGAGGTACATTTGATTCTTTAATAGTCATAATGGCCTCATCTATAAATCCAAATATAAAAGGTTGACTATCTTGAAGATGATATTTAACTAGCTGATATGTGAGTAATTTACCCTTAATGGCCTTTTGATTGGCATATTACATTTCAAAATCGCTCAATAACATGATCTATTTTGCCATATAGAAATATAGAGCTGATTTTGAAGGTAGATACTTGAGCGGATCTACTTTAACAATAATAATGGTCTTGTTGTTCAACATATAATGATGTAACTTTTGGGCTACAAACATTATTAATAAACATGTTTTTTTAATTGGTTTATAGTTATATTCATACCCAATGTTTAGATCAAATAATACATAGCATGTTCTTTTCTTTATTCGTCATGTTATGCTAAAAGTTCCCTCATGGCATTCTCAGTTGCTAATAGGTAAATGAGTAATGGCTTGTTTGGCATTAGTAGCAAAAAAATAGGTGGGTTGTCAAGATATTATTTAAGATGAAAAAATTCCTTTTGTAACTCTTAATTCTAAGAGAATGTAATGCCTTTATTTAATAAGTGCATAAATGGATGGCATTTATTAACTAGTTATGAGATGAAGCATCTGATAGATTGAATTTTTCCTTGGAAAATATGAAGCTGCTTTAAGGTAGATGGTGGTAGAATTTTTGTAATTGCATAAAATTTAGCTAAGTTTATTTCAATGCCCCTATGAGAAATAATGATTCCTAATAATTTACTAGAAGTAACACTAAATACAAATTTCTTTGGATTAAGCCTAACATTATACTTGTAAAGTATATCAAAGATTCTTTATAGTATAGTTGGGTGATCAGCATGGGTCTTTGATTTTCCCAAGATGTCATCGATGTAGTCCTCAAATATGTCATGCGTCATGTCATGGAAGATTACTATCATGGCTCTTTGGTAAGTGGCCCTAGAATTATTAAGTCTAAATGGTATTAGCTGATAACAAAATGTTCCCTGAGTTGTGAATGTACTCTTATGTTGAGATTTTGGTGTTATTCTAATCTAATTATAACCTAAAAAGACATCTATTAGAGAGAGCATTTCATAGCCAGCCATTGAGTTGATTATCATGTCAATATTAGGCAAAGGAAAGTCATTCTTTGGTCAGGATTTATTGATATCTCTAAAATTAGTGCATATTCTAATACCTTTTGCTTTCTTACTCACTGACACAATGTTTGAAATACACTCTAAATAGTTAATTGGCTTGATACATTTCATGTCTAAGAGTTTTTATAACTCTTTATTGACTAACATTGCAATATGAATGTGTATCTTATGTAAATTATACTTAATGATCTTGGAATCAAGATGTACAATGAGATGGTGTATAACAAAGTTAGGGTCCAAACCTAGTATTTCCAAATAGACCCATGCAAATATGTCAACAAATTCCCTAAAAAGGGTTGTAAAAAGATTCAAATTCCTCCTTAGTAAGGGACATGCCTAGTTTGATCCAATTTAGGTCCTCTTGAGTCCCAATTTTCACCTCTAAAGTGTCCTCCATAATAAGTGTAAAAACATCATTTAAAATAGTTGATAAGGAGTTAAACTAATTAGAAATGGCAAAGTCTTCTAGATGGATTGGATCATCTAATTCTCTTAAGTAGGATGAATTAGAATATCCTAATGCTAACATCATCCATGAAATAAATACCTCATAGCACTCTTGAATAACCAATTCAAAATATTACTTCTCCTTAGTACTGATGTATGATTCATAAATAGGATTTGGGTTGGTGAAAATCCCTATTTAGTGACACCAAAAACTAGTTTTCACCAAGAGACTTGCGTTTTTATTTACTTTTTCCCTAGTCAAAAATCACCTTAAATAGGTTTTCACTTTTAGACCTCAAATTTTGATTTTATTTATTTTTTGGATAGGGAATTTCACCCACTCTTTAAATTATGTATTAGGATATAATCTAATAACAAATCCCTGCTTGTGGTCTCTAAGAGGAATGTTATTCCTCAATCCTAGAAAGTCATATATGGCATCACCATTTTCAAAATCATCTAATGGAACTATTGACTCTTATTGGTCCTTATCTATAAATTGTGGATGGTAAAGGGTTAAGTGTGAAGGTTGAAAAATAGGGATAACAATGAAAATTACATGGGGATTAAAAAAATTTATAGCATCAAGGTCATCATAGATATTATAATTAGATCCTACATCATTTTAAATATCACCATCATTACTCATTAGTGTTGAAACACAACTAAGGTATGTGGGGTCACCCCTGATAGTTTAAATACAATACCATAAGTTCCCTTAAACTTAGTCATTGATATTGGTTCAATCATGCCTTGTTGATGTATCCCCAGGCCTCTACCTTCATAATACAGGTGCTCCATAATCCAGTTAGGGGTAGGATACTTTGAACTTTGTTAACAATCAACTAACTCATCAACATAGATACATAAATCATCTTTTGCTAAGGGGTCATATTCTAGGCTAGAGTTTGGTTTGAAAATATTGGGTTAGCTAAGATTTTATTTTGGTTTCTCATTCCATATGAGTCATTTTAGCCTTAGGTCTCCCATAAGCTTTTGGATTTTTGGCAATTTGGTGATATGGAATGCATTATGGGTAATGTATTCTATGAGACCTTTGTTAGTTATATATAAATGGTTAAAAAATTTTGGTGGAGGTAAGGCTAAGATATCTATGTTAACGTAATTAGATTATGGTCCTGATTTAATTAATTTTCCTTTTTTATCCCTTTATCAGATTTAGGTATAGGATTCATGCCAGACTAATAGTTATAACTTTTATATTTGGCCTCAAGGTGTTTAAAATATTTTAATGGATAAATATTAACTGGTATAGTCACTTCCATTCTTGAATGTGGAAATTACATAAACTGATGCGATGTAAAAGGTATAGCCCTAATCTCATAGATCTAGGGTCAATCCAATAATAAATTGTAAGATAGTTCTAGGTCTAAAACATGTCAAATAGTATCATGGGTCAATGGAATAATGACCACTAACAAGCTAATAGTAACTTGAGATTCACATTCTTCATTATCATATGTATTGATAACAATGGTTTCTAGCTACAAGTTAGCTACTACATATCCAAGATGTTTGGCCAATTTTATAGAAATAATGTTGAGTCCTAAACCATTGTTTATAAGGACTCATTTAACTCTATGGTTCAATATATTGACCTTAATGTATAACGGGTTATTATACAGAGGGCCCATAGAAGACATATCACTTTGGTCAAAGGTAAGACATTGGCTAGGGGATAAGTACCCTACCATGGCTTGGAATTTGTCTATAGTGATGTAATCTGGCATGAGGGATTGGTTCAAATACTCATTCACAATGTCTTTATGGATGATAGATGTATGAAACAAATCCATGATGGATATGTGCACATGAGTCTTCTTAATTTGTTCAATAATATCATATGTCTTCCCTTTAGTTTTTCTAGTTGATTTATTTTTGATGGGCATAAAACATTGATTAGTATTATTTATAGTATATGTGGTCCTTTGATAGTTACCCTAGCTTGTTGAGTTATGATTATGCAATCTTAATCTAGAACATGGCTTTGATAGTTAACAAGGAAGGTAATGATGCTTGGAATTATGATTTTTGGATGGTATGGGACCAGTTTATTAACATGGTCTATAGATTAATCACCAACATAATGAGGATGACAGGTATTGCTTGACTAGTATGAATTATTGGGTAAAGGTCTAGGCGTGTTCGTAGTTGATCTAGGGTTAATGGTGATAGTGAAAACATGACTACCTAAAATGTGTCCTAAAACATTGTTATAGGTGTAAATAATGACATGATGAATTCCTTGGATGGTTTGATCATTTTTACCTTGGTTATGACCATTTTTATACTATTTTAGTGGTTGGCATTGTTGCTATTGATTTTTTGATGGATTTCTCTACCACTATTATTGTTGTTGGAATTGTTATTATTATTGTTATTGTTATTGTTATTGTTATTGTTATTGTTATTGTTATTGTTGTTGGTGTTGTTGTTGTTGTTATTGTTATTGTTATTGTTATTATTATTATTATTATTATTATTATTATTATTATTATTATTATTATTATTATTATTATTATTGTTATTATTATTATTATGTTGGGGAAATAAATTATGGTATATACATAAGTTATCATTTGTCATAGGAGCATGGGTGTCTCATTCTTTCTCTCTATTTTCTAACATATTCTCAATCAAATAATTGAGTTGGATACATCATCTTATGGAATTTCATCTAACATGATGGTAATAATAAAATTCATGTTCCTTATGGCAATTAGGAAAATAAATACTTTCAAGGAATGACTTTGGTATCGATAAACTAATCATATTTATTTGAACTAATCTTTGGAACACAAATTTAATATCCTTACCAGAGTCATTGAATTATTAGGTAATGGGTGGTCTTCTCATTGGAAGAGGGGATTTAAATTGGTTTTGAGTTTTTGGTGGTTGGTTTTGTGGAGGTCTTAGTTGAATGTATGAAGGAGGTGGTTTTTGAGTGAGAAAAGGTAAACAAATAGCTAATATTTTCATCATATGAACATACCATGATTTAGTAACCCCATTACCAATGAAATTTTTATTGTATTTATAGGTTTTAGGTTTCTAATTATTGTTATCTTGAGGTGGTGTTAAATCAAGTATTTGAATCAGGTTCTAATTAAGGTTCTAGCCTTGGTTCTAGTTTTGGCTAAGATTAGAAGAGGATAACTTGATTATCCCTTTGTTGACAAGGGATTTATCAATCTATATTCCTTTATCTATAACCTATTCAAATGTATGAGCATATTTTATCTCAAGATGGTATGATATCTTGTTGTGTAAGATCTTAGTAAATATCACGACCAATTATTTATCTAGTAGATTATGAATAAACTAGTTTGCTAGTGCTCTCTAATGTTATAAGTATGAAATAAAGATTTCACCAGTCTTCTATTTAGTTTGACCTAATCCATCATAGTAATATCATGCTTGAGATTATATGAAAATGTTATTATAAACTTTTCCAAAAGATCATCGAATTTAGGTATAAAATTCTTTGATAATTTCAATAGCCATTCCAAGACATATCCTATTAGACTCTTTGGAAAGAGTAGATACAAGTATATGTCATTATATGACACTAGATAAGATGAAACACATAATTCTTTTAGATGCTCTTTAGGGTCACCTTTGCCTTTGTATTTATCAAATTTAAGTGGCTCATAATCTGATAGAAATGGTATTTATAAATACTCCATGCTAAATGGATAAGATAATATTCCATCTAGTTTGAATTTATTTATTTATTCTGATTTATATACTTTGAATTACATCCTTCATCTATTATAACTCTTGGGCAAGGAAATCATAAAGAATGACTTTTTGTCATTGAGGTTGTGTAGTCAAAGGTGGATTACCCTAATCAGGGTAGGCATATTATAAAATATTGGTTGAATTAACCAAACAACTAGGTATTCATATCTATAAATTAGGATTATACTATGGATACAAAATACACTATTTTTGAAACACATTCTAGTTTAGATTGGGTACATAACCCTAGCTAGTAAATTATGGATATGATAGTGGCATTTGGATCTATAAAATGTGGTGGTATTTTTTGGGTTTGGGAGTGAAATTGATACCTACTTATTGAACCTTATTGTATATAGGTAACATGTTGTTGACTAGATCCTTGTGGTTGGAGGTGTTGATAGTTGGATCTTTATTGCACATGTGACACCCATTGGGTGAAAGGAAACTATTGCCTAGCACCTAGTACCTAATATATATAAGGACCTTGTTATTGGTTGAACACTTATTGTTAGATTAGTAATTACTATTGAATAGGAACTTGTTTTTGGTTAGGTAATTATTTGGGGTTTGGTATTTATTTTGTTGACCAACCAGTTCTTTTAGACCGATAGGAGCACATTATTAGTTAGGTAATGTTTATGATTTATGAGGTATATTGGTTTGTGTTTGTTTTGGTAGAACATTCATTACCACCTATTGAGGTGTAGTGTTCTACACTTTTTGTGGTTGTAAGTTGGTCTCTTGTTGGCTCATTTCTACCTATTGCATGCTCAAAGAAATAGTTGGTTGAGGAGTGGATGTTGTTAATTTTGGGAAATAAGAATGCCTATCCCCTATTGTTTCAATCCATTTATAGCATTTTTTGAAGGAATTTTTTGTGTATTGATGAGGGGTAAATTAGACACACTTTGGTTTAATTTATAATTCACTTGCTTGATATCTAGAACATTTTTATTGAGGTCTTCTATTTTAGTGATAGTTTCTTTTATCCAAATAAGGACATTATACATGTCACCAAACATTATGCTTTAGCTAAATGGGTCTACATTTTGGCTTGCATAACCCAAAGCATCTATTTTTAGCCTTGTTAATAGAGCTATCTTAATCAGAAACATGTTATAAATAACCCTTGAATTAATATTGTGAGTTAGGTTGAGATAGTTTTGGTACACTTGATATACCTATTCCATTTGTTCATCCATGGGGCCCTTCTATTTTTAAAGCATACTCTGGTCTTGTTATGGCATTTGTACTAAAGCTTGACTATAACTAGTTGATG
Organism: Torreya grandis; assembly: GCA_037957365.1. Taxonomy (NCBI): domain Eukaryota; kingdom Viridiplantae; phylum Streptophyta; class Pinopsida; order Cupressales; family Taxaceae; genus Torreya; species Torreya grandis. The sequence goes on along the minus strand of JARHVA010005808.1, from coordinate 169,338 downwards.
TTTGTTTGAATGGTTGAATTTGAGGCACAATACTAGGAGTTTTGATCAAAATACTCAGACTTTCATGGGAAGTCTGGTAGAAACTTGGCTCCTGATTTGACAAATTTAATGAGAACTTCATCTTTACTTTATAACAAATGATGTTCAAACAAGTATGAATCATAGCTTGTTTGCATTTGCATTATAACATAGCAGGGTTCTTGTTATTGGCTTTGTTCAATGTTAGGCATCATTTGAGTAAGGTAATGTGTTGTTTGTTATTGATCTTGGCCTAGAAAAGGAGGTATAATCACCAAATACTACACTAATGGGTTATGCCTTTGTTTAATGTATGGAATATTATAAGATGGATAGGGATTCATCTCATAATCTATGTCATCATATGACTCTTGAATAATAGGGTCACTGGTCATAAAGTTCTCATAGTCCAAATTATACATGGTCCTGCTACATGTGTAATGAGGCATATTTGGATAAATTTATAGGTCTCATGAAAAATAAAGGGTGTAAAGGTAAAAAACAACTAAGGTATAAAAATAAAGAACCTTTGACTCTATAAAACAAGTAAAAATGGGGAAATAAACTAGACTAAGCAAATATACAACAAAACAAACTCAAAATTGGTCTAACAAATAATATTGATTCGCCCAAAGGTGGTTATAATCAGTGGCAAAAATATAACAAAAGTGTAAAACTTGTCTATAGCTAAAGTATTGATTTTCTCAAAGGTAGCTATAATCAATGATGAAAGTGTCTAGACAAAGTAGAATAACTATGAACTAGGATCAAAAGATAGAAATAATTTGCCCAAAGGTAGTTATAATCACGAGCACAAAAAATAATGCTAGACTCATAAATAAATAACTCAAAAAAAATTAAACTAAGGCATTTGTCTCAGGTAACACTAAGTAATTATCTCACTAAGACTTGACATTTGATTCGTAAGAGACTTTTGGAACAAATGAACTAGGAAATTTGGAATTCGACACAACAAACTTTAAATAAGAAATGTGGCAGCAAATTGGCTCAAAAAGATGCTCAAACAAGGTATGACACAAATAAAAATCACCATGTTTTAGGTAAATAGGTATTTTAGATCAAAATAGGAAATTATCCCAAATAACATAATCCAAATATAAAAGGTCGACAACCTAAGCCCAAACTAAAAAAGACTTTGACATAAAGTTTATTAGTTTTTGATAAGGTAAGGTGGGAAACTAGGGGCCAAACCATTTACAAGAAAAAAGACAAGAAGGCAATCAAGCAAAATATGCCTTTAGAAAGACAACAACACTAGCTGAGAAATAATAAACACAAAAACAAAACACAAGAAACAAAACACAAGAAACAAAAAGACTAGAGTTAGAGAGGACTCTCCTTACATAACCATTAATTTGAGATCATTAAGTTTCTCAATATTCTCCAAATTTTTAGCATGCTTAGTATTACCCACCTCTTTCAGCATAGACATGTTCAGTAGAATTGTATTCTAGAGTCTTTTGGCTAAATTCTACTCTAGCCTCTGAATACGATCCTTCAGGTCCCCAATTTTAGCTTTTCAGTTAGTCTCATTCTCAATATCCTCACCAGCATCCTCAACATAAATTTTCCCCTTATTATCAGTAGCTTCCATAGTGTCATCACCATGCTCCTTATTAACCTCAAAATCCCTAGTCTCTTGCTTCCCTCCAGTGTCCTCCAAAATTTCCTAGATTTCTAGCTCCTTAGACTCTTCCTCCTGGGTTGCTTCTTCTTAAGCACTTTGCAAGTAATCAATCAGTCTAGCCTTCGGGGTGGGTTTACCAAAAATCTGCCCTGACCTTCACACTCTAGAGGAGAATCCTTCCTTATTAATTTTGGAAGACTTGTGAGATTTACCACCTTGGCCCCCTGTGGCCCTACCCAAATTTTTATGGGTCCCCTCTGTGGTCTCTTTGATATTCTCTTCCTCTTCATCAACCTTTCTCTTCTTACCCTTCTTACTCACAAAGGATCTAGGGTATCAATAGGGGTCTCTTTTGGGGTGGAGAAAGAAACATATTTTGTTTTGGTATGAGCAGGGGAAAAATAGGACTCATCAATAACATCACTAGACACTGGGTTGGAAGGAATGTCTCCACTATCAACTCTGATATTCTTGGATGGCTCTGGGGTGCGATGAAAGTTGTATAAGTATAAAATTAGCCCTTAGTGTAGGGGAATAGGGTTTGTGTCTGGATTCTTAGCCATTTTATCTCTCACCCTTAAGACAAAGTGTTCCAAAGAGGAGAGCATGTAAAAAGGGAAACTAATAATAACATTGCACCTGAAGTGATTTAACAAAGGGAGGTGGTAATTGTAAAACTTGGTAAATTACACTTTGAGTGTGAAGTACTTCATGAGAATGAATCACACTCCATCCCATGGATCCATAAATTTAGCATGGTTGAATCCTCCATGATACAAGATGAGTTCTTCTCCCTCACCCAAAAATAGTTTATGGCTTTCTAGATCCATAATTTTGGTTTTCCTTTGAAGTTTTATTCCCTACATGGTCATTCTCATGGCCATATAAATCACCTTTTTAGAGATTTCAAAACTAATTCCACCCACTGTGACCCACCTATTTAACTAGGATATCATAAACTACTTGGACAAGTTTTCATCATAACCATTAAGCCTTTCTAGATATGGGTTGATACCCCCTTCTTTACAATAATGCCAAACTAGCAGATTATCTTTGAATTCATAATAGTAGATAGGTTCAGTTTGAATATGGTCTCCTCCCATTTTATATTTGTAGACCCAAATCATGGAGTTCCTAAGTTCAGCCTTTAGCTTTGAAATGATTGCTAAACCTTGTTTCCATTTATGCATAATGAAGATGCGATGGTTCATTATTCAAAATACCCTGCAGAGATGACATTGTCTACTCCCATGCTTGGAAATTATTTCCCATTTATTTTCATGATGATACTTGTGCACTTCAACCTCATGATATAATTAATCATGAATGATTGACAAAAAAATACCAAGGTTATCAAGTTTTTTGAGATCCCTGATGGCCCCCTCCCAATGGACCACCTGTGGGAGCTATCCTTGTCATCAATGCACCTCATTCTTGACAAGTCATCTCCTTTTGAATAATATCCCTAATGTTTAATGTAATATGACCACCTTGTCACCACACCCTCCAACTTGAAAATTGCTGACCAAGGTTGGCACAAGCATCAACGACCCTGTTTCCCTCTCTGTAAATATGGGAAATCTCTATTCTGGAAAACTTTTGCAAGAGAAATTAAATATCAGTAATGATGTATTTTAGCTTAATTCCCAAATTTGATGCTTTATTAACTACATCTATAACCATTCTAGAGTCTCCTTGTATACTCAAGTTCCTTATTCCTAGGGATATAGCTAAGTTTAACCCCCATAGTAGAGCCATTACTTTAGCATAGTTATTGCTCTGGCATCCAATTCCACCAGCATAGATATCAGATATCCATCCTTTATCATTCCTTAGAATTCCTCTTCCACTAGCTTTACCATCTGACTTGGATGCCCCATCAAAGTTGAGTTTCATCCAGTTAGGCTTTGGGGGGGGTCCATTTAGTATTTAGTCTCTATAGTATATTGGAGTTATTATACCCAGGGATCTAGTTTAAAACCTTCCATTTGGCTACAATTTGGTTTTCAATTTGAGATAGGGGTTTCTTCACAACACAAACATGAGCTATTGTGACACTTTCCATAATGGTCTTAGCAAAGGAGTTAAACACTTGAGATGCATTTCTAGCAGTGTCCCTAAAAATTCTATGGTTGCATTCTTTCCATAAAATCTAGATCAAACATGGTAGAGTTTGCTTCCATAATTCCTTAAGCTAGGGATGTGTGAAGGTTGGATTTCAGCTGAGAATAACTTCTCTAAGGTCAGAATTATAGACCCATTCAATACCAAAGTTGTTAAGTATTGTGACCCATAATTCCTGGGCAAAATCATAGTGGATGAAGAGGTGTGAAACTGATTCCTCTTTTGAACCACACAAGAAACATCTGTTAACTAGTGTAAACCCTCTCTTTTGAAGGTTATCCTGAGTTAGGATTTTGTTATGAGCAGCAGCCCACTAGAACATGTTAATTTTTGGAATAAGTTTGTGATTCCAAACCTTTTTCCATACATCTTTATTCTAAGCTTCAGGAATGCGCAAATGGTAAGCATATATGATAGAAAACTACATAAAGTTTATTAGTTTAGGATGTGCACTTTGAAAGGTTTAATTTCAAATTTATTGCAAAAAGACTCGAATGTTATAAGGCAAAAAATCTAGACCAAAATGGGCATCATAAACACACATTTGAAACAAGATATGTATAACAATGGTTTAGAATTTGGTTTCAAAAGTGACAAGAGATTTGGAATGATTTAGGTATCATAACAATGATCCTTTAAAAAAATGTCATGACAATGGTTTTGTACTAAAAAATCCAAGGCAAATATTTGAGATGAAATAGGAATTGTAATGATGTATCATTTAAATAAGTGACACACAAATGGTTTTGGAACAAATATCTATGGTAAAAGTGAAACAAAAATTAGATAGAGTAACACCTCTTAGGCTGAAGGGGTATGCAAATAATGTAATAGTTTTGGAATTATTTTTATATGAAAATAGAAACAAATAATTTTAGTCTAAAAATACACATATAAATCAAATAAAATAGAAGTAGCACTAATGTATCATCATATATCTAAAACTGACATGGGTGTACATAAATTCTACCAAAGTTTCCATCAATAAACTAATACTTGTGTAGAATTAAGTACTAACCCAAAAATTAAAATATAGGTGTAGTTAGAGTTTTATGCCCCCTATCTCTCAAGAATTAATACATGACATGAACTTAGAGTGAGGAACACTTGACATTTATTAAGAAATTTTATAGTAAGTGAGGTTGACTAAAAATATAGAAATATCAAACCCACTAAAAGGTCCTAAGTGTGGCTAACACAAGGGCACAATCACGTCAATTGGGTTCATACCTATTAACTTATGATGCAAGGGTCTATTCCTTTGCATATCCACTCCAAATATGTACTGCTTAGTAGAGTCTAATGTTTAGTAAGACCTGACTTAGGTTTTCATTAATATTAGAGATGCTAGCCACTCATCCCACTGGCAATCTTAGTATCAAGTGACCAATTTATATACCCCACCATCAACTAGGGTTGGTATGATGCTAAGAGATGAAATCCTAGGTCAACTCATCCCTAGAGAACTTATGAGGGAGAAAAAGCCACCTACCCACAATCAAAATGAAATAAAATAAATTATAAAGAATTTAGAGGTTATTTTTGGGTTACCCAAGTAACTTGGAGCTTGGGGAGAGCATACGTGAGATTATTTTCAATAAGACTAGGCAAACAAGGCAATAAACTAAGAACTTCTGGTCTCTCGAGTTCCCTAAAAGGGATTGGGGGAGAACATACAAATAATAGTTTGTAATTTTACACAAACAAAGAAATCTAACTATGAACTTAAAAATTTTGCTAGTAACAAACAATAAACATAAAGTGAAAATTCTCTTAAGAGCTCTAACTAAAATGTATTTTCTTTTTAATAGCCCAAAATGGAAGTTTGATTGGAATTTTTACACCTTTTCATTGTTTTCACTTATTAAAAATTCAAAAACTAAAATAAAAATGTGATTAAGTGGATTTTAAGCATTAAAAAAATGTGTATGTGAGATTTTAAAATGTTTATGTTCTTTACAATTGTGTATAACTATGGCTCTAACCACTTCTAATTTTTCTAGGGGCATATTTATTAAGCCTCTATCACTCCACCTTAGGTAATAAAAATTTTTAGGGGGTTTTCTTGTCTATAATAAAAATGTTGAGTAAAAACCCAATCCATTTTGAGCTCTTAGGTTTTTGAAAAAACATGGAGCAAGACCACCGTTTAGTAGGGTAAAACCATTATTTTTCTACAAACATAGACATAGAGAAAATATTTGTCAAAGCCACCATTTAGTAGGGTAAATATTTCAGTTATCTCAGACAAAGATACCCAAATAAACTATAAAATAGGCAAACAAAGTGTAAGTTTACCTAGCGAAGACACTGTTCAACATGGCCAAATTTACTGATTTTGTAGAGCAAAACCACCATTTAGTAGGTCAAAGTTAGCATTACAAAGATACCTTTCTACATAAATAAATATTGTAAATAAAGATGGGACTAGTGAATAACCTATACATAGGGAGAAGCCATTGATAACTCAAAAAATAGAATGACTTATATTTCAAGGCTAAAACTCTAAATTTGATGAAAAAATGCATTTGTTAATAAAACTAAGGTTAACATATCCTTCTCCTTATCCATATGGGATACATGGTCCTAATGAGTGTGGCATTATATAACTTAGGTATTCAAAGACTAAACTAAATGTATATTGGTCCCTTGTTATTCCAAATGATAAAAATTAAGCATAATAATACACTAGGACTACACACTCTTATCTAAGAAATAGAGAGAGCATAACATAATAATCAAGATAAAAAAAATAGAGATAAAGACAATATAAATTTCTTACCTCATTTTTCAAATTAGATGCTTACTTATTGTCACAAGGTTATTTGTGTTTGGCCTGTGATGATTTGAATCTTCTAACAATGCTCTTCCATGGTGGAAACATCTCTTTAGTAGTCACTTGTGGCTTGGTGTGAAGCTTGGCATAAATTGGGTATTATAACACTACTATTAAAGGCTTCAAGAAGGTATTATAGTAGAATAACCTTATATACAAAATCTTGTTGGCACGTGGTGTTGGAAATTGTATTTATAGCTCAAATAACTAAATCTAACCCTAGGGAGGTTAGGTTAAATTCTAATTTTGATTGAATCTAAATTAACCTAGGTTGAGTTAGGCTAACCCTAGGTCAGGTCAAATTACTCATGAAATATTAACACCTTAGTTTTAGATATTTGTGAGGGATGACAGCTCAATTTACATATTTATGAGGTGTGACTCATAATTTTTGGAATATTTAGGAAGTAATAAATCACTTTATTAGCTCTTTTGACCTTTTGACTTCATATTTGTCTAAAAATTCCTTTTTTGGTAAATGAAATTTACTAATTTGGTTTGGAATTTTTATTTAAGTTAATTAAGTTTTACTATGTAATTAATCTTTCTTAGTTATTTTTTGATTCTGGAAATTGTTTTAAATGCTTTAAATTAGTATTTTAACAAGCCAAAAGTGTCAAATTACTAGGTTATAATTTTACTAGGGTTAAAACTATAATATGCTTTTGGTGCATATAGGGTAATATACCAAATAAACTAGTCTCATCATGTTTTTAGGCACTTAAATCACTCACATAAATGAATTTATGCAATTTAGGTGATTTCGAGGCTTAAAATGTGTCATTTTCTAAAAATTGAACTAAATCCTAGTTTAGGCACAAAAGTGGTCAATACTAAGTGTCTACAAGTACAACTAATCTATATATGGAAATGAAAAATAAGTAATGTAATTAGTTGATTCTAATGTTAAAATATTACTAGATCTAGAACAAGTAAAAGGTAGACTAGAATATGATTCTAGAATATTAGCATGGTTTTGGATTAAGTGCCTTTGGATCTTTAGACACTTGCATCAGCCTAATATGATTACATCAATGCTATTATCTAGGTTCTATGTAGGTATCTTATATATAATATCTATTGGAAAAGGATGTAACCACCTAGATGCTTTTGGATTTTTATTTACCTTTGCTCTAGTGCATTTAGATCTAGGTCATGGATAGTCACTCCTCATGAAATGTCAAATCTCTAGTTCTTCATCTTTGTGGTGACCTTGGAAAAAAGGGTTATTAGGAAAATGGTGTTAATATAACCCAAAATACCCCTCTATCAGTGATCACTACCTACATAGATAATACTTTAAAGAGGGCCTTAGACTGATGTAGTTCTCCCCTATGTGTTGGATTGTGTGTGAATCATGTAATATGTGATAAGAAAATACAATAGTGACCTAACTTGTAACTTGGAAAATATATCTCTTGGGATACTCCTTCAACAATTTAGACCTATAGATGTGATGTTCCTATGACTGATATTAAAATAAGATAAAATAGGTAAGCTTTTCTTTATTGATTGCTTCATTGAATGCTTTGGTAGGTTACCTTGGTCTATGCTAGGTCTTGTATCTTAGGGATGAATGAGGGTTAATTTTATATTTATGTCAAATCCCTTTGGATAAGTATCTTTCATTATATCACTTAGGTCAACCATTACTATATGGTTCATCTTAAAAATATATGACTTTAGGGCATTGAACACTTGTATCAGGTTAGTACACTAGCATCAATGTAGGTGATTATCTTAGATGTTAGTGTCTAGGGAGTAGGAAAGTAGGTATACGATCAAAAGTTTTAGAGGTAGAATATAAGTAAATTTTAAACATTATAGGTAAGATAAAATTCCTATGTCATTAACATAAGACTATTTAGACTAAGAGATAGGCTAAGGGGCACAAGATAGAGTAGATGTGATACTTGTAGAAGCAAGAAAGATCTAGAACTAAGAAGAAAAACTAAGGTCCTAGTTTTCCAAGAGTACAAAATTGAGGTGATATATAATCCATAAATATCACCTATAATTATAGTTAAGTATAATATTTATGAGTTATTATAGATTCATCATCACAATAATAAACAACTCAAGATTTGAATCTAATGATTCTTAATTATAAGGATAATAAACAAGAGTAATCTCTTCTTAACCCCTATAATAAAATTAAAGATGAGCTAACAAAATATAGTGATAGTGATGGGGATCTATATTTATAAGTCTTATTTGAACTAAAGTAAGAAATAGACCTAACCAATGTCTAAAGCACAAAACAAGCTAAAGAGCAAAGACTGCACAATGTAAACATTTTAGAATAAGAAAGGGAATGAACTCTATGAGAGGAAATACCTAGTGGATATAAAAAAATTATATCAAGAACCATTGAATAATATTGAATAAAATATAGGAATAGATTTTGTATCAAAAATTACAATTGTAGGAGACTACTAAGTGCAAAATGATATTTTAGAGGCATTGTAGCCACTAAGAGATTATCAAGATGTCTTTTTGACTAAACTCATAAATGTCAAAGGTGTAGATCCATCATTGAGGGAGATGTAAATTGAATTGAAAATTTTTGTTATACCCATTAAAAAGTGCCCATAAAAATTAAATCATAACATGAAGATGAATGTGAAGGTTAAGCTAGATTGCATGTAAGAAGAAAAGATCATTTATTCAGTAGGAAAGGTAGATTTATATTAGTCATATGCTTGTGTAGTCAAATAATTCTTTTGAGATTTGGTTCTATGGAAATTATCTTTATTTTAATGATGCATACATTAATGATCCATTTACAATACCAATCATAAATTAGGTTCTCAAATCAGTCATAGGCCATGAGGTGTAGTTGTTCATAAATGGATTCAGTAGATACCATCAAATTCCTATTTTAGAGGAAGACTAGGCTAAAAAAAACTTTTGAAATAGAATGGGGTTCATTCACATATAAGGCAATGCCCTTTGGTCTTAATAATTCTATATTAGTTTTCTATAGGGCTATGATAACTACATTTAAATATTTTATTCATGATTTTTTGGAAGCCTATTTAGATAATTGCATTATCTTCTCTTTATTTAGAGAGCATATGTCTAAGATGTATTTAATTCTATGATGGTGTCGAGCCCTAAAAATTATATTAAATCTAAATAAATGCTTAATTTTACACCTTCCAGTGTTATACTAGGTCATATCATATGCAATGATGGAATACTAGTTGACCAAGCTAAAATTGTAAAAATAATGGGAATGCCACCTCTAACTAGTTCCATAGAGGTGTGAGCCTTTCTAGGTCATATGATATATTATAAAAAAATTATCAAGGGATACACATCCATATCTACACTTTTGGAAAATCTAGTACATAAATATACAACGTTTGAGTAGACACCAAATGTCAAACAACATTTATTGATCTCAAATAAAGGTTAGTAACAACTCTTATCTTATATTTTTTTTATTAGAAGAATTCATTCCATGTACATGTGGATGTTTCTGATATCACATTAGGATCTATCTTAGCACAAACATGGGATGGTTGATTAGATCATCCTATAAACTTTAAAAGTATGAAACTATCAACTCAAAAAAAATTAAATACAAAGAGAGAAGCCTTAGCTATGAAGTTTATTTTATAGGATTTTAAGAATTATCTTTTAGCCACTCCATTTGAGCCTTTTCCAAATCACCAGACCTTGTGATACCTAGTTAACAAGCCTATGTTGGCTAGATGGATCTTTAGGTGGTTGATGTTATTTAAAAAATCCCAATTTGAAATCAATGTGATGTTAGTTGAAGAGAATGTAGGACCAGATCATTTGAGCAAGCTCTAGAATGGAGATGAACCAAAAGAAATGTAGTATGAATCTTTAGATTGCACTTTTTTAGCCTCTGTGATCCCTGATAATATGGAGGAAATCATGAACTTCCTAAATCAAACAACATGTATTGTGAACTATATTGAAAGGGATAAGAAAAAAATGGTTACATGAACCATTCCTTATAACATCATTAATGTATTCTTGTATAAGAATAGAAAGGATGATGTGCTACATAGAGTAACTTTAGAACATGAGAGATCATAACTTATTTAGTAAGAACATCAAGGAGTTTTAGGAGTTCATTTCACAAGAAAAGTCACTATAAGAAAGATATTATAGAGTAATATTTGGTGGATAAATTTGTTTCAAGATGTGCATCAGGTGGAAAAGCACTACGATGTTGGCCAAATAATGTTAAAATTGAATCATTGAGATGAGATGTCCTTAGTTCCAATGCTAGTAAAACAACCTTTTTAATAAAGGGTTATTAATTTTAAAGGGCCTATAAATCCTCTAATAAAATGAAATCATGTGAGATATATCATTATTGTTACCGACTATTCTATGAAATGGGTTTAATATTCTACAACACCAAGTTATGATGAGAATGATGTTGCTAATCTTTTATATGATAATATTAGAATGAGATTCATATGTTTGATCAAATTGGTTAGTGATAGAGGTGCTCACTTTTTCAACAACACAATCAAGACTCTTACTGAAGACTTCATGATACTACACCACAAAATCTTGGCCTATCATCTATAAATAAATAGGTAAGCTAAGGATTCAAAAAAAGTATTAGGTAAAATGTTGAATAATATATGTAATGTTCAAAGGGATGATTAGGAGAATCACATTCCTATGATTCTTTGGGCATACAAGAAAAATTATAAACATGTGATAGGATTCATTCCATGTCATCTATCTTATGGTCTCAAGGTAATTATGCCTATGGAATACATTGTACCTAGTATATGCATTGTAATGATTATGAGGCTAGGTGATTAGGACTCACTGAAATAAAGATTGATGGATTTGGTCAAGATGGAGGAAAATAGACATAGAACATATTAGATTTATGAGATTAATAAGTTGAGTAAAAATGTGTGGCATAATCATAGCTTGTGATCTAAGGAAGTATATATTGAGTAAGTGGTATTACTCTATGACAATAGATTTAAAGCATTTCCAAAAAAAATATGCATTATATGGAAAGGACCTTATATTGTTCATGATGTTTCATAATAGGGTACAATTTTTTTTTTAATTTTTAAAGGGAACCTTTCTACTAGGGCATATAAATAGATATAAGATTAAGCCTTACCATCATTAATCTCTATCATTCATCATGTCAATGTGAGAGAGTGCTGAGTAAAACCCTGTAGTTAGGATTTTTATTTAATGATGTTTTATTTTCTATTTTGTTTTTTATGTTAGGATGTTTATATAGTGATATCTTTGTGTTTCAACACATCATAATAAAATTTGAATAGTTAATATCATATAGTGTAATTGATATATAGATTATTCCTAAAGGAATGCTAGCTACAAACAAGAATGAAATAAAATATGGTGCTAACAAGACAGGTACAAAAAAAGGAAGGTGAGTGGTCATTCAAAACTATTAATGATAAGAAACTTGAGAGATTGCATATTACCCAAATAAAATTGCATGGTTTAATGATATAATGGTCCATAAATTAAATTATATAGATGAAAGGATGTTACATCACATCATCTACCTACCAAAAAATGGATCAAATAATATGGATGCATAATAATAACTATCATATCAAACAATAGTCAATTAGCATAAATTTTAGAGATAAACTCGTGTATAACCATCTCAATGAATTTAAACTGAATGGATTGATGGATTTGGGTGGAAAAAACTATATAAAATAGGGCATAGATAACACAAAGACATTATACACTTCTACAAACAATATAACTTTATGATCTACATCCAAAATAACAACTTGTGCATATATTTATCACCAGTGCCAAACTAAATGAATAAATTATTAAACTCACTCCACCATAGCAACCATGGATAGGGCATAGCTATTAATTCCACTCATTTATGTCTATGAGGAAATTAAGATTGGTCTCATACTTAGATAAAATAGATATCATGACTTAGATCCCTTTGATTTTATTGATGTGATCAAAGCTACTATGTTTGCCCATGACACATAAGAAACATCATAAATATGAGCACTATCACTTAAACATTCATTGTGAAGCTCTAATGTCAAGTGACTTATAAAATTTCCTAATTTTGAGTAATTAAACAAGGTAATGCTTACTTTACTCAGTTGATATAATGAAGGTTCCATTAATTTGTCTCAAGATGTGATCATATTCATCAAAGTTACAATTGTGGAAAGAGTAATTAGGATTCCAACTCAGGGTAATTCTCTTCTAACCGACCCACCTATCCACTTTGACACTAGATAAAAATACATAAGGGTATCTAGAGGAATCCCCATTGATTTTTTAGAAGATGTTTCATTGTGTAGCCTCTCAGAATACATCATCAAATTATTTTGGCAGACAAAAAACATGTAAAGAAAGTAACCAAAGGAGTCGTGGACATTGCATATTTCATGATACACTTGCATGAAGATTTTAATTGGCTTAGGTTTATAGCCTCTAAACTCATAAAAAACATTGAAAAGATTCTCACTAGCACTTTACATGTATTCTATTACTAATTTTTGATCTTACTATACTTCACATAATATAAATCACTAGAAGGACTAAATAACTATTTTAAATATTTTTGGCATATTTATGTATTAACCAACATTACGTGGATTAAAATAGGGTAGTATTATGAATAATTAGGTAGATTTATCTTATGGTGGATAGAGATCCAAACCATGATTATTTTTCACCCTAGGGTACCTCAAGATGTCATGTAATATCTTTGACAACATGCATCAGTTATAAAGTTACACAATGGCATCCAAATCAAAGTGTATTTATTTCCCAAAACAACTATGACTCCATTATCATTTTTCATCACTAGGTTAGATGTATAGGAAAGTTTTTTGAGATAGAAATCCCTGGTGGCTAAATCATTTCAACCTTTGTGTTTCATACCCACAGGTATGAAACAACCTATGAAACCTTAGCCATAAGATTAACCCCAACCACAATCTCAACTATTGGCACCACCATAGCCAATAATGGCTCCATCACAAATTGATAAGGGAAAGAGGAAGTCACTAATGTGACAAGCCCCACCACCATTGCCTAAAAATAATATATAACACATAAAGTCCTAGTTTGACAATAAACATGTCCCAAAGATAGCAGTCGAATGTAACTTGGTAGAGATAGTAGTTAAAAAATAGGAAGTTCTATAGTCCATGCTCATAGACATTAGAAAAAATGTTTATGAGTAATAAGAAGAGAAAGAATTATTTTTCTAGAAAGTAGTGTGCCCCTACTAGGTGTAAAATTAGGTAAGATAAGACCTATGGGTGGACATCACCCAACCTCCTCCTTCCATTTTAGTTAACACTATAGGTCAAGAATCATCCTAACAATGGTTACAGGTATAAATTTTCTAGGTAGACCTAGTTGTATGATCATCTAATACATAATAAGTACACTTGATGACATTATAAAGTCCACCTATAACCATAATACATTGACTTTAGACACATGTTATTACTCAACCAACTTAGAAAATCAAAGAAATGATGGTGTCTTTCATAGACCCAAAAAGGAGAGTGTATCACAATAAAAACCAAAGTCTCATTAACATTCATAGGTCTATATGGCAAAGAGGACAAATAATATCATCACTCTACCACCAAATTTTATAAATAATATGGTTATAAAAAAGGGGTACTATTATATAATTATTGACGTAGTGGATTTCACCCAGGGGCAGGATGCCTAGCTCCCGCCCTTCCACACGCAATAATGGAAACTCCCCTCTTGCATGTGGGACCGGGGAAGCTGAAGGGGAGAGTCTCTAGATAAGGGCTAGCTCCCTCTAATGTATCATTTAGGCCCTGGTTTCTCCTCCTGCTAACAAACAAAATGGAAAAAGGGGGGGATGAAAAGGGAGAGAGAGAGGCTAAAAACAAAACCTAAGCCTACGAAAAGAAAAGGTGATACACCAAAAAATGGTTGATCTACTCCACCTAAACATACACTTTCCACTAAGAACAAGATCCCATACACTTCATCTGACATGAGAAAACCTTCTACATCAGTGGGTCAGGGGTCCGTGGAGATATAGGGAGGAAATAACTACTAGAGGCATTCTGAGACACACTACAACACCCTATCCACTTCACCTATACTCCTCTATAGACACTTTTGACAGATTTGTAAAAGGAAACTCAAATATACACTAGATATGCTAAAATCATTCTACAAAAGCATTAAGAAAATGACTTAACATAGAATCAAGGCATAGACACATACTAAAGATGCAAAACTCAGAATGGAGGTAAAAATGCTAAGTTCTGATTCAAGGTAATATTCTGGTAGAGCTCTGCCTTACAAGCCTGAGAGATTTTTGGGCAGAGTTTTTCCTTGAGGCTAAGAGCATATTTTTTCTCAAAAGAGAAGTTTACAATATATAGGAAGAGGAAGGGAACTTGGTGCTTCTTAGGAAAGATTTTGGCACCCTTTTCTACAAGTGGCCCATGTGCATTCTGAACCTTAGGAAGAGGAAAGCCACTATTACTGATGTCATTCTTTAGAAAAGCCCTACTAGAACCATGATGTACAATCTCCAAAATTGAATTTAGAATTCAAATATTAATGTAAGAACATGGCCGCACCTCTTTTCTTCAAACAAACTATAGTTTGTCCCCTCATCAATGCCAACTATAGAAAAATAGGTTGCATCGATCATCTATAATAACTCACCTTCCCTTCACCACTTGAATGCTTTGTCATTTCTTCTCTTTGTCTTCTTCCTACTCTTTCAGCCCTTAGGGGTGATCTTCTAGTGGGTCACTGCATTCCTTGAGCTAGTTCCATGATTTGGTGCTCAAGCAGTTCAAAAACAATGGCTACTTCATTGTGTTAAAATTGATGTTCACGTAGCTATCACCCAATGGCTAGTTTGTCTGCTTGCATTTGACGACTTTTAGGATGTCACCGTCCTTAGAAAAAGTCATCAGGTCTTTTGTTTCAGGCTTTTTCCCCACGGGTTTTTTGTTTCAGGCCTTTTCCCATGGAAAAAAAGTTTGTGGGAATTGGTTGCTTTGATTTTTATGTGGGATCTTTGACTTTTTATACACCTTCAGCCCTTTGAAAATCCTTTCCCCAAATTCTTTCAGGCCTTTTGTCTGAAGGAATTCCTTTAGACAAAAAGTCTAAATAAATTCAGAGGCTTGAGTCTTCTTACATCCCTTAAATCTCTTCGGCTCCCTTTGAAACATTCTCTACCCTCCAAAAGGGCTTTTGGATCTTAAACTACCCTTCGGCTATAGGGCACACCCTTGAACCAACCCATTGAACCAAAATTGGTTCAAAAGTTTAATCAATTTAATGGTTTAACCATTGTGCATTGAGCCCATTAAACTAAGCCTTTGAACCGATTTGTTGAACCTCCTTGTTGAACCATCTATTGAATTGAAGTGATTGAACCAAAGCATTGAACTTAAGTGTTAAACCAACTGATTAAACCAATCCGTTGAACCGGTTTAATGGTTTAACATTGTGCACCGATGCCAAGTGAACCAAGCCTTTGAACTTGTCGATGAACCAAATGATTGAACCAATTCGTTGAACCAATTCAATAGTTCAAAAAAGC
The DNA here is from genome assembly GCA_037957365.1 of Torreya grandis. Classification (NCBI taxonomy): domain Eukaryota; kingdom Viridiplantae; phylum Streptophyta; class Pinopsida; order Cupressales; family Taxaceae; genus Torreya; species Torreya grandis. The sequence continues at coordinate 153,108 of JARHVA010005808.1, read as the reverse complement.
TCATTGAGCCCATTGAACTTTGGCATTGAACCATTCATTAAACTTGAGCTACTTGAACTGATGCCATTGAATTGATTGAGTGAACTGAATGATTGAACCATCTATTTGAATCAAGCATTAAACTTGACTGCTTGAACTAGTGGTTAAACCAAGTGCCAATTGAACTGTCGATTGAACCAAGGCTTAAAATTGAAGTGATGAACTTGAAATGATGAACTAAGGCTTGAGCCAAAGCTGATTAAACTACTGATTAAACCAAGGCTTTAAACTAAAGTGATGGTTCAATGGTTTGAAGATGCCAACTTTTCTTGTGATTTTCTTTAGACAAGAGCCTAAAGAAGCCTTGTAAAACTTGGAACTCACTAAACTGATCCTTCATGCACCAAAGGACAAACCTGCAAAGTTTGTAGAAATCCAAAACCTATAGACTCCATAGATTTAGACCTATAGAGTCCATAGATTTAGACCTACAAAGTCTATAGAAATGAACATATTCATGTAAAATTAGGAAATGAAATGGCCTAGAATAGCAGGGATAGAAGGGGACTAATTTTTTGGCCTATTGGGAAAAAATGGTCAACAAATTGGTGATTCCTAGGGGAAGCATGCCTGGTATGCTTAAAGACCAGTTGACTTGTAGTCTAGTCCATTGGGCATAGAGTCAGATGCATCTTGAACAAAGATTAGCAATAGCCCCAAAAGATCTAAGAAACAAACATGAAGCTTTTTACCCCACACGTAAAGGGAAACACACACACAAGGCTAAAAACACTACTTGTGCAAACTGCACTTAGGGAAAGTAGGAAAGAAACTAAAAGCAAACTACTATATATAGCTAACTAGGAATGTTCACCCCCCTCCTGGATCAGAGGGAAAATTTCTTAAGTCCCCAGCTAAATGGAAAGGAGATTTGATGACCTGCTCCTCTTGCCTATCACCTAAGTTGGCTAGTATCCAAGTGGATCAAATTCAAACATGCCTCTAACATACATGTATTCTTCTTGTCCCTGGAGGCTTACTGAATCCTGGTCCTTCATACTGGTGCTCTTCACCAAGAAATCTGTGGCTACTAGATCATCACCATAAGCCCTTTTATATGCACATTCCCTCTATAATGCATCATGGTCTGACTTGTTTCCTTCTACCTCATTGAAAACCCTGTCAAACTCATCCTTTATTTCCTCTTGGCCTTCTTAAAGAAGGGTGATAGTTGTGATGTCTAAAATGGAATCAAAAACTGATTACTCATCCCATATAACATCACCTCTCTATTCAAAGCTTTCTTCTTCAAGGCATTCCTCTAGGAAGATAGACCTCTCCTTTTCCTCCTTGATGATCAGAATCTCTAGATGTTCAAAGGTATTCTCCTGATCCTCCTCCAACTTAGGCTCTTCAGCGTAGTCATCCTCCTCATCAAAGCAATAAGAAATTTCATCAAATAAGGGGGAAGAGAGCTCACCATGCTTTTGTTCCTCCTCATATTACTAGAACATCTTCATATATGCAAGACCTACATCTTCTCCATTGCCGATGGTGTCTTCACAAGAAGTATCAATGATGATTTCTTCTTCCTTGTCGCTCATGATATCCCCTTGGGAAAATACATCTTGGATCTTCTGCTCCTCACTCACCTCTTGTAGAACATGTTCTTCCTTGAGAAGGGGTGAAGTGGGAAAACCATGTGGAAAAAGTAGGCAGTCCTTGAGCTAGAATCAAATGATTCTCCTCCTTCTACTTGGCCAGCACTTCATCTATATTAGATGTGGCCTAATAGCTCTCTTAGAAGTGTGTAGATGGGGTGTGTTCAGACATGGAATGTGTCATTGGGTATGAACCTTCCATCACACATTGGTTGAGAAATCTCTCTTTAGATTCCAAATCTATAATTCTCCTAGCCATATCCTCTTGGAAAAGCCTTTCCTGGAGGTCACCAACATCATCATGAGTAGGAGTAGCCTTAGTTTCTTCAAGGTTTTGAGAAAAAACTTTCTTCTCCTCCTTCTTGCCCCATGATTCTACTATTTTCTCCCAGTTCAAGATCTCAGAATTGAAATTTTGCTCCTGTGAACAAGTAGCAACTGTGTTTTCTCCAAGGTCATGGGGCTTCTCCACAAGGTCTAGAAGTTCTATCTCTTTCATGGAGCAGCCTCATCCTATCCTCTAAATATTCAATTTTCTTGGTTAGGTTATCCTAAAAGACTCTTTCTTAGAGGTCACTTGCATCATCCTCTTCAAGGCTCTGTGATAGTTCTTGGCATTCCTTCCTCCAACTTGGAATCTACACATCATGTTGAAATACTTGGGGAGGTTGAGGAATGCTAAGAAGAGACTATTGATGCACCAGAAGAGTCTCTAGAAGAGTGACGTGCTGGCTCATGATATTCCCCCAATGGAAGATTCACAATATAAGGAATTGATAAAATTGATGTCCATAGGGGGTTGCTCTAATGCCCTTTGATGTTGGAAAGCAAGGTGCATGGGATTAATATTAGATGCATCAGATGAACTGGAGTGAGCGAGTGCTATTTGATAAAAAATATTTAGTGCAAAAGAGGGGGATTTCTTCAAAATAGGAAGGGGTACACAAGGCTGACTACCTTGAATAAATGGATTTATCTATTTTTTACCTTCTCCTCCATGGATTACAAGGCCTGAGCTTGCCTAAACAAACACTCCTCTTTATACATCAGCTCCTACTAATAACTATACTACTCCTCCAGTCTATCAATCTCCATCATCTACTTCTCAAATTCAAGGGACATTTCCCTTATCATCGTAGGGCAACTAGGAGAGCTGCTTGAGGGGATTGCATAAATATCTAGAGCCTAATAATAGTCATATGAAGGAATACAAGGTCCATGATTCTATGTAAGAGAATTATACATATAAAAAGTTATTTTTGATGGCACTAGGCTACTTAACTAGCTGATTCAACTCAGAGTCACCATTGGTGTTGATGTAAAAGCCTCTAAAGGCTGGTCAATTAAAGAACACACCAAAAATTCTTTAACTCTTTGGACACAACTTGTCCTAGTTATTCCCACCGAGCATGCCAAGAACTATTGATGCATTGGATTGTACCCAAGGGCAGGACGCCTAACTCCCATCCTTCCACATGCAACAATGGAAACTCCCCTCTCGCCTATGGGACTAGAAAAGCTAGAGGGGAGAGTCTCTAGATAAGGGCTAGCTCCCTCTAATGTATCATTTAGGCCCTGGTTTCTCTTACTACTAACAAACAAAATGGAAAAAGGGGGGGATGAAAAGGGAGAGAGAGATGCTAAAAATAGAACCTAAGCCTATGAAAAGAAAAGGTGATACACAAAAAAATGGTTGATCTACTCCACCTGAACATACACTTTCCACCAAGAACAAGATCCCATACACTTCATCTGACATGAGAAAACCTTTTGCATTTGTGGGTTAGGGGTCTGTGGAGATACAAGGAGGAAATAACTACTAGAGGCATTCTGAGACACACTGCAGTAGACTATCCACTTCACCTATACTCCTCTAGGGATGCTTCTAACAGACCTATAAAAGGAAACTCAAAAATACACCAAACATGCTAAAATCATTCTGTAAAAGCATTAAAAAAATGACTTAACACAAAATCAAGGCATAGACACATACTAAAGATGCAAAACTCAGAATGGAGGTAAAAATGCTAAGTTTTGATTCAAGGTAAAATTTTGGAAGAGCTCTACCTCATAATCCTGAGAGATTTTTGGTTAGAGTTTTGCCTTAAGGCTGAGAGTAGATTTTTTCTCAAAAGAGGATTTTACAATATATAGGAAGAAGAAGGGAACTTGACACTTCCTGGGAAATATTTTGGCACCCTTTTCCGCAAGTGTCCCATGTGCATTCTAAACCTTGGGAAGAGGAAAGCCAATGTTACTGATGTCATTCTTTAGAAAAGGCTTGCTAGAACCATGATGTACAATCACCAAAATTGACTTTCGCATTCAAACATTAATGTAAGAACATTTTCGTGCCTCTTTTTTGCAAATAGACTACAGTTTGTCCCCTCATCAATGTCAACTATAGAAAAACAAGTCACGCCATTCATCTATAATAACTCACCTTCCCTTCACCACTTGAATGCTTTATCATTTTTTCTCTTTGTCTTCTTCCTACTCTTTCATCCCTTAGGGGTGATCTTTTGGTGGGTCACTGCGTTCCTTGGGCTAGTTCCATGATTTGGCACTCAGGTAGTTCAAAAACAATAGCTACTTCACTATGTTAAAATTGACATTCGTGTAGCCATCATCCAACGACTAGTTTTTCTGCTTAAATTTGATAGCTTTCAAGATGTCACCATCCTCGGCAAAAGTCATCGGGTCTTTTGTTTCAGGGTTTTTCCCTATGGGTTTTCTATTTCGAGCCTTTTCTTGTAGACAAAAAGTCTATGGGAATTAGCTGCTATGACTTTTATATGGGCTCTTTGACTTTTATTGCACCTTTAGCCCTTTGGAAATACTTTCCCCAAATTCCTTCAGGCCTTTTGTCTGAAGGAATTCCTTCAGACAAAAAGTTTGAAGAAATTCAGAGCCTTGAGTCTTCTCACATCCCTTAAATCTCTTCAGCTCCCTTTAAAACATTCTCTGCCCTCCGCAAGGGCTTTTGGATCTTGAACTACCCTTTGGCTGTAGGGCACACCCTTGAACCAAGTTATTGAACCAACCCATTGAACCAAAATTGGTTCAATAGTTCAACAACTACGCATCGAGCCCATTGAACCAAGCCTTTGAACCGATTCGTTGAACCTCCTTGTTGAACTGTCTATTGAACCGAAGTGATTAAACCAAAGTGTTGAACTTAAGTGTTGAACCAAATGATTAAACCAATCCATTGAACCGGTTCAATGGTTCAATTCTATGCACCAATGCCAAGTGAACCAAGCCTTTAAACTTGTTGATGAACCAAATGATTGGACCAATTCATTAAACTAGTTCAACAGTTCAATGAAGTGCACTAAGCCCATTAAACTTTGGCATTGAACAATTCATTAAATTAAAGCCACTTAAACTAATGCCGTTGAATTGACTGAGTGAATCGAATGATTGAACCATCCATTTGAACTGAGCATTGAACTTGACTGCTTGAACCTGTGGTTGAACCAAGTGGCGATTGAATTGTCAATTGAACTAAGGCTTAAAATTGAAGTGATGAACTTGAAATTATGAACTAAGGCTTGAACCAAAGTCGATTGAACTACCGATTGAACTAAGGCTTTGAAATGAAGTGATGGTTCAATGGTTTGAAGATGCCAAATTTTCTTGTGATTTTCTTTAGATAAGAGCCTGAAAAAGCCTTGTAAAAGCCAAAACTCATTGAATTGATCCTTCATGTGCCAAAGGACAAACCTGTAGAGTCTGTAGAAATCCAAAACCTATAGAGTCCATAGATTTCGACCTGTAGAGTCCATAGAAATGAATAGATTCATGCAAAATCAGGAAATGAAATGGCCTAGAATAGCAGGGATAGAGGGGGACCAATTTTTTGGCATATTAGGAAAAAAATGGTCAACAATAATCATCCGCTTTAGAATATTTAAAGTTAGTTATAGTGATGGAGACATCCACCCCCATGGAAGAGCCTAAAGAGACCAATTTCTGATAGTTGAAGGCACAACATAAAGCTACATATGATTGAGAGGATCTAAAAAGGTGAAAAAGGAGGCTATGAGGAAGGAAAAGGAAGAGAATAAGAAAAAGAAGCAAGAATCAAAGCATAAGGCTATATAGGAAAAGGAACAATGTAAATAATAAGATGTAGATAAGGAATATAGGTAAAAATTGAAAGAAGCAGATGATCAAAAGAAAAAATTAAAGAAATAGAGGCTAAAACTAAAAAGGCTTAAGAAGAAAAGTCTTACACAAAAAGAGTTGAGGAACCAAAGGGAAAAAAGAAATAATAATAAGAATCAAAAGGAAAAATTAAGAAGCACATGCTTTGCAACAAAAGAAAGAGGAAGTAACGACACTTAGAAATGCTCAAAATGAGGAAAAATCTAAGTGAGAGGTTGAGGAGAGAGAATCCAAAGATAAATACAAGGCTATAGCTAAAGCTAAAGCCAAGGTAGATAACCAAGCCAAGGATGAAAGTGATGCTAAATCCAAAGCTAATGCAAAGGTTAAGGATAAGGCTCAAGTGGATGCCAAAGCCAAGGTTATGGTAGAAGTTAAGGCAAAGGCTGAAGTGGAATCCAAAGATAAATTAGAGGTAGAATCTAAGGTTAAGGCTGATTCCAAATCTAAATCTAAAGTGTAAACATAGGCAAAAACCAAGGAAAAAGTATAGGTCACAAAGTAAAAGGAACTTATGTTATAAAGAAGTGCACAAATGGAGGATTTTTAGATAAGACCCTAAATGACTAACCAATGGCTATGGAATTTTCCCACATCATCCACCAAATGTACAACATTTTATATTCTTTTGGAATAGTTCACAATGGCCCCTATAAATACTATGATAACATCCATTGATTTGGTTATGAGTGTGCAATAAATGTCTTTGAATGTTTCTAAACTTCCACTAATCAAAAAAATTGAAGGTGTAATTGCTTTCCAAGAATCAATAACACATAAGGCTTCAACCTTGGAGTAGAAAGTCTTATGTTAGTGAGAGGAGAATGCGTATCTAAGCCTTCAGCTCACCAATGTACACCAACTGATTGAAAATAATTTCCTACACTGGTTACCCCAGTTTGAGTTAACTAGGTTAAGTCTAAAGAAAAATAGTTCATAGCTCTATTATTGCTAATAATAAAAGAATAGCTTGTTGCACACAAGTTGCAAACTTTATTAGATCAAGGGAAAAAATCAAATAAAAAATATAGGTGATCTACAAGCTCTTGGAGAAGTATGAATAGGATATGGATATAGTTTTGCTTCAAGACAAATAGATAACATAGGGTATGTCGAATTATGATTAATAACTTAACAAGTCATTATCTATAATCAAACTAGACTTTGACAAGGTAGACAAAGCTAAAGTTGTGATGGAAGATCATATAGCTACCTATGCATCTTTGAAAAATGCACTCAAGTATTTGTTTGATTCAAGTGATAATTCTATGTAAAAACTATATCCCTAAAAAAATAACATTTTGTACAGTTCATTCATTGGCATTTAAATGTAGAGGCATGCAAACTAGCTATAGGAGCTATCCCAAGACATCTAGATCAACATGTCAAATTCTAGGTTACTCATCACCATTTCATAAGAGGAATATATTTCAAACTTGATGGTGACTCAAGTATCATTGTGGATAATAATCAATATGGTGTGGGAAGTGATGACTGATTGGAAAATACTAAATCAAGATTTATCTCAGCTTGATCCATTCATTACACAATTTGTTAACAAGCTACAATTTATTACTCCATAATAAATGTAATAAATGATTAGATAAAATAATATTTCCATAAACTCACATCTAGCCATCCAAAAACCATAAAATCCTCTACCAACAAATTCTATATAATCAAGTGCTTTACCCACTATTATAGTAAATCTTTCATAATAGTAACCTACTACACATCCATCCCATAACATATAACTACTAACCTAGTGGGTATTGCACATTTCCATTTTTTTAATTCTCACAAGTTTTGGCATAATTTTTGAGGATGTCCTTAAGTATTATAAGTAGGCCTAGACTAGTTAAAAACCTATAAATGGCATCCATCTAGTTAAGCTAACCTATTTGAAACTCAAAAGGGTAGTAAGCTAGTATGCTACTTAGTTAAAACGTGAAAGGGTAAACAAGTAGTGATCATAGGGGTAAAAAAGGTAAATGGCACTTGGAACAAAAACCATAACTTTTATTTTTGGTTCAATTCCTTAGCTAAAGATTTAAATCAAGATCCCTTAATGTAACTTTGTCTTGGGACAAAACATTTGTTTAAGTCTGGAAAACTATTAGGTGTTAAACATGGCTATCAAAATCATAGATTATAATTGTTGGACATATGTTCAACATTCACCAATTTGTCTTTTGCATAATATTTTTGTATGTATTAAACCTTTGTAAGCATAGTAATAGACTTCAGAATGTGAAGAGTACTTTTTTTTAGGCATAATAAAAGGATAGAATATGAATATACAACACTTTTTAAAACTATCTATGTAGCAATAAATTATATTTAGATATGGTTATGATGTGATAAAGATTAATACATATTTTTTTGAAATAATTTTCCTATGTATCTTTTATTATTGTTATGTGTGGAGTGAATACTCTATTTAATTTAATCTATTAATCATATGATTTTATATTGACACTTTAGATTCTAATAAGTCTGCATTTCTTTACACACTCTATCTATTTTACCTATTAATGAATATATTAAATTTAAATTTATAAATGTTTCTTACTCTTATTACTTCATGTGTAAGATATTCCTATATTAACATGTTTTGAAGGGTGTTCCAAAAAACTCTAATAACATCTAGAGGTGGGGTAATTATCAGGGGAAGAGATCTCTAAACCTAGGCACGTAAGAGGGTGAGGTCATGCACAATGCATGGGCATGAACTTATTATAATCCATCGTCTCATTGATTAGGTTGTGTGTTATAACATGGATAAAATAACACTTGAGATCTGACTCAACAACTCTATCAGCCTTGGTGGGAGAGAAATTAAGAGTGTCGATACCATGATGGGATAATCATGATAAAGAGTGAGGATCTAAAATTATGGAAACATCTCTAAAGAGGTATATAAAGAGTGAAGATATATATTTATGCCTAGAAGAAGAGGGAGGTGTTGAAGAATACACAATAGGTGTAAGAGGAGTGAACACTAATCTATACTCATCAGGGTCAAACTATTCTTTTTTGAGAAAGTAAAATTTAGAAGTGGGAACCTTGGGTAAACCCATAGGGACCTATAAGGAGGCAACCAAAGCCTCATAAGAAGGATTTGTATTAGCATAAAGTAATGCCCAAGGATCTGGGTTCACCTCTAAGGTGTAAACCTCACCTTCATGTATAAATTGGACCACATGAAATGTTACCAACACCATGGATCATATAGTAACAAGCCAAGGATAACCAAGAATTATGTTATATGAGATATCTAGGTCTAACACAAAAAACTTGACCTTGACTATCTTGGGTCCAAACATAACACAAAGCTTCAAGTTTTCCACTAGTGTGATTATATCATTATTGAAACAAACATAATTATGGAAAGCATCATAAATCATCCTAAAATTAATACCCAAGTCATCAAACATCTATAAATACATGATATTCAATGTAGCTCCCTCATCAATGATGTATCTCTTAATGCAATAATCATCTAGGTCTCAATGTAGAGTGGGAACCTAACCCTCTTTATGTGAATAAAAGTGTCTAGAAAAAAGGTGGGGTCAAAGAACAATGTAGGAAAATGAGGGTGATCGAGGACATTGGAGTTGGAAAAAACCTCCACATCTTCCTATATAAAACCTTCATGAGAAACACCAAGCTCATCATAGATGAGTCCCATTTTCTCAAGGAAAAGGTGAATAAGGTATTTAATGTCCCCTTTAGGGCATATTTTAAAAATATGAAAATCAAACACAAACCCTAACACTAATAATAGATTTTTTTAATTTTTTTATCAAAACCTAATAAAAATTCAAAAGTATAGAAACATGAAACTAGGGAACAAATTAAAATATTTTAACATTAAATAATTTCCAAAAATTATAGAATAATTACAACCACCAACACCTCTTCAAATCTATTTTTTAACATGCACAAATAGGTCTAATAATTCACATATAAATACCACTTATTTATTTAATGAACAAAATATTAGAATATTAGAAATATACCTCAAAAACATGAATATTAGCTTCTCAAATTGGTTCAAAACCGTTGGAAAGTCCCTCCAAGTGTGTCATTAACCTAAAAAGGGCCTTCAAGGTGATTCACCACCATCCAAAAGTGTCTTTAATAGCTAAGCTTCACCCATAAAATCCTATAAATTATTGCACTCCACAAATGATTCCCTAGAAATCCATCAACTATTCAAATATTCCTTTTATAACCTATAAAATGAAGATATCCAAATGAGGTTAAGGCTTTACATCCTTATCTTTAGGTTTATAGTGAAGGTTGTCATCTTCAATGGAAATAAGCCAAGCATTTCATGTTCAAAATCAAAAAATGAATTCATAAACATAACATGAGCCTTCAAAAATAACCTCATTCCACTTTTTATATCCTTTCCCTCCAATGTACTTTCTAAATTAAGGACATAATTATATCAAATTGGAGGAGTCCCCTTCATTATTAAAAATTAGAATAGAAAGGAGTTGTTGACATATTCACTTTTGGCAACTAAGACATACTATTAATTTTATTTAAAGTATTTAAAAATAATTTTTATTTTAATAATAATATTATTTTATTTATTGAAAAGGGTAAAATATAGTCCACCTTTCCCAAATTTTCTTTCCATTAATAAAATGCAAGCCCATTTTCTATTATCTATGAAATACCTAAATCCCACTTCAATATTGGGAACTTGCAACCCTAAACACTTACATCATGAATATGGCCTTGAGCTTCATTGGGTCCTATATTATTATTGTGGGCTAAAAACAAGCTCATCTACCCTTAATCCTACTTTTTACATGTCATGAACATTGTACTTTCCTTGGACATATGTAAACTATGCACTCTTTGACTCATAAGAGTCTCTTTATCATGACTCATATGGGTTGTTCCTAAACTTGCACAATGAACAAACATGCCAATGAAATCAATAAATCTCCACACCACTCCTTTAACCACTTCACCATGCCTTATAGGCAATTTTTTCAAATCTCCTCCCCTAATTTCATCTTATTCATAGTTTTCATTCATGTGATGGACTTTCAAAGGTCCATTTTTTTTGTCCCAAACATGGCTTTACATACATTGTTGCATTTTATCACTCATAATCAACATTGTGGTGGTTGTAAACTCTTCCATAATAGTTATAAATAATCCCTCATTGATGGTAGGTAGAACATACTTCCACCTTATGACTAAAAATACTATTGTGACTTATAAAAACTATTAAGGATCTAGTTCTATTGCATATAGAAATAAAAATAATAGGACAACAACTATCATATTTTAATTTCTTCAAAAAATTCAGAAATGGTAATGATATAGGGGATGGAATCAGCCATATAATAACTAAAAAATCCTTATTTTATCCCCAAAGGTAACTCAAATCCAAAAATTTCATGTACAAGAAATTTTGAACTTGTATGGAAGGACATATGTGCCCTTTTCCACTCAAAGTGTTCATCACTCTATTAATTTTCACTAAGTTGTCCATGAAAACAATAAATATAAAATGGCCCATTATGAAACAACAAACCTAAAATATAGCTTTTATTTTCTTACCTTGTGATGGAATCCAATTTTTTACTTATTTTTTTAGATTTAGAACTATGAGCTCTTGAGGGACTTACTTTGGCACAACCATCCTTGTGTTTATCAAAAACCATACATGTTTCTACTGAAGGTTCTCCACTTTCTAATTGCATGGTGGATTCCTTTATGCACTACTCACTAACTTCTTTCAGATCTAAATTATCTTGTTCCTTGATTTCCTCTTTAGAATTCTCATGAGGGTTTGAATTTCCATCATTTTCATTTTAAATTAGTTGTAACTAAGATTTTTAATCATCTCCCTTCTTACCATTTGGAAAATAATTTTATCTTCCTTTCTCAAGGGATATTAAAGATCTTTTAGATTATTCCTTGGTTTATGACCAACTTTAGAACCATACTTTCCTTTATTCAATGCCAAAAAATCTACAAGTCTCATTTCTTCTCTAATTATTGGTGGAAAAGTCATATATTTCTCATAGTTCGTGGCCACATCATTTTGAATAGAAATCTGATCCTCCCTTTTTGTAATGACTTCCTCCCTATAAAGTAAGTTTGGTTGATTATGCCTTCATGTAGATCTAACCATCACCTTAGGTGGAGGGGGAGGGTTATGTATGTACTTAAATTCCTACCTTCACCATTGTGTGTCTTGATTCCATTCATATCCTTCATGGTTTGGATGAATTTAGCCATCATTTATGTCAATCACTCTTGATTTTGGGTGGATCTTTCAAAACTAACCCTATTTGGGTCATCTATGCTACTCTACCTTGGTTCTTCCATGTTTCCCTTTCATCATACCTCACTTCCCAATCACTATTTGGAATGAAGCCAACTCAAACCTCAATAAATATCCAATAATTTGGCTCCAATACCACTATAATGTCCCCTTTAGGGCATATTTTACATATCTAAAAATCAACCACAAACCCTAACACCAATAATATAAATTTATATTTTTTATCAAATCCTAACAAAAATTAAGAATTATGGAAATACAAAACTAGGACACAAATTGCAATATTTTACCATTAAATTATTACCAAAACTTCTAGATTAATTATATCCACCAACACCTCTTTAAATCTAATTTTTAGCATCCATAAAAGGTCTAAAAATTTAGAAATAAATAATAGTTATTTATTTGATGAAAAAAATATCAAATTATAATAAATATACCCTAAAAACATGTAAATTGGCTTTCCAAATTGTGTCTTCACCCTTAAAAAATACATCCAAGCAAGTTTCTAACCTACAAATTGCCTTCAAAGTGTCTCACCACCCTCCAAAAGGGTCTTCAAAAGATACACTTTGCCCATATAACCCTGTAAACTACTATGTTGCATAAATGATACCATAAAAATCCACCAACTACTCAAATGAAGTTAAGGGTTTCCATCTTTAACATCAGGTTTCTAGTGAAGGTTTTCATCTTCAATGGATTTAAGCCAAGTATCTCATGTTCAAACTTAAAATTCAATTCATAAACATAACATAGGCCTTCAAAAATAATCTCTTTATCCTTTATATCCTTTCCCTTTGATAAAATTTCTAAATTAAGGAAAAAATAATGTAAAATTATAGGAGTCCCATTCTTTATTATAAATTTAAATAGAAAGGTGATCCGAGCAACAATTCAGATGACAATTCTGGTGATGGGTCCACCCCAATTGATGATGAAACTTCTGGGAGCCATAACTTTTGCACCGTAGTTCCAATTGACTCACCGTTTGAACCATTGGATAGATTATAATGAGGGAAACATCATGAGATGGCATGGATATCTTCTTGATGAATTTTTACCCCCTAAAACCCAATGGAAGTGTCCCAAATTTCAATTTTAGTAGTGTAGTCTAAAATAGTAAGTTTCTAAAAATAGTAATTCCTCGAATTCTATATTGTTGTAAATTGTGGAAGTCAAACCAAATCATCTCCCTCAATATTGGCGACCTTAAAAATCCTCCCCACACCCTAAAAAAATGTATAAATGAAGATTTAACATGAAATGGAAATTAGACATCTCTTCTCAGAGATAAGCATATATTTGGGTCTGCAAATTTGATCAATAAAACATCTCTTCTTAGAGATAGAATTATTTGAATTTTTTTGTTCTTGTTTCTTGAATTATCTTTCAACCAAAGATTTTGAGTTTTGGATCAAAAGTATTTTTTTACATATTCACTTTTGGAAACTAAGGCATATTATTAATTTTATTTAAAGTATTTAAAAATAAATTTTATTTTAATAATTTTTTTATTTTATTTTTATAAAAGGGGACATTACAAGGCCCTAGATGGTTAGGATAATAAAAATGGATTGTATGTCATATATAATATAATAATGATGTTGTCTAGATTGGGATGGATATTATTCCAAAAGTCAAACCTGACTTTGGGGGTTCTCATTCCCATGGTTGGATCTATAGGCCCCACACTGCTAGTCTCTCTAATGGGGTTGGCTATCCAACATGAGTGCATGTTTATAAAGCACTTATACCCAATAAAGGATATTAAAATAGAAATAATGACCTTGTTACTCTCATTATTAGGCTTCAATTTTAGGTTAGATGAAGAAGAGCAACTAGAAGAGGTGGAAGAACAAGAAGTAGAGTGATGAGCCTTGGACTTTGATTTATTCTTCTTATTCTTTGTCTTATTTTCCTTGTCATGTTAAACAAGAGGCTCATTAAACAAATTCAACTTGTGATTAGGTTTCTAAGGTCGATAGCTCTTATGGGTAGATTAGTTATAGGAACTAGACTTATGGGAAATGCATTCTTTGTTAAATGGCCCTTCATCTAGTGAAATTTATAAAAACTAGTGGCATCATAGGGATACATTACGTGCTACCATCCTACATTATTTTCAAGGGTTTTATTTTAGTTGGCCTCTTACTTATATCATTGACCTCACAACCATCCTTATTATATTTCTTCTCAGTGGGAGAATTAGTGACATCATCACTAGTTACCTTATGGTTATGATGGTGTAAGGAGGATGAATTTTGAGTTAGTACAGGTTAAATGCCTAATTGCACCTTAGAAACCTTGATATTTAGACACTTATTAACTACTTCATCATAATAGGTGGGTTTATTATTGAGTAAATTAAGATAAACTTCCTACCTCAATGCTTACATGAACATATCATAGAGTTGATCATCTGAGAACCTTATCCTGCACATATGGACAACTAATGCCACCTACACATGAATTAAAATTTAAAATAACAATTTTATTGAACAATAGATGTGAGTAATTATATGTCAATTTTAAATGGTCAGAAGACATCAAAGTATTAGAGGAAGTCATCTAAAAGCAATTAGAAACTAGAAAGAGATTTTGGCAATGAATTTTTAAACCAAAAAAGAGATTCAACACATAGGGAATAAGTAAAGATCTTTAAAAACATGTTTTGATCATGTTCTCAATTAAATACACCATCATGAATGTTATCATATGCTCAATGAGACTAGGGTCTTGAGTCCCATTAAACTTGGGTAATTCAAGGATTGGATTAGGAAGGGGAATAACATACACCTAAGGGGATAGAGTACTTCTATAGATATCTTCATAGGTATGGTTGATATCAAGTTGGATATTATCTCCTTGGTTAGGCCTATAGGGGTTATGATGTTACCTATGTAATTAAAGGTCATCATGATTATGGTCATACATGAGATGGTGTTGAGGTGACTCTCAATATGGGGGATGTTAATTTTGGATCAGGAATCTAAAATAGTTTATTCGAATAATTAGTGAATAAAATCCAAATAATATTGTGAATATAACATCCTAAGCCTAATCCTTAGGGTAATAAGTCTAAACAATAAGTAGAATCAAGTAACAAATAATTATATTCTTTATAACTTCATTGAAGACTCCTCTTTCTTCCTAGTTCAAAGAGGCTTGCATTCAAATTGTAAAGCTAGAGGTATTTGGAAATGTTGAATCCTTGCATGGACAACATTTCCCCTTGTCTATTACTATCTTGGCTTAGAAAATGGACTAAATAATTGAATCTCTAGTATGATTTTGGCATGATAAGTTTACATAAAGAGAGCTTATCTAAAATGGAAGCGAATGCCTCAATTTATAGAATTTTGGTTTGAATGGTGATAATCCATCTCATCTCCAAATTGAGGGTGCATAATGAACCCTTAAATTCAATATTTCACATATGAGATGTGTAAGAACACCATTTAAGGCCTTTTTTGAGTGTGGAATTAAGTCTTGAAAGAAAAGTGAGATGACTGGTCCTTTTGGAGTGTGGAATGAAATATTGAAAGAAAAGTGGGGAGTGTGTAAGAGGCATATAAGAGGTTTAATAAAGTATGTAAGTGGACATGTCATAATCCACCTTACCCATAATCCACTCCATTCTATTTAATTGCCCATTATGATGTCACTAAAGTGAGGTAATAATGCAAGTTTACTTTAGAAAAATAGAAATTTCTAAAATCCATGTAATGTTGTATTGAAAAAAGATGTAGGATAATTAATCAAGGTGATTAATTGGAAATTATAAGATTTTTTCACTTTAAATGTTCATATTTCAATCAAATATTCATTTATTTATCCAATATTAACCCTTGGAAAGGGTTTATTCAATTTGATATGTGCTATTGGAATAGGATGGCACATTATGAATGTTACATATGGTATTGGGGTCAAATAAATTGGCATCAGCCAACTTATTGTAGATGTTATAATAGGACTATGCATCACTATAAGCATTTTCCATGTGAGATGATAAATTAGAATCACTCTTGAGATATAATAGGTCACTCCCAAGTGGTTTGTATCCAATACATTTAGTTTTATTATGTTTAGAAATTGATACTATCTCAATAAGTCCTTAGTATTTTTCCCCAAGTTCTTTTCCCTTGTAGGCTTGATTATTAATTATTCTATTTGGAAAAAGATACTTTGTATTTTGGTAATAGGTGGAAAAACCATCATTATATAACCATGAATCATCATCAACTTTGATTTTATATTATTTTTGAAAAGTGGTTTTGAAAAAAAAAACACAGGTCTTTTTTTTATGAGAATCATCCTTTTTGTGCCATTCCATTTTAGTATTTAGGACTTTGGGTCTACCATATGATTTAAGCATATTAATTGGATATATGGAAAACATTACTAATTTTGTATTCCCCAAGGCCATTATATTGAATATTAATATTATTGGATATTATAGTAGGTAGTTTAGGTTAAGTGGAGGCCAAGGTACTTGGATCCACATAATTAGATTTAGGTGGTTGATCAACTATATCCTTGTCCTTCTTGGGGATGAGATCTATGTCAAAGTGATAGTTTTAGATTTCATATTATGCTTCAAATGTTTACATAATTTACATGGCTATGGTTTATTAGGAATATAAAATTATAATATAAAATGGGTAAAATTGATACATTGATGGAGTGTAGAAGGTACAACATGCACTTCATGAATCCATGGTCTCCCAAGGAGAAAATTATAAGATAGTTATAAATAAATAACATGGAATAAATTATCTTGGGTTAGATGCCAAAAAAATAGGTAAAAAAATGGCACCCTAAGATTCCTATTCCTTATTTTCATAAGATTTGATAGTGATGGTATCTACCTAAATATTTACTATTCTATAGACCAAATGTTTGACTAGCTTCAAAGTTACAATATTTAGCCTTGAACCATTATCTATGAGGACTCTTTTAACATTATGCTAGGAAATTATTAATTTTATATAAAGTGTGTTATTATGTAAAGGTCCAAGGGATGACATATCTATTTGATCAAAGGTTAATTGTTGGCAAAAAGCTAGATGACTCACAACTATTTTTAATTTATCAGGTGTAATGTCACTTGGAACCTTGGATTGATTTAGAAGTTCATTAAATATGTTCTTATGGACATTAGATGTATGCAAAATATCTAAATACAAATTTACACTAGTATATTTTGTATTTATTCTAAAATATCATTAGGTTTTTCACTAATATGAGTAATTGTATTAATTTTCTAAGGTAGAGGACATGTTATCACTCCAAGATGCACCCTTTGAAGAAGATATTTCAATTCTCTTCAAGCTTGGGGTAACATGGGATTGGCCTAAAGGCTATGGGTGACCTATAAGAAGACAAAACCTTTAGTTTATGGGGATAGATCCCCTAGTACATCAGCTTAAACTATCTTCCTAAAACCTACTAATGTTGATATGAAAAGAGGTAGAGTGAAAACATGAAAATAAACCTATTCTAGGATACTGATGCACCAATATTTATTTATCCTCTCCTGATTGATTTTAAACAAAACTTTATAAATAAAATGAAAGACTAATGACTAAAAAGGCTTCTTGATGAACTCCTAAACATAACTATTTCATGTTGAGGCTATGTGGAAGGTATAAATATTTAAGGCAATGTAAGGGAAGGCCTTCTTCAGACACTATCAACTATCTCACTCTTTAGTACAACTACCACATTCTAACACATCACATGACCTGTGTAGGATGAAAACATAAAACTAGGTGAAAAAGAGGACCTATAAAGAGAATTAACATCATAATTTTTTAAATTTAACAAACCATAACACACAATACTACTAATAAAGAAGTCTACAACCAATATTGTCTTATTGATTATCAAATTCAATATATAATTTAGCATAGTTTTATTACACCTAGTTGAGGGATGAAAATAAAGGATTTAAGGAGTGAATGTGTGTGTGTGTGTGTGTGTGTGTGTGTGTGTGTGTGTGTGTGAAAGTGAGAGAAATGAATATTGGAGTATAAGTGGAATGAATAGGCCATAATTTTCATCACTCACTCACTCAATAGTTACAAAATCCATTCACACTCTACCATGTGTTGTTTGGGTTGATTAATACCTTAAATGAGCACCTTTGGTATGTTAGAGCCTATTTTTAGCAAGGTTTGAACCATGAAGAGTACATGAACACCACATTTGTTAAATTAAATCTCCTATAATTATTTACTAAGCATTGAAAAGGTCCCATTATCCCTCTTTTATGAAGCATTACGTACCTACATTTTCCTGCATGTTATTCATGTTCAAGAAAATACAAAAGTCCTTCATAATGACCATGGATATTGAGATTCATCAACCCAATGGGGGGAGTTACATATGTTTTATGAATCATCAAATTAATAATGGCCTTATTCACCCATGAGCTTCTTCATTTTGTTGGCTAAGTATGCTTATGGATAAGTAGCCTAGTCTATTGTTCATTCACTATTTCGAGAGTTATGAGAGTTGAACCAGACCTTATAGCTAGTTGAGTGAGATTTATTTACACCTAAAACAACCCATTATATCAATACTTAGTCCTCATAAATAGTTCACATTTGAAACCTTACTCCACTTAAGTGACTAAGCCTCCTTTACTAGCCTCTATAGAATAAAAATTTGGTAAGGATTTATATAAGCATTTATAGGTAGTATTTTATACATTATATGATTTGAGAAGGTGAAATAGGTCTCAATACACACCCTCCATTGATTTTAAACCTCTAACCAAATATTTCAATTGATTTCCTTCCCAAAACCCTATAAATTATAGTTTTTGAAGGTATAGGTACACTATCCATACATACTAGTACCATAGCAAAAGCCTCCTCTTATTGGAATACATGATCTAAGTGTTTACCAGGTGATTCAAATGCATTTATATGTATTATTTCTAAAATATTCCTAATTGGGTCCTTATTAGGGTTTTAAGGAGGTTTAAAAGAGTAATGGACTCTTAGCAATGATTCATATAGGTTAGGGCCTTAAGCTCTAAAATAATTCCACTAATCTCTTATGGAAAAATCCCCCCACATCTCCTAAAGTGATAAACTCTCCATGTAGTATTTTTGTATAGTTGTGAGCTTGTCAATTTGCCTTTCAGGTGAGAAATATGCATTCTAGGTAGTCTTGAGGTGTTTTAAGGCCAAAATGATTAGATTTGACATCTCCCTTGTAAACCAATGTGATTCACACATATAAAATAATATGATGATCATCTTCATGAAGATCTACAATGGAATATGATCCCCTTTTATCCTCTTCACTAACCTATAAGTGACATTGTCTTCATGAAAGTGCTAGATCAATAGGTATGAGTGTAGGGTTTCTAAGTTTTGACCATAAGCTAAAGTTAGGAGGCACCTAGCCACTTCTTCTATCATGTAAATAACCTATGAGGGTCATTAGAGTATCTATGTTGTCTTCACCAAGCCATTTACCTCCATTATATGCATATAGTCTTTCACTTGGACACCTAGGCCTATTTGCAAGAGTTGCCAGTCATGGAGGCCCATATAAGTGTCTAATATGAGATTATTTGAGAACTTTGTGACCTTATCTCTCCTTAGAAACATATGGTATATGAAAATATTTCCAAACCTCTTACTCATAGGCTTAAAATGGATTTATTAGGCTTAATTTGTATAATATATCCCATGTACATGCCAACCAATAGGTCATTTGAGTGTTTTGGAGACATAGGGAGACCATTGGGATTTTATCAAATTCCAATCACCTAATTTTAATTAATTTATAGGTGTATTTCCTTCATCTGGTCTGATCCAAGGTTTAGTAAGGGTTTTGGAGGTCCACCATCTTAATGGTGGTTTATACAATACAAACCTTCAAGCCAAAACTTATTGTTATGGAATTATAGTCTATTGAGCCCTTAATCTCTCCTAAATAGCCTTGGTTTCCATGCAAATTTTTTATAGAGAGATTAAAAAAATATGATGTGTCTCAAACTCTTTGCTAGGTAATTTGTGTAGGTTACCTTCTTAATGTTTATTCATAGAGTTTAGCCCCTAAAGTTTATATACACATAATATTTTTAACTTCTATTCATTATTGACACTTCATATCTTGAAAGAACCTATCGAGTCTCAATCTCTCTTAGTGAATTCCTTAAGGGGTGCACTAAGAAAGGGGTGGGTATACCATCAATGCTTTATAATATTATCATTCCTTTTACCACTTGCCATCCACACTCTAGCCTCCTGAAACCATTAAACCCAAGCTTATTCTTCTTAATTGTACCTATTCCCATCATCTACTATATTTTATCCTTCATTTATTAAATTAAAACCATTTTGAACTATCAGTGTTTCTAGGTTGACCAGGTCGACCTAGTAAATTTTAGGGAATTTTTCTCTCGTTTAGTTTGTTGGCCTCTTGGTTGACATAGAAAAAACCTAGAGAGTTAGCCCTAAAAATGTGCTAGGTTAACTAGGTCGACCTAGCACAACTGATGTTACCAAAAGTTTTTATGGAAAGTTACTAATATATATATAATGTCATTTACCTCCTTTTAAATAATAGAAAATTAAGTGAATAAGTGCAAATTAACATCTTCCTAATGACCATTCTACTTGGGAAATAAAGCTGTAAGGTTCAATACTTTCTTTGGAGTTTTTATCTCATCTTGTGGATAAGTATTTTGGATGCTTAGATAGGTTGTGTAGCCTAGATATGATTTATCATAGCTTTCCTTACATACCATGACAATATCTTGTCAAGAATCTTGGCTAAGGGGAGATTGAGGCATGGTGGGTGCATCTTCAAAGGTAAGTATTCCTAACTTTATTCCTCTTTTTTAAGAGTAGATAGATAATGCATATGTATTCTTCTCTTCCATGTATTAGGATTCTATATATATATATATATATATATATATATATATATATATATATATATATATATATATATATATATGTATGTATGTATGTATGTATGTATGTATGTATGTATGTATGTATGTATGTATTCTATACATGTTTAATTTAGTTGTTTATTTTTTATGTTTTTAACCCCCACGTTGTGCCACAAGATTTGGTGTGCACTAGATTATATTTATTTTTCTTATTATTAGATTAGTGAAATATTAAATCATAGGACTCTTTTAGGGTAGTTATGAAATTGTGTTAGACTATAGGATTTTGAAGCCTATCTCAGATGGTGTGTTATGACAAGTGATCCCCTAATTAGGTCTAGCATATCCTCACATTGGTCATTGTCTCACTTAATAATTATATGCCCCCAATTAGAAGTGTAGGTATGTTCTATCCCATCCAATCCATGATTGATTTATGGATGTGATGAATTTCTAATTACATACATTTTTGTGAACTTAACTTGAATCAAACCCTTACAATATTTATTTCACCTATTTCATTTCTATTCATCATTATTTTTATCATATCTTTATTGTGATAGGTTGACCCTATTGATCCAATTTATTTTTCTCTATGAGTAGGTTTGTAGGAATAGGTAACTAGCTTAACCATTTTGACATAGTACAAGTTTTAGAACTTGTAGATTTATATTCAAACAACTAGATCAACTAAATCAACCTAGTGTCATTTTTTTCCAATTTTTAGACTTCTTGTTTAGTCAACTAGGTCGACCAGGTTGACCTAGTGCATTTTCAACACTTTTTCAGTAGGTTTCTATATTACTTAGTCAACTTGCTCAACCTAGTTTGTAGGTTTTTGATAGTTTTATCCAAGGTTATTGATCAACAATCTTATTATTTTCATCTTCAAACTATTCAAGTGAGTTCTACTCTACATCTTTAGATTTTTATACTTTCCTTTCATAGTTTTTAGTCTTTAAAAACTTTGCCTACACAGTCAATTAGGTCAC
Source organism: Torreya grandis (assembly GCA_037957365.1). Lineage (NCBI taxonomy): Eukaryota > Viridiplantae > Streptophyta > Pinopsida > Cupressales > Taxaceae > Torreya > Torreya grandis. The sequence continues at coordinate 131,064 of JARHVA010005808.1, read as the reverse complement.
CCCTATAGACCTAGTTTTGTGTTCTAAAATAACTAGGTCAACCTGACCAACCTAGTTAATTTTCAAACTTTTCTTTTATATTATAGGTTTGACCTTGTCACCCCTATTCTACATTATTGTCCATGTATTTTCTCAACTATACCTTGTTTCAAAATTGGATTTAACCATATATGTTAATCATATCTTTATTTTAAGATGTTTACATGCTTAGAATAACACACATAGTCTAATCAAGTGGTTTTCAATTAATCATTTAGTTGAACTATCTCTATTCTTTTACACACATGACAAAACCACAAAAAAAATAATAAGCATTTTAACATTTGACTACATAGGCTAACCTACTTGGATTTCATCACCAAGGGGGAAGTTGACTTGATGCTCTAGTTAGGTATTAAGTATGGTTAATGGTATATTTTGGCTAAGCACCTGACACCCTTATCATTACAATGTGTGAAGTGAGGGGGTAGGCCCCAATACCAAGCTTGTATCATCACCACTATAGTCCCTTTCATCCTAAAATTACCTAAAACTCTCGTTAGATTTCTATCTAGTACATTACTTATAGCCAATCTCCCTTTACACTTAAAATCATTATTAATAATCTAATCAAATATTCTAGGTTGACCAAGTAGATAGCTTTACTTTCAAGTTGTTTGTTTACTCTTTGATAAATTATGTGTGCAAAGTCTTATATTAGCTAATGTTGGTGTAAGATTTTTCTTTGTGTGTATCAATTGGATTGGCCAATGTTAATTTAATTGACTATTTTTTTCCCTTTCAGTACTTACTACTTTTGTACATTACTTGCAATTATCTTACTTTAGTTCATATCTTGTTATCAACTTTTATTTCTTCCCTGACTATTGTGCTAGGTTGACCCTATTGACCTAATATATTTTTCAGCCCCTATACAATGTGTTAAGTTTATCTAGTCAACCTAGTGATATTTATAATATCTTTACCTTTTTCTACCAGTAACTATTCACTGAATTGGGTCGATACTGTGGACTTAATATATTTTTACAATCCCTATTTTATACTAGGTCAACCAGATTAACCTAGTAATATTGTTAATCAATTTCTAATTATTTGCCTTCTCATCTTGTATTTTTTACCTTTCATCATATAATTTATCTTTGGTGATAACTCTAAAGTTCAATCAATAGACATAATGGAATTTAACAATCTTAATAGTGTCTCTCTTAGACAAAGTAGGGCTCTTTTTATAAATGCTAGTAATGCTCATATTACAACCCACACAATGGACTATGGGACCCCTCCTCATACCTCTTTGTAGTAAAACCCTCCTCTTCTCTTAAATAATCAACTTAAATTAGAGTATACTCTTAAAATGATTTTCTTTATCATGGAATTCCCTCAACATAGAGGGAGGGATCCTTACACCATCTATAACCTCATGATTAGCTATCAAGTTTAAGAACCTAATTCTCCTAATCCTACTTTCTAAACTAGATTTGGGGGTACCAATTTATTTTATTCTCAATCTCTTCCTTCAAACTTTACTCCTTCTTATGCGATGACATCTTCTTCTTTAACTTCTTCTACGTCCATACCTAGTAACTCAGCTAGCATGACAAGTTCTACATCTAGTGGGCCTCTCATAAGATCCACTATCCTTAATCCTTCCACTAGTTCATTGTTTTATACCCAAGTCACTCATTCATCTAGTGCTTCTTCTTCTGAACCATTTACTAGTCCATCTTCTACTTCACGAGAAAAAATTTCTACTAGTGCCTTCGATTCTCATATCTCTTCTCAAACTCATACCAATTCTAATAATGGTACCCAAGCCACTAATACCAACACAAACATCAATAATACTTCCTCTAATAACACTAATCAAACTCATCAACTATTGTTACAAACTCTCAATCAAATGAACAAATTTCAAGATCATTATAGGAATCAAATGATGAGAATACAAAACCACCTTCTTAATCTTCAATCCAATCCTCAACCAATGGCTTGGGGCACACATAAGCAAAGTGTTTCTCCTCTTTGATATTCTCAAGATAATCTCATTCCTCAACCTCCACTAGTCAACAAAGTCATCAAGTATTTAAAAAATGAACCTCTTACCACCCAAATTGATAACATTGACATTGGAGGTATAACACTTACAATTTCCTACAATGGATCAATCAATTCTACCCTTCATCTCAAAACATTTGTGAATATTTACAAAGATTGGGTCAAGTTAAATACATTTGCATCTACCAAACTCTTAACCAAAACTCTCAAGAGCGATGCCTTGGATTGGTAAAATAAAATTAGAACACACTCTATCACTAGTTTGGAGGACTTAGTAAATGCTTTAGTTAAATAATTTCAAACTAGTGTTCTTCCAAAGAACACTTTGAGCCATTTCATCAATTGCAAACAAAATGAAAATGAAAATGCCCAAGCCTTTATTAAGCGATGGAAGACTTTGTCAAATAAATGTGAACATAACATGGTAGATGACAATCTCTTTTAGCTCTTTACAAATGCTTTATTTCCTAAATTATAATATCGAGTCCATATACTTTCTCCATGTACCTTGGAGGATGCTATAGATTAGGCCAAAACACAATATTTCTTCATGTACCAATTCATGTTGCCCCAACATTCCATGATCCCTCACCTATTAGTTAAGAATAAAAATTGTAATATTACCAATGATGGCATTATCGATTCATATGGCACCATTAATAATGTTCAATCTATCATTCCTAACCCTTCTTTAGAACTAACTCCCTCTCAATAATTCACTAATCCTCATTTCTCAATAACCAACATTAATGTTCATAATCCTTTATCCTTGGTTGAATTGATTAAAAATATACCCAGGCCTTTCCCTTAAGAGCTTGATCCTATTCAACCTATGAAATCATAATATGATCTTATTAATTTTTGTTAGTTTCATGCTAGTTGGGGTTACTCTCATGAGACTTGTAGACAACTCCACAATTCAGCCATAGACTTTCTTATTGGCCCAAATTTTGATCATGATTCCATTATCTATAAGTGGCAACAAACCTATGAGATTTCTTTCAAATACTTTAAATCACAAGATAAAACTCAAGCCTTAAATAAATCAAACACCCATTTATCTATCTATAAAGACCCATTTCCTGATCATCAACCAAGCTAAGATAGGCAAGACAAGCCCACTTCTTCCACCAATAATGTAGAAAGTCTTGTTGATCCAAATTTTGAAGAGAATGTGGTTAACATAATTAATATGTGAAGAGTGGTGGATTTCACTGATTCAAAACCTATCTACACTTCTCCTTCCCATAAGACATATCATGTTATCCAAGATTCTTCTCCAACTCACTTAAATGAGTTTGGGCAAGGTCTTATTTATTTTGATGATCTAATTTATGATTCTCCCTTAGATGACACATCTCATACTATTTTTACTTCTCTCCTACCATATTACAATACTAATAACAATCCAATTTATACTAATACTTATTCTAAACTTTAAGATCAATCTAACACAACTACTTCATCACCAAACAATTTAAAACCTTCTTCTCAACCTTCTCATTCTTATCAACATAAATTTCAATGCTCTTCAGATCCACCTTTCAAAGACCTTATTAATCATTATGCACCTATATCTAAAAATATCCTTATGGGTTATGATGAGTGGGATCCCATTGCAAAACTTACTAATATTCCATCACAAATACCTTTCCTTGAACTCATGAGGACATCTCCACATCATATAAACTACCTTATGCAATTCTTATTCAAGATGAATATCCCTCTCCCTCCTCTAGTAGGATGGGAGGCTAGTTTATTTGGATATGAGGATAATATCTTACAATAATGTGAAGATATTTCCATTAACATTGATGAAACTATAAAAACTTCTCTTTCTTTATAATTTCCTATCACATCTATCATTCCAAATGAGATTTTGATTCATGTAGATGATCCTCCATTAATTATTAACATATAAATAGGTGATATCCAAGTTAAACAAGCCTTGATTGATGAGGGTTCTAGAACCTATGTCTCCTCCCTTGATTTCATTCAGACTCTTAGGTATTCCAAATGTAATCTTAAGTCTACACCCGTGGATCCTTCTCCACCTATGAGTCCTTCTCCTATAGATCTTGTTTCCATGCATTCTCTTAAACAACCTTTGCCGAAATTTCCTCCTCAACATGATCCTTTGAGAATTCCTACTTGTTCAATTGTGGATATCAAAAAATAAGTATTTTCCTATTATTCACTGAAGATTGATGAGACCTTAGAATTATTATGCATTCAACTTCTTAGATACTTATTTGATGTATTGGATAATGTGTGTGGATAGATTTACCAGTATTTATGAGCACATGCATGGTGTTTCCTCATTTATATTTGGATTTGATGTATGATCCAATGTTATTTTTATTTTGATTATATCATTTGGTATTGTGTCAAATTCTTTATTATCTTACATCATGTTTTTCTTTTTTTTTTACTATAGTTAGCTTATGTTATCATTTTATATTTTGCATATAATTGGTTTTTCCTTATCATTTTTATTTTTTACCCTTATCATTGCTTTCTTTTCCTTTAGATTTTTTATTAAAACTCTTCCCTTGTATCTTCATCATTATTTTCTTTCTTATCTTTATTTTTCAAAGATAGTTGTCATGGTGACTTGGTTATATTTACCCTCTTCCCTTTGATTAATATCTCCTATTACCATGTGATCAATTTGAAAGAAATATTTCTCATTATTATTTCCTTTCACTAGTCCTTCCTTTGATCTCATTTTTCCCTTCTTTTTTTCATAAACTAAGCATATACATAGTTGATAATTAAGATCACATGCTTAGTTCATTATCAATCCTACGTGTTCTAGTCAGTCTTTTATCTTGGGATACTTAGTTTTCTTTAGCCTTAGCCTAAAACTCATTTATCTGTATCTCTCTCATGTTTGGTCATTCCAAATCTATATAGAGGATGAATCTTTAAAAAACTTTCAAAATAAAGTTAAAATCCAAATCATTTAAATAAAAGGCAATGATATTAAAAGGCAAAAATATTGAATATTCTTAAAAGTTTAATCACACTAAAAGACATGATTCAAAGCACATCTCCTTCTAGTCGAAGCTCAAACTCCAAAGTTGGATTCATGATAGAGACAAGGTCCTTTGGGGTGTGGTAGGCTAGTATATTAGAAGAGGAGAATAAAAAATCATTTAGTTCTATCTACATTCTCACATAAGTACATAATTTTTGTAGTAGACTGATGGCTCTATAAGGGGCCATGAGGAGCAGGGAACATGTCATGGGAAGGTAGGTTGATTTTAATTTTACTTGTACCAATATACCATCAAGATTTGATCTTAGTAGCATACTTATTTACCTATAAAGCTTTGTATCTAAAGCAAGTAGGTTTCTTTTGTACATATATGACCACTTGTCCCTTAGTATCTTCTCTTATCCTTATCATGCCTCTTACCTCCTAAGGTCTTCTCATAAGATGACTAAGTATTGATTTTTACACTCCCTTTTTAATTCCTTTTCCTTCATATTCCTCTTGGGAAATATTATTTTGCGTATTAATCACTCCTCATGGGATTTAGTTTGTGAGTTAGTTTGTAAGACCATGGATAGGAACCAACATTCATCACAAATTACCATATTTTCCATCTTATTACCCACATCCTTGATTTACCATTGCTTATCCTTCTTCTTATCAATCTTGATTTGGTACCCATTGGGTTTTTCTTTTGTGAGTTGTAGTGTAAGACCATGGATAAGACCCGACCATCCTCACAAAATTTTCTAATAAACAAGTCACCATTTAAAATTACTTATCAAATAAGAGATAATATTTGATTTATTATGAGGTTACACATCATTGACATACTTCCCATCTTGATATTTAGTATGTTTTATGATTACTTCATTTTTCCTTCACCTTTTACATTTTTATTTTTTGAGTACATGTAAGATTACAACTATTTCTTGAATTTATCATACTTCCCATCTTGAATTAGTATGATAAATTTAAGATCATGCTTTTGAAAATTTTGTTTTCCTTTTGGACTTCCCATCATGAAATAGTATAATTGATTGACTTAATTTTGTTTTGTTTTTATTACCATTTGTGTCCTTTTACATACCTTCCATTTCATTACATTATTTGTCATACTTCCCAATATGATATTTAGTATGATTTTACTTATTTTAATTTGGTGCAAAAATCTTTTACATTTTTTGAAAAACAAATACCCTTTACTATCTTATTTTCCAAGTTCTTAGATTTTTTAACTTAGTCATTTTTTTGTTATTACACATTTCACAAATTGAAATAGTGTGTAGTGCATTTCTTTGATTGCTTATATTCTTCCAAGTCCTTTTTTGCCAATTTATTTTGAACCATGCATGTGTACTCCATAAAGATATAAAAAAAACCACATCACATGTATTTCATACAACATATATAACAATGCTAAATACATGTGATATAAATAAATATATCTAGAGCATCCACAACCTCAACCACAATGAACAAACATAATTATCATAAAGACAACATACACCACCAAAACTAATAAGACAAAAATTATATGTCATATGTATGTATGTATGTATGTATGTATATATATATATATATATATATATATATATATATATATATATATATATATATATATATATATATATATATATATATATATATATATGTATATATATATATATCTGTATATATATATCTGTATATATATATATATATATATATATATATATATATATATATATATACCATGAGTTTGATACAACATATACAATGATATATAAATCCTCAGCACTAACGTTGGGCTCCATCTTGTCTATCTCGTTCTCTAGACATACCACTTACTGAGGCCTCAATCTAAATTCTCTAAATATTACATTATAACAAGGCAGTCTGAGATCTCAATCCCTCTACCTATCCCTATATGCATGTTATTTGTGCCTATGCCTGCACCAACTTAGCCTAGGTCATTATATGTGCTTATGTTAGCTAAGTCTACATCACTTTATATGCCTACATCATTTATGTCGCTATCTCTGGATTCAAAACTCTCTCATATACTAAGGCCTACTAGGCCTGCCTCTTGCCTACACCCATCTCTATTGGTGGCTGTACCCTCTCTCTATGTACATATATCTACCTTTCTACCTTACTAGTTAATCTAAACTAGCTCATCTAAGTTATGGTAGATGATAAACTTAGATCCTCCAATATTATGTGGTTGTATGGCTATAGAGTCTCATCTAGGATGTCATGGACTGATCACCTCACTAGTGACCCCCATTTCTCCTCATCCTTTGGTATGTCTATTAAATCACACTAGATGGATATTAGATCATTATCATATCTCATAATATCTATTTATATCTCTCTACTACCAAATAAAAACATAAGAAATAATTCAACCATATTCATACCTATATGTGTCTTGGCTCCTATGATATTAGCATCTACATGATCACCTAACATAGTCTCCACATTTTCATAGCCTCCTAGTACCTCTTTGATTAGTCATCTCCTTAAACTGATATTGGCTATCATGGCTCATGTCTAGCTCAACCTCTATTTGAGTGGTCTATCTAACATCTCCTCTTGTGCATCTATGGGATCATCTAAGATGTTTATAGTCTCCACTCTCTCCTATCTCCATCATTTCCATGTCTTTAGTGACCAAAACTCATCTCATTATGGGGATAGTAGTCATACATCTGGTATCTCTACCTCCTCTTCTACCACTCATCATGCCTAACTAGTCCATGGTCATTCTTGATATGGACTCAGTGTCAGCCTCACTATCAATGGTCTGAGTCCCCTCTTCCCTCATGTCTCCCTCACATGACAAGCCCACTAGTTGAGCATCAATATCATTGTTACGATATGAGGTAGACCTATCTATCCTAACACATGTGCCACTAGATGTGGTTCTCTCCACCATGTATAATGACCAATCACCTCTCTCCTCTCTAGAGCTAGTGAAACTATGTACCAACTCACCCATTTAATTGTTATGTGCCCATATGGATACCACGAAATGTTTACATGTCTCACCAATTATAACACTAACATGTGGGGAATAACATATTACCTAGTCCTCCTTCCATTTATTCACTTGAGGTAACCCATCATCGACCACATGGGGTAACCCAACTAGTTGATACATGGGAAATCTTTCATAAATCCATGTTGTTAGTAATATGATCAATCCCATAGTATTTTACCCTCTAACTAACATCTCAAATAGATCATGAATGAGATGTACCTAGATGATAGAACCTAGATCATATAATACTCCCTCTTCTAACATCATCCTACTCTAAGCTACCATGAATAGTGGTACTTTGTTATCTAATTTGGGATAGAGAACCTGATGTGTCACAAGGCATATCACCACCTTCTAGAGGTCTAAAATCTATGATATATACACATCATCCATATTGACTCTCCATCTTCTCAATATCATCTATAAGCCTGTAGCCCACATGGCTAAGGCTCTCCTCTCCTCTAAGCTATCTAGTATCCCTATGGTCATTAGTGTTCTTGTTATGGGTTACTCAAAGATGGCATGGACATCATCTAATGTGATCCCCACTTCTATCACATCCCCATTCACCTCCCATCTAAATGTGTTAGTTAGTCATTCCTATTATCCTAATAAAATGACTAATACATTAGCATTGAGGGGGATCCTACACATCTCAGATATACCTCCTAGACCTATGGCTACCAATCTAGCTTGATCTTCATCTATCAATATCTCTAACAAATCCAGTAACCAAGATACATCTACCAACCTCCAAAATCTTGGCTATCTCTATAACAAAGAAATAACAAAATATGTATTAGTTCTTCCATGTCATGCATAATCACAATACATTCTTTCCACATTATATTTTTACAATTCTACTTAAAAACAAGCCTAATTTATTTTACCTTACTCATTATATTCGTTTTATCCTATGTATATCTTTCTTGGCCTCTCTTGCCCTCTTTTGGTCATTTTGGGCCATTTTAGCCCTCTTTCAGCTTTTTGCATGCTTTTTTGTGGTTATTTTGGTTCCCTAGTCAACTTAGTTTGACAAAATTTCCCTATTTTTGTCATAGTTGACTTAAAATTCCATGTCAACCCTCTTATTTTCCCCTCCTTGGTTCTGAGTTTTCATTTTGGTCCTTACAAACTAGTTACTCACTCTATTTTATATTTTTGGCCTAGAAATTAGACTAGGTCAACCCATACCTACTGGGTCGACCATATGGATTTTAACATATTTCAACCTACTAGGTTGACCTAATTGACCTAGTATGTTTTATGTACTGACCTAGTATATTTTACCCAAAATGCACATTTTACTAATTTTCTTCCTAAACCCTTCTAACCCATTTCCCATCTTCCTATTTTCTATCCTTATAATCTATGTTTTTTTAATTTCAACATATATAAATTATTTAAAACAAATTTTATCAAAAATTCACTTCATTCAATACAAATTTCAAAACTAGTTTGTGATCCATAGTTGCATACCTATAGTGTACATATTATCGCATCTAGGTTCCCTCATTTAGCCTATCATTCCCTCACCATCCTATCCTTGACTATTCTCAGTGCTCTCTTCTCTCTTCTTCACAATTTAAAATTCAAAATTAATTCTCTTTTTACCTATTTAAAACCACTTTTTAGCAATTCAAATTCTTTCATTTATTTTCAGGTAGATTCCTTATTTTGCCTCTATCTTTGTTTTTGCTCATCTATTTTTCAAACCATAAAATACATTAGAATCATGATGAAATATATATTATTTTCCACTATCATATTCCTATCTTCTAGAAATTTCAATTTTTGTCTATTTTTTGCACTAACTCCTATAGGTTTGCTTAGTGTACTCTACATTGGACACCTTCATCTCTTTTAGTATATTTATCTATATACAACAATAAGGTAAGTTAAAGGTATGTGTTTCTATATGAATTTATTTCATTTATCTTATATTATACCTACTACATCATACTTAGCATCAACATTATGTGTTATCATGTTTTCTTCTAAATCACTATCCTGTGTTGTACTTAAGTGACATGTGATAAGCTTCAACTAGGGCATATGTATACACATAATATTTATAAGTTTTATTGATTACTATTACTTCATATCTTCTAATAACCTATCAATTCTCAATATATTTGAGTCTATTCCTTAAGGGGTGCACTGGGAAAGGGGTGGGTATACCATCGGTGCTTCATAAGATTGTCATTCCTTTTGCCACTTGCCATCCACATTATAGCCTCCTAAAACCATTAAACTAAAGATTATTATTATTAGTTATACCTATTACCATCATCTTCTATATTTTATCCTTTATTTCTTACATTATCACCCATTTGACCTCTTGGTTATGGTAGGTCAACTAGGTCAACCTATTATATTTTAAGGATTTTTTCTCTTTTTTGGTTTATTGGCCTCTTGGCTGACCTAGCACAAACCTAGATAGTTAGCCCTGAAAATGTGTTAGGTTAACTAGGTTGACCTAACACAATTAACATTCCTAAATTCTTTTATGGAAAGTTACTACTATATATACAAGTTCATTTACCTCCATTTCAATAAGAGCAAAATATTAAGCAAAAAAGTGTGAATGGACATCTGCTTATTGACCATTCTACTTGGGGAATAAATATTTAGGGTTCAATAATTATTCTGGAGCTATGATCTCATCTTGTGAATAAGTCTTTTGGATTATTGGATCGGCTTTGTAGCCTAGAGCTACTTTATCCTAGTTATTCTTGCATACCATGATAATCTCTTGCGAATCACCTTGTACAAGGGGAGATTGAGGCTCAATGGGTTCGTATTTAAAGGTAAGTATTCCTAAATTTATTCTTAATTTATAAGAGTAGATAGATAATGTGTATATATTCTCCTCTTCCATGTATTATGATTCTATATACATTAATGTGCATATATGTCTTATTTACATGTTTATTTTAGTTGTTTATTTTTTTCATTTCTAACCCCTACTTTATGCCACAAGCTTTGGTGTGCACTAGATTATATTTACTTTTCTTGTTATAAGATTAGTGAAATATTAAACCATATGACTCTTTTAGGGTTTTTATGAGATTGTGTTAGACTATAAGCCTTATAACCCTATCTCACATAGTGTGTTGTGATAAGTGATCTTCTAATCAGGTCTAGCAGATCCTCACATTGGTCATGCTCTCACTTAAAAATTATATGCCCCCAATCAAAAGTGTAGGTGTGTTTTATCCCATTTGATCCAAGATTGATTTATGTACATGATGCATTTTTGATTGTATATAAATTCCACTAACTCTTTTATGAATTTTGAGATAATAAGGGTGAAAAAAATCCCTTATTAAACCTAGGTATGAGTCTCTTTATGGTGAGAGATACATGTTTTTGAGAGTGCAACTCAACATGGCTTCTTAGAATAATGAAGATCGAGAAAAGACTAAAACCAAAAAAAAAACTCATTACATCCCTCTACCTCAAATACCCTCTTTAAGATATGAAACATATTCATATAGTCCCATATTACATTGAGTCTTCTCAGAGGTATGGATTTTCTATTGAGCTGAAGCTAGGGTCTTAGACCTGAGTGAAGGACTTAGTCCTCATAGGCTCAGATTGGGTTTGGGACCTTCACTTTCCTATGGATGTATTTGTAGATTTAGAGTTATCAAATCATCTTCCCAAGTCTAGTTTCCCTCTTCTTCACTTATTCTCATTCACTCAGACCATCTTGCTAATCTTCCTCTTTCTAAACCCTACCTTGGTTATCACTATCTTGTACATGGTCTTGGAAAAATTGATGCTAGTGTCTTGATAAAATTCTCTTAGATATTTATATGGGTGTGATCAGGGCTCAAACATCATGTTTCAATCTTAACCATAGCCCTAATATCATCTTCTCTAACTTTGTCAATACACTTGTGTGCACAATTAAACCACAACTCGTATGTTCTCACTCTATAACTTAGACTAGATAGCTTCCCTTCTTAGAAGCACTATTAAGTAAGACCTTGAGGGGTTTAGGTATTTTTTTAATTTCTTTGAGACTCCCCTTGTATATGTTCTAGGTATGGACATTCATTTTAGTTGTGTATTCCAAACTGACTAAGTAAAGCTAGCTCACTATGCACATTTAGTCATCTTGTTAGTCACTCATTGATGTATTTTGCCCTTGGTAGCATCATATTCATGCCTTGACCACATTCTTAGTTTAAATTTTTTCTCATTATGTGCACATAAATATCATGTTTAGGGTAAGACATGGACTTAAGACTATCAATAGTACTATAGGTACTAATTCATGTGTATTTATTATAAATGGGTCTATTGAATAGACCTCTGAGTTAGAAGAGAGGTTCCATAGCATAATTAAGGTCCCTATGTCCTTATTCATGTTTGAGTCCATCCCCTAAGGAAATAAATCTACCCATTCATATCCCTCTCTTATGACCAAGGATTATCTACATATGATGACTTTAAAGGACTTTATAAGGTGGATCTAGGTTGTTTCCTATAGATGATTATTTTCTCCCTCAACAAGGCTTGAAATTGCATTGGTCAATTTACTTATAATACTAGTGGTATTTGATAGAATTATAGGGTATTTAGACCTTGTTCCTATACCTTGGTCTTTAGTAGAGGGTAATGACCTATGGGTGATGACTGTGAGGTCACATGGAGTTTGAAACTTGGAACGTAGGGCTTGAACTGAGGTAGGTTGGAAATTATGAGGTTTACAAAAGGTAGAGGCTCTTTGAGGGCTTGGATTGAACTATGAACTCACACCCAAAATAGTCTATAAGGGACATAAACATATCTAACATATATATAATATATCATAACATTTTGATGCCATTAATGAGGTATATACAATTAGGAATGAAAACCTAAGACTCTTTGAGAACATTAACTTTTGCTAAATAACCTTAACATCTACTAAACAAGAATATGAAGGTGTTTGGGAGCTAAATGATATTTTCTTAGCCTATAAGGACTATGATGAAGTCTAAAAAGATTGAGATAAGTGTATTTTGGTATGGACAATACTCCTTATCTATCCTTTATAGTTCCTTGATAACTTCTAAACCACTATCATGTAATATATTACATTTATATGTAGTGAAACCCAAATCTAAAGACAATAACACTAAGAAGCAACATTTTAGAGCATTAGAGATCCATATGAGCATTCAAAATAAACTAATACATGTCAACAACCTCAAGCTACCATTATTTCACCTTCAAACACTATTCATCTTCATACATATACATTCAATACTCTTTCTCACAAATAAAACCTTGTTTGCATCCTATAAATAGTGCTAGTCTAGATATTTCTCACTCCTATGGACCCATACATGTGATCCATAGGTTGAGGATGCCATGGAATGACCCTGTAAGACTAGAGATAACATGAATAGTCACTAGTTCCATCAAATAAGCTAATAATGTCTTGAAACTATCCCCTTCATTTTTCCATGTGCAGATGAAGATGGTAATAATCTCACTCAATTTATCATTGCTTGTTCATTTAGTACAAAATACTAATAATAAAACCACTACCCATGATTGGAAGGTCATCAAGACTAATTTCTTTAGCCAAGAGCTTATAACCTCACCATCTCTCTCTCTCTTGTATGGACTAAGTACAAACTTGAAGTGTTCTCTATGTCTGCCAAAGATCTTAATGGAGGAAATGAATTATTTTTTGGCTCTTTGGGCCCTAAAACACTTGTATTTATTCATCATATGCCTATGTTGAACTCCCCTTTTAGACTCCTGATTTCATATGAGTAAATTCATATTATATAGATTTGTACCACTCTAAAAAGTCCTACAAACTAAAAATTTCTTGTGTTTTCTTATGGTTAAAACCATAAGTCATTATTGGTGGGTAGGAGGAGGGAAAATATGGGTTAAATAATATTTTTAAGTTCATGGTATGGTTTGGGGAGTTGAATGGGAATGCTTTCACATGTGTGGGGTCTATTTAGTGATAATTAGAGGGGTTGACTTGTGAAGAGGACATCATTAGTATATGAAATTCTTGATTATGGCCTAATGGAACTCATGAAGGATTTATAGGATGTTAATGATGGTTTTATTATCCTTTTAAGGTGAAATAAATTAACATTATGGTCAAATACTCCACTTTAAGATCATATATTATGCTTTCAAGTTAAGGCTTCAAATGAATGGTATTTCAATACTTATTAAAAGGCCCTAGAACATGATTAAGACTTTAATTATGCTCCCATTTACCTTAAAATAATTATTAAAACTTGTGATCAATCCATACCTTGAACATCTTTAATATACTAGAAAAGGTCATGATGAGTCATTAACGACAACATTCAATCAATCCATCATGGAACATTTGAACTATTGAGACCACTCCTAGGCTTGGTATGGACCTTCACAAATGTATAAACACTAGGAGGACTCTTAACACAATTTTAAATATGGATTAAGGATAACCCCATGTATTTTCTTGGAATGACATAACACTAGACATGTTATCCTTGACATGGCAATTAGTGACTTCCTTTGAACTACCTTGACTCATCAAGAGATATGAGAAGAGTCAAGTCTTAAGTGTACTAGGGTTATGAATACATATGTTGACTTATTTATAGGCTTGGGGTTAGAAATTAATTAATATTTATGGTTATTTTAAAGGTTTTACCTACCTACTAGTCAAGAGAACCCAACATCTCCCTTCTTATCACTCATGACTAGATGAAGATTGTTAAATGCAATTTGAATTTTCCTAATACCTTTTAGACCTTGAGGATTTAAAAAAAATCAATAGGACACAAAAAAAGAAAAAAAAAAACAATAATTACACATAATAAAAAGCAACAATACAAGTAAGAAACTAACAAACATGTGCTACAACACTTAGAGGAAGGAAACTAGATACTATGTATAAGAGAGTTTTATGCTTCTAATTAAAATAATTGAGGAATATCCCATTGAAATGAATAGGGAGTTCCTTACCAATAAAATTGGATAATTATAAGGAATTTATCTCCTTACAATTGGTAATGATATATGGATGACTCTAAAGACTATCAAATTTTGAATGCTTACCTAGCTTGACATGGTCCTCATCCCACTTAAGTGCAATGCCACCTTATTGGAAGGTTTTTGATGAGGATCTCTTGTCAAATTATATTTTTAATTTTTATTAGTTGGAAAACATGGCATTAATGTAACCATATTGTCTCTTATATTTCCTTCAACTCATTCATCCTCACTTTTATTACATCACTCTCCATGAGTTTAATCTGGTATGTAAGTTCCAAGGCTATCAGCTCAAGTAAAATGGGTAGTATTTCTTCTTTACAATAAACAAGGAGATAATTTGGGTGACTAATATAATTCTTATGAGTAATACTATATAACCATAAGGTAGTCTTTAACTTGGTGTACCACTCCCTTTGGTTGTCCTCCATTATTATTTTTATGATCCTAATCAAGTTCTTATTGGGAGACTCTACTAGTCCATTTCGATATGGATAGTATTTAGATGAAGAATTGAGGTAGATAAAATGATTAAGGGACCACTCACTCACATTTACACTATTTAAGTCCAATTAATTATCTAATATAATGGTGGAAAGGACCCTAAATCTAGTCACTAGGCTATCATAGAACTCCAAGACTGAGTTTTCATTTGCCTCCTTGAGTGTAGTTTCCTCCACCCACCTAGGGAAGTAATTAATAACCATAAAAACCCACTTATGTATAGAGAAATATAGGGGGTGAATCATACCTATAAATTATAAACCCCATTACATGAAGGGATACTCAACTTGAATGGGTTTTAGAGGCAAGGCAACCAGTCTTTGATTGCTAGTGAACATGGCACATTTGGGACAATTACTAACCAAAGAATGGGAGTAACTAAATAAAGTTTATAAAAAATATCCTTACTCATAATATTTTATTCTATGGTGTTGGATTCAAAGTGACCCCCTTAAAGACTATCATGAAATTTCTCTAAAATCTTGTCAATTTGAATAGCCTTTATACATCTAAAAAACATGCCTCCAAGGTCCTTGAAGATTACCCCATAAATCAAGATGTAAGGGATGGATTATAATTTTAGTTACCTCCTCCTTTTCATATCTAAGCCTACATGACATTTTCCTATTTGTAATATCTTCACCATGTCTTAGGTCTAGCTAGAAGGAGGCATAGTTAAAACTGCTTGTTGATCATCTTAGACAGGCAAAACCACTTCTTCCTCCTATTTAGAATCTAATATAAGGTGATATAAAATTATTATACCTCTTAAAAACTTGGTAACCTTTACCTATATATCCTAATCCATGTATTTGGTCACCCAACAAGCCCTCTTTTCACTTAAGTCTCTATTAAGGATGAAATCCTTAATGCTAGGGTGAACTACTATGATAAATATCTTATTTTTAGACACCATCTGTCTAAAATTATTCAGGATTATCATGATATAAATATCATGTTTTTCAATTAATGTATACCTCTCCCCATACCCTTCTAATTCTTGATTGAAGAGGGCTATGGACTACTCTAGGCCTTCACTATTTTATTGTATGAATATATAATAATTAATATCACTTGTAGAGAAGGAATACATGTAGATATATTTTGTAAAATTAGGGATGAGTATGGTGGGATCCTGGACAATGGCCTAATTTATATCCTCAAAATTTCTCTTACCTTATTTGATCCATGATAAATCCTTTTATTTCTTGAGCATGTGAGTTATTGGCCTTACCAATTCTATAAATCCTAGTATGAATCTTTTGATGAAGTTGATTTTACCGAAGAAACTTTACAATCCCTTATTGTGTTTGGTTAGTGATAGGGAAAGGATTTCATCTATTCTTTCAAGTTCAATGGAGAGGCCATATTTTGACATAACATGTCTTATAAGTCTACCTTCATGGACTACAAATATATATTATTTAGGGTTCAATGAGACATAAAACTACCTGCATCTATCAAACACCAATCTCAAATTTGTCAAGTGATCCTTGGGCTCTTTGGAGAACATAATGATGTCATTAAGTTATATGAGCATCATCTCATTTATGATCCCTTAGAAGGCCACATCCATTGCCATTTAGAAGGTAACCCCTGCATTAGATATTCTAAAGGGCATATTATTATATTCATAAGAGACCCACTTAGTTGTGGAGGTAGTTTTGTGTTGAAACTCCTCACTCACTAATAAATAATTGTACCTATAGTATCAATCAAGAAAGGATAACCTTTGTAGACCTAAAACTAATTAATGAATCTGATCCATAGATGGTAGAGGGTACTAATGTTTTAGTGACACATTGTTGAGATCTCTAAAATCCACACACAACCTTATATACCCATTCTTCTTCCTTATAGGCACAATATTTTACACCCATGAATAATTTTTTATGGGGAATATAATGTTGGATTCAATAAGCTTTATCAAATCCTTCCTCATAAGGATCTCAATTTTGGGGTTAATCGACATTTGATTTTGTCTCATAAGCTTGGAAATCTCCTCCAACTATATGGTATGTTGAGCCAAACTAGGGTCAAAACCTTTCAATTCATGATATTATTAATAAAAAGCATCTACAAATTCTGGGCATAATACTATGAAGTCTTCCTTTTCCTCCTTGGTATTCACCTTTCCTAGCTTGAGTAGTTTGTCTTTAAATATGACAACTTTTTCATAGTGTTCCTTAGTAGAAATTCTTAATTTATCCTTACTTATCTATTAATATTCATTGAATATTATCACTAATGTTAAAAATACCTTAGGTAGCTTATTTGTCTTCAAATAGATAATCTAGTCCCCATATTGATGTTGTTATCTTCCTTGATTCTTTGAGCGAAATTCTACCTCATGTTACAAGAAACAATTAATTTGTTTATCACTTGAAAACACTTGACAACTCACCTCATTTTAAAGGATTGAAGACCTACATACCACCTTTGCTTGGGATTATTATTTTCTATCATTGACCCCAATTGGGATGTCATATTGTGCCCTAATGGAAACTAACAAGTTTACATGTTGATTGGCCTCTCTAGGAATGGAAAGAATGTCAAAGGCTTGAAATTCCTCCAAAAGGTCCCAACCCCTATGTTTTTAGGCCTTCAATAGTATATTATTTATTTCACTTAGTCCTCTCACCTACTGAACCACTGATTCACTATTTCCCATAGCTTACAGAAGCTTGATGCCTCTCTTTTTTCCCCATTATAGCCCATGGATGAGGGATTCATATTCTAATGTATTAGAAGTGAAAATAAATTGAAATATTAGGGTAGAATAGTGATTTTTATTTAAATTTGAACCAACCATAACACCTACCCCACTTTCATTCTTGGATCTAGCAACCAATATGATTTTAAGGTCTTTAAGGACACCCATAGTCTTGGTAAGAAACCCATCTAACTATAAAAACCCTTTTGAATTATGTTGATATTTAATCCCCAATTTATTAGCTATAGACTTAGGCATGATATAAGTGCTAGACATACTATTTTTAGATATTCAATTCATGTCCCTATTATGCTAAAATTATTAATCTAAACAACATTATATGAAAATGAACAATCTATCCCAAAATCACTGAAACATGATAAATAGTTTGAGCTTATTATTGGCATTAAATTATGCACCCTAGGACACTCTATGAAGCTCCTACAATTTGATGAAACATTAAATCATCTCTCAAGTTATGGGTGAACTTATAGGAGAGATGAATCTCTAGATTATAAGTTTTAGCTCCCTATATATGAATTGATGTGTTTATGCTACTAAAACTACCTATTATGGGTGAAAATGGAAAGAAAAATACATAAATCAAAACTAAACTAGGAGCTCATACACCAAGAGTTGCTTATATTCATACACCTAGAATTTTCATAATGAACTAAGACAACTAAACTATCCTCAACACCATTAATGGAGCTCCTTAGCATTAGTGTTTCTCATGAAGGAAAATAACAACTCACCAGATGAAGGAAATTGAAGGGAAGGTTAGATATGACACTAAAAAACTCATAAACACTTTGAGAGTCTATTATAGTAGCATACACTTCATGAAACCTATTAGGAGAGAAGTCATTTGTAGTAACACATTCAAAGATTACATGAAAACAAGATGAACTCAATATGTACTTGACATTCAAGATGGATCACTTCAAAACATAGTGAAAATGAACTTAGAGTATAACCAAATTTATTTTCATTATATTAAGTAGAAATCAAGATACAATTTTGGCAACGCTTCACCATGTCAGGAGTTGGAATCTTTTATAAAGCCAAAATGGTTTACATTTATAGAATGTGAGAAGAGAGAGAGAGAAAAGAGAAGTATAAAGGAAATAAGGAAAATTGTCAAAGTTCTCCCATAAGTTAAAAATAATGATAATGAGGTGTAAGAGAGGTCAGGAAATTGATGTGGACAAGTGTCCATCTCAACCCAAGTAACTCCCTTACATATGACGTAGGAAATCTTCCACTTTCCCTTGAAAAATGTCTTCATCATTAGCCCTGATTGAACACTCCAAGAAAGATTAGGGACAATTGTAACATGTGCATTGAGAATAGGGTATTACAATCAGGCCTTTACATATATTGGAAGTTTTATTGATCATTTATATTTTCTTACACAAACACAATCATTATCTACTACCAATATTACCCTCCATTAGGCTTATTTTAACAATTGGCACTAGAAATATCTTCATATTTCTCAAATGATCTATAAAATAGGTGTTATGACACCTTTATAGGTACCTCATATACTCATTTCCATCCAAAATACCTTAAAAAACCTTCAAATTTGAGATGTCACTCTTTCCACTATGTGATCACTCTTCTCATTCTGAACTGGCTAAAATGAGAAGCCTAATAGAGACACTTAGGATAATTTTAAATTTTTAAAAATTACTTGTGGATTTTATTCAAGTCTCAATATTTCTATCAAAGTGATTGTCATCACTTAAATCCTTCAATAACCTATAAGAAACACTAATTTTGTGCTAAAAACTACCTTTGTACACTATCCTTAATGAATTTGTACAATCAAATCACATTATCAAAAACTTTATAATGTATTAAATAGCTTTCCTTTTATATTCCTAGCCTCATTATTTTATCTTGGTGCCTTACCAGCTCAATTTCTCCAAATAGGTCATTATAGGCTTCATAGGAGGGTTTGAAGGTTTCTAACCCTCTTAAGGATGGTTCATGAAGTTGTGACATTGAACCTAAAAAATAATATCAAAAATCTATTAAATGATACCCTCCCCAGCTTATATAAACACATCCAACACCCATGCATGACCTCAACAATGTTCGGAGTATTAGAAGATGGCTTCTTAGGCTCAAAGTTGCATTTTAAGAGGCCTAGAAGTAAAATTACCCCTCTTGGGTTATTTTTGAGTGATCCTCTACATCCTATCTCTTAAAATACATCTTTCCCATGATAAATATACCTATAAAAGTGTTATTAAGTATCCAATTAATTTTCTTCTCCAAGTGGCTGCATCAACCAAGCAACTGGCTCTTAAGAAGAACACTAGTCTTAGAGGCCTAAAGTGAAGAAATATAAGTTTTGACCTTGTAAGGGATAGTGTACAGCTTCATGAACATGTGTGAGGTTATAATAAGTTATTTAAATCTTCATTATAGTTTTAAAATTACCTATTTACCTCCTTAGCTCACCTTAGAGCCATGCCATCCACTTCACGAGCTAAAAGAGAAAGGTATATCTACAACTGAGTGTGTCTTTCTTCTCTATGAGCATATTCACCCCTATTTTATGCTTCATTGAATTATATAAAGTATTAATTTAAATTTAATACATTCCAAAGTGTCTTTCATTCCTCTTAGATTACCTCTATATACTAGTTCATGCCTCACTAAGCTAATCTTTATTATCCTCCAATGATCTTATGAGATTCCTGTAGGTGTATATCTCCTTGATTTTGCTTAATGGTGAGTACTTTGAGGTGACTGATTGTTTAATTATATCCTATATCATCTAAATTTAATACTTGATCCAAAATTAGGATCCTATGGTTATTCATGGTAGCACATATCACTCCTTTCTTCCAAAACACACATGGTCTATTGAAACACTAACACACAACTACAACTAGGCATATGACTTGGAGTGATTTAGAACAACTTGAGGGTATATATCTCCATTAAAACATGTGAAAATCTTTTGATACCCTCTAAAATCCTTCTAAATGCATTTCTTAAGGTCCAAACCTCACTAAATCTTTCAACCATCTAGTTGGTTGTAGCATGTTTGTGAACTAGTCAACATAACTTTAGTTTAGTGCCTTGAATTAGGAAAGGTGATGTAATGTAACTGAGACCCTATCAATTTATAGAGAACATTTACAATATTAAATAGGTCCTACTATCATCCTATCAGTTGTCTTCAACATATCCAAGGTCTAGGTCTAGTGACTAAGAATAGCTTTCAATAGGTTGGTTATAGGTTCTCCTTGGTCGATTTGGAGGTGATGTGGCTTCATTATACACATTTTTTATTTCTTTGAAACTAGAAAAACAATTGAAAATTTAATTTTGAATTCAAGGCCTTCAATTTCTCATCAAGATCTTTCATTTATTCTAAAAATTTGAGAAATCCTTTTATGGTTGTAGGTACATATTTTGATAGTGTACGAATAGAGAATGTATGCTTGGAGGAGTTACACCTACTTAATGGATTCAACTTGATATTTATTGTTGCCAATTTTTTATTATAATTAATACAAGGTCTCCCTAAAACAAAACCATGCCTTTAACTTTACCACTTGGTTTGAGAGGGAGTCATTTTTCTCATTTTGTTGTAGAGGCTATTGAAGGACTGCAGTGGCTCAAAGAACTACTTGAGGGATTTCAAAAACTTCCTTATCCATCTCCATTTCTCATGAAATATTTAAATGTTGTATAATAATATGAGGTATTAAATATGAGCTAATTTTGAGACCTTATAACTTCATGAAACCCTTTCAAAAGGATTTCACAAAAGTGCTTGGTGCATTATTTTGGCCAATTTGAGGACACAACCCTAATTTGCACAACTTCGTAAATGAGTATTCTTGATGCTTCCAATAACTATATAAAAATTCAACATGATTATAACTGTAAATTAAACTTAATCATGAAATCACCTTGAAATACTAAAAAAACACACTTTTCTATGACCCCAAGAAGTGTAGGCCATATAAGTGTTGTAAGTGATGTTTTAGTACAATTTGGTGCTCTCTTACTTGGATGAGAGTTATAGAAGTTGTTTGAGGATTAAAAAATGGATATTTACCTTTGAACACACTAAATAATTCTCATGAAATCCACAAACCACTTCCTCTACTCCTATTGCCTATAAATTGTCTTTGAATCAAGAAACTAGCCTTCTCTTGATATGACAATCTAAAGGTTCTATGACTAATGTTTACACCATGTATAGGGATTACTCTTATCTGAAAACTAAATTACAAAACCACAAAAATCAATCCATTTTGAGTTCAATCAATTTGGACAAGTCTGGACCCTACTTGGTTACATAGGTAGCTTTGAGGACTAAACCTTATTAATGATGCTTCATAAAGGAGGAGGAATAAATATACAAACAAGTTTTATTAAATGGAATTTATATTAGTATACTAACATTCCCTAGATACATTCCTCACAACTCATCTTGTACGGCCTGTGGTGAGTGAAAGTCTTTGACTAGTTTTGACCCTTCCAAAGAGCAATGGGGAAGAAAAGGTGAAATTTATAGTTTCTAAATATACCAAAGTAATATGATAATGTAAGTGAGTATGGATAATATTAAAATACATCCTTGAAGTTCCTTCTCCTACAAAAATTCATACAAGTCTATACAAGTGGCTAAAAACTCACTTTTTCAAGTGTTTTTTAATTTTAACTTGCACCTATTGACTTGTTCAATTAAAAATAGTAATTTAAGACCCATTAGGACACATGGGATGTGAAAACACCCTTTTATACTTGAATAATTCCCAATAAACTTGTATAAATCATTAAATACCCATTTTTGACCCTTGAAAAGACCCAAAGTGACATGGAACACTAATGCAATGAGTGACGAAGGATAATATAACATTTATTGGAATTAAATGGCCTATGAAACATGTCATGATAAAAATATTTATGATGGGGTTGACTTATTTTTACTGGGGGTAAAAATGGTTAACATTCTTGGTGATTCACAGGGGTGTCATGCTTGTTATACCTAAGACTAGTTGCCTTACACCTCCATTAGGCATAGAGTCATGTATATGGACACTATAACTAAATTTAAAGGGTATTATATCAAAAAATACAAATTGATAAAAACTCACACACAAATTAAAGACACACACAACAAGAAATCAAATAAATAACTTGTCCTTCAAGATCACTCAGGGAACACAATAACAAACCAAACTAAACACACACTATCTTGAAAAAATATCTCCCTCCTAGATCAAAGGAAAATTCTAAAGATATTATTTCCTCATATAATTAAGGGATACATATGACATGTTATCATTTGAATATTTTCATATAATCCTTCATCTTTCTCATGGTGTTGGCCAATCTTCTTGGTATGGATTTCAATGTAGCTAAGATAACTTCAAATAAATCACCTATAAAGATGAATTATTGTTAAATTCAGCTACCTTAGCTTATTCATAAGACTCCTTTGTTTCTACATGATTTAATTATTCCTCATCAAATCATGTTCTTGGATCCTCATGATGTCTTGACAATGAACAAGTGGTTTATCAGTTGTAAGTTCTTCAAGCTTATCGAGGAGCTTAGTGTAATCATCCCAATATTGATCATTTTTCATATGGTCCACTACAAGTCCATGCCCATCCTTCTTATGAGAACCTATAAATTCATTTAATTCTTCTTTATCTTGGTTCAAGAAGGGTCAGTTATGCTTGATATCCCCAAATGGAGTTCCAATGATAAATTCTTCTTCATCATTACTTGTGTCATCCTCTTGCTTTGCTACAAACTAAAGTTATTCCTCCTTTGATGCTTCCCTTAAAAGAGTTTCTTCTTCAAGAATAGATGGGGTGGGAGGGTGGAAAATGGATGAATGAGCTGAAGAAAGAATGTAATGTGTAGTGGGAGGCTCATGAATGGATATGGAAGAAAAAGAAATCTCTTTAAATGACTCTTGGATAATAATAAGGCTTTGTTGGGTTGAGGTCACATCAATTTCTTCCACAACCACCTCAGGAATTTCATAATCTTCTTAGACTTCTCCTTTAACCTTTTTATTTCCCCAATATTTCATAATTTGGTCCCAAGTTAGAAGATTGGAACTAATAGGCTCTTTTGAAGATTGAATAGGTTCTTATTCAAGGAGAGGAATGGTGGAATAGAGATATATAGGTCTATGGGTTGGGGATGGAGTGTTATTTTAATGGATGGGCATGGACATGGTTGAAACTTCTTCAATGGTATCTTGAGGGAGAGGTAATATAGGATGAGAAATAGGAAGGAGATCTTCTTCATACAAGTTTTCATCATCCTCCTCATCTTCTTGAGGCTCTTCATGGTTTATTTGGAAATTATTTCATAGCTACGAATTGTTTCATAGCATCTTGAGTTTCCCATATCTTTAACATATCAATCCACCATTGAAAATCTTCTCTTACCATAGAAAATCCTTCACTAACGACATATTGATTCTCTTCCTCAACATATTCCCACATGTATCCAACTAAAAAGCTTAACCAATCCACAAGACCACTAAGAGTTTCATCACAACACTCATCTATCATATTCATATGATTTTCCAATTCTATAAGCTTTGGCATAAATTTTAACAAAATTTGAGAATGAGAGGTATATTAATCTTGGACAAAGCGATTGGACTATTTAATTTCTTCAATAAATGTTTTCAAAGTTTCTATCTAATGGTGTTGTTTGACTCCTCATGACAAGGTTGAGGTGAATATGGGTCAAATGGTTGGTCAAAAATAGCATACTCTTTTGGAAAGGGACTAGGTTGACCATAGGACTACCATGACTCATAACAAGGATGGTATTCTTGTTAGGACTATTGAGAAGGATAAAAAGGGTCATAGAAAGGTTGATAGGGAGGTGTATGGTAATGAATATTCTCATATCCATCCATATCAACATAAGACACATGAAAAGATAATAATTAATTAAAATAGTTATCAATAGATACTTGGGATGCTTACATCTAAAAATTCATTTGGAGTCACCATTGGTACTTGTTTGGATGCTTCCAGAAGCTGATAAGAGAGAAGACACACCAATAATCTTCCCAATATTTATACCTTATCCCATCGAGTGTGCCTAGAATATTGGGATAAAATTGTGTACCCTAAGACACTCTTTGAAGCTCCTATAATTTGATGCAACATTGATTCATCTCTCAAGTTTTGGGTGAACTTGTAGGAGAGATGAATCTCTATATTATGAGGGCTAGTTCTCTAAATATGACTCGATGTGCTTATGCTACTAAAACTACCTATTATGGGTAAAAAGGGAAAGAAAAATAGATTCACACACTTGAATTTTCATAATGAACTAAGACAACTAAACTAGCCTCAACATCATTAAAGGATCTCCCTAGAATTAGTGTTTCTCATGAAGGCAAATAACAACTCAACAAATGAAGGAAATTGAAGGGAAGGTCAGATATGACACTACCAAACTCATACACACTTTAAGAGTTTATTGCAGTACCATACACGTTATGAAATCTTTTAGGAGAGAAGTCTTTTACAACAACACATTCAAGGATTGCATGAAAATAAGATGAACTCAATCTATACTTGACATTCAAGATGGATCACTTCAAAACATAGTGAAAATGGACTTAGAGTATAAACAACTTGCTTATCATTCAATTAAATACAAATCAAGGTATAATTTTGGCAAGGATTCACCATGTCAAGAGTTGGAATCCTTTATAAAGCCAAAATGGTTTGCATTTAGAGAATGTGAGAAGAGAGAGAGAGAGAGAGAGAGAGAGAGAGAGAGAGAGAGAGAGAGAGAGAGAGAGAGAGAGAGAGAGAGAGAGAGAGAGAGAGAGAGAGAGAGAGAGAGAGAGAGAGAGAGAGTAAGTCTAATTGACACAAGGACAAGTGTAAAAGTTTTCCCATTATTTATAAATCATGATAATGAAGTGTAATAGAGGTCAAGAAACTAATGTGGACATGTGTCCATATCAAACCAAGAAACTCCATCACATGTGCCATAGGAACTCTTCCACTTTCCCTTGAAAAATGTCTTCATCATTAGCTCCTCTTGAGAACTCCAAGGATGATTAGGGAAAAGTGTAACATGTGAATTGAGAATAGGGGGTTATAAGTAGGCCTTTACATGCATTTTATGTTTATTTTATCATTGATATTATGTTACACAAGCACAATCATTATATGCTACCATGATCACCCTCCATTAGGCTTGTTTTGGCAATTGACACTATAAATATCTTAATATTTCTCAAATTATCCATAAAAGAGGTGTTATGACACCTATATAGGCACCTCATATGCTCATCTCCATCCAAAACACCTTAAAATTCCTTCAAATTTTAGTTACCATTATTTCCACCATGTCACCACTCTTCTCATTTTGGATTATCTGAAATGGGAATCCTAATAGAAACACTTAGGATAATTTTTTAGTTTTGAAAATTACTTGAGGAGTTGACCTAGGTCTCAAGATTTTTATCAAAGTTATTTGCATCACATAACTCCTTTAATAACCTATAAGAAACACTAATTTTATGTTAAAAACTACCTTTATACCTTGTTTGTATAATATCCATACAATCAAAGCACATTATTAGAAACTTGGTAATGTCTTATAAAACTTTCCTTTTATACCCTTGGCCTCATTATTTAATCTTGGTGCCTTATTAAGTCAGTTTCTTTAAACAAGTCACTATACACTTCTTAAGAGGGTTTGAAGGTTTCTAATCCTCTTAAGGATGATTTATGAAGTTGTGACATAAAAACTACAAAATAATCTCACAAATTTATTTTAGGAGACCCTTAAAAACTTATCCAAACACATCCAACACCCATGCATGACCTCAACAATGTTTTGAGTATTAGAAGATGGATTCTTAGGCTCAAAGTTGCATCTTAAGAGGCTTAGAAGTCAAATTACCCCTCTTGGGTCAGGTTTGACTGATCATCTACATCCTAAATCTTAAAACACATTTTAACCATGCTCAATATTCCTCTAAAAGTGTTATTAAGTCTCTCCTTCTCCAAGTGGCTACACTAACCAAGCAACTGGCTCTTAAGAAGATCACTAGGCTTAGAGGCCTAACATGAATAAATATGACTTTTAAACTTGTATGGGATAGTTTACACCTTCATGAACATGTGTGAGGTTATAATAATCTCTATAAATCTTCATTATAGTTTTAAAATGACCTATTTACATCCTTATTTCACCTTAGAGCCATGTTATCCAATCCACTAGCTAAAAAAGAAAGGTATATCTATAGTTGATTGTGTCTTTCTTCTCTATGAGCATATTCACCCCTAATATAGAATAAATTAAATTATATAAAGTATGGATTTACATTTAATACACTAAATAGTTTCTTTCCTTCCTCTTATATTACCTTTATACACTAGTTCATGCCTCTCTAAGCTAATCTCCATTATCCTCCAATGCTCTTATGAGATTCTTGTAGGTGTATATCTCCTTGATTATACCTATTGGTGAGTATCATAAGGTGAATAAGTGTGTAAGTATATCTTATATAATCTAAAGTTCATACATGATCCAACATTATGCTCTTATGGTTATTCATGTTAGCACATATCATTCCTTTCTTCTAAAACACACATGGTTTATTGAAACACTAACACACACCTGCAACTGGGAATATGACTTAGAGTGATTTAGAACCACTTTATGCTATCTCTCTCCATGATAACACGTCAAAACATTGGTATACTCTAAAACATCCTTCTCAATGCATTCATTATGTTCTAAACCTCACTAGATCTTTCAACCATCTAGTTGACTATAACATGCTTGTGAACCAGTCTGTACAACTCTATTTTAGTGCCTTGGCTAAGGTAAGGTGATATATATCACCTTAAAAATAATAAATATTTCCTACTATCATCCTATAAATTGTCTATAATATATCCAAGGTCTAGGTCTAGTGACTAAGTATAGCTTTCAATAGGCTAGTTGTAGGTTCTCCTTGGTAGATTTTGAGGTGATGTGGGTTCATTATGACCTTATTTATTTCCTTTAAAGAATAAATAAATAATTCAACATTTCAATTTTTATTCAAGGCCTAAAATGTCTCATCAAGACCTTTCATTTCTTTTGAAAGTTTGAGAAATCCTTCCATGGTTGTAGGTACATATTTTGACAATGTACAGACAAAGAGTGTAAGCTTAGAGAATTCAAACCTCCTCCATGGATTCAAATTGAGATTTTTTATGGACAATTATTTATTATAATTACTAAATGGTCTCCCTAAACCACAACCATGACTTTAACTTTAATGTTTGGTTTGAGAGGGTGTCATTTTGTTGTAGAGGCTACTGAAGGACTATAGTGGCTCAGAGAACTACTTAAGGGTTTTCAAAAACTACCTTATCCATCTCCATTTCTCATGAAAACTTGTAAGGTTATAGACTCATATGATGGATTCAATATGAACCAATTTGGATACCTTATAACTTCATGGAACCCTTTCACAAAGACTTCACAAAAGTGCCCAGTGCACTATTTTGGCTAATTTGAGAACACAACCCCAATTTGCTAAACTTTACAAATGAGTGTTATTTATTATTCCAATGACTCAAAAACAACTCAACATGATTATAATTTCAAATAAAAATTGTTTAGATCATGAAATCACCTTCAAATACTAAAAACACACACTTTTTCATGACCCCAAGAAGTGCAAGTTGTACAAGTGTTATAAGTGGTGTTTTGGTGTAATTTGGTGATATCTTATTTAGATGATAGTTTTATAAGTTATTTTAGGATTAAAAAATGGATATTTAGCTTTGAACAGACCAAATAATGCTCAGGAATTCCAAAAACCACTTCCTCTAATCTTATAGCCTGTAAATTAGCTTTTAAGCAAGAAATTAGCTTTCTCTTTATATGAAAATTTGAAGATGATATGACTAATGATTACACCATGGAGATGTCCTAATATGAGATAAAAATCACATGCCAAAACCACACAAATCTAGCCATTTTTGAGTTCTAGTAATTTGGACAAATATGGACCCTACTTGGTTACATAGGCAACTTTGAGGACTAAACCTTCTTAATGATGTTTCATAAAGGAGGAGTCATAAATATTAAAAAACATTTTAATAAATAGAAGATAACTCAGTATAATAACATTCCCCATATCCATTCCTCCTAACTTAGCTTGTATGGCATGTGGTGAGTGAAATTCTTTGACCCTTTCAAGGAGCAATGGGGAAGAAAAGGTGAAATTTGTAGTTTGTAAAGATAAAAAAGAAATATAATAATGGAAGTGAGTATGGAGAAGATCACGAGACATTATTTAAGTTGATTCTCCTACAAAAATATGTATAAGTGGCTAAAAACTCCCTTTTTCAAGTTTTTCCTTGATTTTAACGTGCACCTGTAGACTTGGTTAATTAGAAATAGTTATTTAAGACCCCTTAGGACACATGGGATGTTAAATAACCCTTTTATAGTTTCATAATTCATAATAAACCCATAAAAATCATTAAATACCCATTTTTACCATTGAAAAGACCCAAAGTGACATGGAACACCAATGCAAAAAGTGACCAAGGATAATATAACATTTATAAAAATTAAATGGCCTATGAAACACCTCATGAAATTTTTTTTTACCTATGGGGTTGAATAATTTTAAACAGTTGTAAAAATGGTTAACACATCATGTACAAGTGCTGATTTAGGCTAATTTGTCCCTGAATGGGGTAATGCATTTTATGTGATTATTATGTTTTCTCAAATCACTTTGATTCAAATTGTAACCATGAAAAATGATTCTCTAGACCATTGAATTCTTCTGATTTGAAATCACACATCATGAAAATTTGTTATTTTACATCCACAATACTCTAAATGGGAATTGTTTTGTATGCAACTGACATATTCTTGTAATTATACTCTAGTAAAATTTTGACTCAATAAATTGGCATTTTTACCAATTTGATTAAATTAAAAACAAATTTACAAAGAATTTTATAAAATTAACTAAACCCACTTAAGTAAATTAAAGCAAATCAAGAGCTTAAGTGAAAAACCCATAGAAATTATTGAAAACATATTCATTGAAAATTCACATCTACATCACCCTATGACATCATCAGTGGGGTGGCATCCATAATCCATTAATGGAAAAAATATCATGTTTAAACCCTCCTATGTCTCATTATTGCCCCATTATTACAAATATTAATGATGATATTTATGGCTTATACATCCAAAATTGAATTGATTCATGGCCACACATCTTGATCTCAAGATGGAGGGTCATGATTGATTCTGATCATTTTCAAAAACTATAAATAAGGGGAACTAAGAACACCATTTTGAATTTTCATTCATGCAAACTTATTATGCAAAAATTATAATAGAGAAGATTCACCTATTTGTACATATTGATCAAATTCATGAGCCTAAGTCATTGGTGCACTAAGTGATGATAGAGGATCATGCTACTCTTCATTGGCAAAGACTTGGAGCATCAAATCTAGCTAAAATCATGATTCTTGTCTTATCTTGGAAGGAGGGACACTCTTTGGAAGGTTTGATGGTATATGTATTTCTTAAATAGTTCTTAGATTTACCTAGCAAAACCCCTTTAGGGAGTAGGCTTAACACATTATGTCCTTTATGCTTATTTTGGGATTTTATCTACTAACACATGGAATAACTTTCTTTGTAATCTTACTCTAAATTTTTCCATGCTCATCTGGATACACATCCCATAAAACCAAGGAGATTACTATGAAACTCTTAGTTTTACTAATAGATGCTTATTAATCTTTAAAATTCATGTTTTACTTCTATTTTTCATGTATTTTTTTTAGTGACACACATTTTACACCTAGATCAACATCAATTCTATTTGACCAATGTTGATAATCTTAAAACTAGCATCAATTCCTATGTGAAAAACAAAACATGGTAGAAAACATGATTGATGGATTTTTATTTAAGTTTTTAGTTTTTATTCTGTGTTTCAAAACTTGAATGTTCTCTATTTGACTATTTTTCTATAGGATTCATAGAGATTTTTTATTTTTATGTTTTTTTTTTATAACATATGTTTTGTGAAAAACCATATTCTATTTTCTTATGGTTTTTTAAGAACCAGCATCAATTTATTTCAGCTGATCTCAACCTCTTGGTGAGTTGATTGACATCAATTTTTGTGAACTAACATTAATACCTGTATGGATTGATGTCAGTCTCTGAGACATAAAAAAATAGAGACCTGAGAGATTGTTTTGAAATCTTGTTTTTAATTTAATATTAGGCTTCTAATAAGGTGAAAAACCCTCTAAAAATTATAGGACCTAATCTAGAAAAAGGTCAAAGTATGGAAGTGGTTAATCTTGAACATTTTTTTTGGTGCCTTACAGGAACTTAGTTGTTTGTAAAAATTTAAAAAAGTTTTCAACTAATTTCAAGGTTATAAATTTAATAAACATCTCACTTTGGTTCTATAAAATATATTCTCAAACTTACATACATACTCTTAAGAGTCATTTGTTTTATGTTTATTCTTTCAAAGTTGTTTATTTTCATAGAATGATTGACATGCGTATGCTCTCCCCCATCCCATTTAGGAAATCAAGTGAAAAAAATTGATCTTTCCTTTATATTCATCGCTTTTAGTCCAAAATCATTAAAATAATGTCATTAAGGCCCTCCCCAAATCCATATGACTTGGGTGATCCAAACATGACCCTAAAGTATTTTTAGTTGTCTTTTATTTATGCATTTTAGATTATGAATGGGAGTTAATAGCCTCCTCATGGGTTATATATAAAATCATTAACCCAAGAATTCATTGTTAGCATCGTTTCAACCCCACTACATAGTGGGGTATACAAATCAAGTGAAATCCAGTAGGATGCTTGTTTTAAGTGGTTAAAAAAAGTTCCACTAGTGGTACTCCAACTTAGATTATAGGGAAAATTTAGACATCACACTAAACTATAAATTTATTGATGTAATGAATATGAAAAGGATAATACCTTTTCACAATAAGTCAATTCATGTGGATCTAATTTATGTGAAGGATCTCTAGTGTTATCTACACTTGGGATCATCTAGATGTGTGAAAATTTAGTTTTAAAATAACCCCACTTACCATGAATAAACTATTGATATAGGGTGAGTAGCCTAAAGTTCCATTTAATCATATCATCTATTGTGAGAAGGGGGTGTGTAAAAAACCTACTTATTCATGCACTTTTATTTTTGGATTAACAATCAAATTCCTCTCAAGAGCATGTATATATATGAAATTTGATAGTACCAGGTAACCTTGTTAGGTTTAGGACTTTGGACGTTACACTTAGGTGTTTATCATTTTATCCTTTAATTTATTGGTATTATTGAGTCTAAAAATATTTTTAAACCAAAAAAATAATAAAACCAAACAATGTTTTTATCTACCACTCTATTTGTACATGGAGGTATTATGTTGACCAAATTAAAATCATTTCTTGCCTTGTTCAAATCATCATTTATAAAATTATGTTTGTATTTTCTAATTTTTTTTTTATAATTCCCATTTAAGTCTTGACCATTTTCCCACTTTTCAAAATCTCTACTTCATTTTTAATTTAAGTTGCAATATCACTTTTCTAAGTTCTAGGCCAAGGTATTATCAATTTGCCATTTGCACTTTGTTTGAGTAAACATGGGTATGATTTACCAATTGGATTAAAGATAGTTACCTAGACTCATCATATTTTTATTCTTATTATGGACTTATATTATCATTCATTCACTCATGCTCTAAGTTCTTGGACCATTCTACATCTTATTACCATGTGACAATGTTGTGTTGTCTGTTTGGTTTTTTAGATTTATACTCAAGAGTTCTTGTGTTAATTCATGTTTTGAGCTTCTTAACTCACATTGTTATCTTCCTAATTAGAAATAAATTTTTCTAATTTTATAGTCAAAAATCACTGTAGTTGTATCTATATTTTATGGTATTGATGTATCTTTGACCTAATTTTATTGTGCTAGCTTACACTTTATGTTCCAAAGTTACCATAACCTCTTCTAATTTGATGATTTAAACCCACAAAAGTTAAGTAAATTTGTAACCATTTCTTCTAATTATGTGGTAATATGCCACTTATTTTATTATAGTCTCATTTTACCTTGTCACTTATTTGAATAAACCAAAGAAAACGTTTTTAATGTTTGTAAAACACATTTCACATCTTGACGAATGAATAAAATAATATTAAAAACATGACACAAAGTTATAATAAAGTGGGGTCTCTTATAGCCCTAAACAAGAGCATTTTTATGATGGACAAGATAACTCCATCATGTTTGAGGACATCTCCATTTTTAGGCCTCATTTTTAAATACCAATCTAATCCATGATGATTTTCATATGCCAACCCCATTCTCCTCCTTCAACTTGCATGTGCAACAAAGCTCTGCAATACTCAATGATTACCATTTTAGGTTATCCTCCTTCAGCTTATGTGAGCCTTTAAATTATACAAAACTTGAAATTTACCATTTTAGGTTCTCCTCCTTAACATTACATGAGCCACCAAGATCTAAAATGCTCAAATATTACCATTTTAGGTTATCTTGCTCCTTCAACTTATGTGAGCCACCAAGATCCTCAATGATAAAAGGTTACCATTCAAGGTTCCCATCCTTAGGCCTGTACAAGAAACCAAGCTTTGAATCACCCAAGAGTCAATATTTTGGTCCCTCCTCTTTTATCTTGTGTTATTAACCAAACTTCACAATGATCATTCATTACCATTCTAGGCCCATCATCGGTATTTATTAAACCTATTATTGAGGAATTTCAATTTGACAAGCTAATCTTTGTTGATCCCTTTGATAGTCTAATTTTAGAGAGCCCATTATTGAACCACAATATATTATTAACCCATACCAGCTCTTCCCCATTTTATTAAATATATGCCAATATTTAATCCATAACAAAGCCAACTATTATCTTCAAGATCCATAACTTAAAGACCATAATGTTTTCAAAGTTAATATTTTTTAACCAATTATAAACCAATGACATAATGTTATTATCGAAATAGCTATTTGTGATGATTTAACCTATGATGAATCACCCTTTGATACTATACCTATTGTTGAGGAGTCTCACTCTGATGAGCTAATCTTTGTTGAGTCACTTCTTAATGATTATAATTGCCTTTGGTTAAATCATTATTTCAACCATTACCCTATTTTTAAAGAGCCTCCCTTTCATAAGCCAATATTTGTAAAGTTGTCTCTTGATACTTTCCCCTTATTGAGGAGTCTCACTTTGACAAGAAAGTCTTTATGGATTCACCCCTTTAGTGGTTCCCTCTCTTTGAGGGGATTCACCTAGATGAGCTAGTTTATGTTGAACCCTTCCCAGATGAATATATTTTTTCAAAACCCATTATGCCTTCATAGGCCATTATTTATCCAATACCAAACATTAAACAAAACATATTTATAGTAGAATCCACACCAGATGAATAATCAACATTGAAGTTAGGTTTTATTTTTGAATCAACATCAGATTTAGCATTAGAAGTAGAATCAACATCAGTCTCAATATTGGATTTAGAGTCCTTTCAGTCAAAATCAACTTCAAAGTTAGAATATAGTTGTGGTTATTATAACATTGGTTCTACTTTCCATGTGGATCAATTTGAATATATTTGTGATCCTTCTATGGATTTTTATGACTATAACTTCAATATTGACACAAATTCTCCTAGTATCTTCTATGAGGATTGTGTTTCCTTTCATCATTCTATTATCACCACCCAAAATAGCCATTATATTGATATTCCACCTCCCACAAGCATTGATTGGAATTGATAGAATCACACTTTGTTAAATTGTATTCATGGTGATATATATTTTGTAAATTATAAAGGGAAATAGGACCAAATTCATGCAAAAGAAGAATGACCTCTTAGTGAAACCTTGTCAAAGGCACGAGGGGAAAATCAAAGTCCAAACATAGCATATTATAACAAAACCTTGTTAGAGGCACTAGAAGATAATAAAAATCAAAAGTCAATGTTCCTCAATGAAACATTCTTAGAGGCACTATAGGACAACAAAGATAACTTTATTGGTGAAAACATGATCAAGGCACCAATAGATGAGCACAATAGTTCTTCACTACTTGATTAAGACATTATCAAAGATAACATCAATAAAAATCCCACTCAGAAAGATAATAAAATAGTAGTAACTCTCAAGCCCAAACAATAAAAAAAATTGGTGGTCATATCCAGAGCATATTTAGAAGTCTTCAACGTCACCACAACCAAAATTATGTCAAATTTGGAATCAATAACATTGTGTGTGATTGACAATATTGATCTTCATTTATTACCCAATCATTATACATTTCATTATGAACTAATATTCCATTGCCAACTTATAACATTTATCATATGCTTAATGTTATTTACCCCTATTGGTATCACTTTACTTCATAGAGGCTACAAACATCTCTTGTCTTGATGTTTGAAGGAAATAGAATCAAGGACCAACTAAGATCATGACAACATTCTTAAAGTCTAGATCTACAGTAGGTTATTGATAGATAATTTATTTAGATGGGGTATGGGATATCAATTTTTATGATTAATTATTTTAGTTGTCTTAAATGTTGACTAAGATGTGCATCAGCATGTTAGCAAGAGAAATAAAATCAATTTCCATTTACCATCTGCCCTAACATTTTTTGTACTTTATCACTTGGGGGAAACCCTTTTACCATTATACCCAATTGTCATATCAAAATTATTATTTATGTCATACCCTATACCATTTTATCATACCCTTTACTATTGACCAAAGCCTATTTTTTTAGACACCCTACCCAACCCTTTTGATCTTAGTTCCTTTGGTTCTTCCCACACCTATTGCGAGTGGATTCTGATCCAATTTGAATAGTTTCATAATTTCATGTTTAAATGATAGTCTATGAAAGTAGTGTGATATTGGATTTGGAAAGTTATATTTCATTTATGTTCAATTGGTGCTACTAATTATAACCACCTATGGGAAAATTAATGTTTTACCTTGTGTCACTGA
The DNA here is from genome assembly GCA_037957365.1 of Torreya grandis. Lineage (NCBI taxonomy): Eukaryota > Viridiplantae > Streptophyta > Pinopsida > Cupressales > Taxaceae > Torreya > Torreya grandis. The sequence continues at coordinate 94,644 of JARHVA010005808.1, read as the reverse complement.
TTATAATTGCTTATGGGTAAATTAATGTTTTACCTTATAATAATAATTATAACCACTTATGGGAAAATTAGTACCATCAAACCTTTTCATTATTTCCTAATTATAACTACCTATGGGAAAATAAGGAACAATTAATTTATCATGGATTTCCACATCACCTTGCCATTATTATTCTTATTTCCCTTAAATCATGAATTTTTTGTTACTTGGTTAGATCGCACCACCTTTTATGTTGGTAGAACTATAGTGACTTGAGGTCCTAATAGGACTATGTAGGTTGTGTTCAATTCACATTGAGGTCAGTTTAGCCCACATTTTTCAATATGCACTTCCCATTTTATGAACAACCTAAAACACACTAAGTACAAGTTTTATAAAATAGTTTAGCCTAAATAGTATTTTGTAGCTTCTTCATATAGACAAATGAAAATTCATACATTAGTGCATGGTTTTTGTATGACTAAATGGTTTTTCAAATTTATCTAACACTACATACTATTATATAATTATTTTTCTTGTAGGCATTATGGCCTTAACAAGATCATAGGGGATATTGTAGTTAGATATAGATGTTATTGGAACTTCTACTCTTGGATGTGCATCTCCTTTATTAGTTGGTTCCATGTGCCATTATTTTTATCCATGATCCCCATTGTAATTGATTTAGCTATCATTTTAAATTTCACCTATGGAAGTGCATCTCCTTAGTTAGGTAGTTCCCTAAGCCTCTTTTTAATATATGTTTTTGTTTCTTATTATAAAAACACAAAAACATTAGAAAATTCTTGATAAAAATAATAAAACCATTGTCTTGCACTTTTATTTTGAGCCCATGCTCTTTCCATTTTGAATCTAATCATTTAGATGCTCTCATAATTTTGTGAACCCATTTCTTTGTTTCCTCCACAACATCAATCATGTTTTCTTATCATCATTTTTATTCTATCTGATTTCTTGAGAGAAATAATTTTGGAATGAAGTTCATGTTGGATCTCACATCCATGGAAATACGTAAGTAGCATCCACTTATCTTGTACATCTAGATTCAACTTGTCCACCCCTTCCTTTTCTTCTTTCTTCATTATTTTTTTCTATGTAGTTTCCTTACCACTTGGGGGAAACTTTGTATCCTTTGTTCTTGTGTTGTTATGCTAATATCATTAATTATTAGCTTAGGTGTCACCCTATCACTGAGAGTGATGCCTTTATTACACTTACACAAGCCATTCACCTTTTTCTTTGCTTGTGCTAACATTGTGACTAACTCTTTTTTATGAGTGTTTATTTTATTTTTTACTATTGTTTTATTGTCTCTCCATTTCTTTCACTAGTATTTTATTGATCGTTCATTTTTATTTATATTGTGTTGTGTCTTTATTATGTTTTCATTGTTCTTGAGTTGTTATTTTATTTATTTATTATTATTTTTATTTGTTCATTTTTATTCTCTTCATTGGTGTTCTGTTATTTTATTATTTTGTGTTACAATTTTCTCTTGTATTTTATTATTTTGTTTTTGTGAGTTCAAATACATTCTATAACCAAATTTAGTCTAGTTTTCCATTAGGCTTGATTTGTTTAGAGTTGATTTAACTTGTTCTTTTGTTTTGGTTTCCAAGTACATCTTAATACACAAGGATTTTGATTATTCATATCTTGATTTCATATTTTTTATTAAGTTATTATTTATTTATAAATTCTTGTTCCTACTTAAATATTGGTTGTTTATATCTTGATTTAATGTTAGGTTACATTTGTCTATTTGTTATTTTTCTTTGTTTTTATTTAAATGTAAATAGTTTTAACTTTGGTATTGGTAGTTTTTATCATTATATTTAGTAAGAAATATTCACATTTGAACCATCCAATCAAATTTGAAATATAATTTCATTATAGGTCATTCATTCTTATGATGCATCATTTCATTTTGCTAAAGCAAACATCAAGTGCTCCAACTCTAAAAGTTAATACAAATTCAAAGATAGTTTATGAATACACCATACCTAACACCAGACTCTATGTAAGGCATGCATCTCTTGGCATACACTATGCATCTAATTGACTATTTATATGATTAATTTGGAATGTGCATCTCATAAATTATACTATAACATCTAGTGAAGGCACTATCCTACATATTCACTACCTCACATGATTTCATAATTGAAAATAGTCCATATTTCTTCTATTCTACATTCCTCATTCCATTTTATTCCACTTATAAGAAAATTACATTAGATAGAGGTTCATCTAGACTATGTAGGAAATGCTTAGATACATGATGTATCTCAGGTTAAATCGACCACCCTTATTCTTCTAATCATCTCTTTCATCACTATGTGCATCCTTGTATGACTTATTTTTTATGGTTTCTTTAGTCATTAGAACATAATATCTATATTTTCACCCACTCCTATTTAATATGTGCATTAGGTTATATCTTTGAGAAATGATTGCCAATTTTATTTACTAGGGCATAATAGTTAGACCAATAATTGATCCAATTAGCCCTATTGGGACAAAAATAATTATCAATGGTTAAAATCAGCCCTACTAGGGTAAAATATATTTATCAACCAATCAAATCCACTCTACTAGAGAACATTTTTAATTCATTAACCTCTAATATCTAGAGAAATGCTCTTGAATTTCTTCTAATTTTAAGCTATATAGATTTTACCCTCATTTTGGTAATTTAAAGTGTGAAACTTGTCTCAGGATCTATCGTTCCCTAATCCCATAGCTTTAACCATATTTTTGGTATGTTAAAGTGTACCACTTATATTTTTGGATTTAATTCTTCCCACTTCCTCCCACATTGGGGCCTATTATATTATATTCTATTTTTATCATTAGGAATCAATGCGTGCTAGCATTAGCTCGTATGGATCTTCTCTCATCCATGGGTTAATTTCAATCTTGATCTCTTTTTTGAGAGTCCATCCCTCTCTTTCATCCTCACATGCCATCTCAAGGGGGCATCATGGGTCATTTATTCAGTCATTACCTTCAAACCTTTTCTTAATAACTCTTTCATTCTTTGAAAAGATGTTTCTTTGACCAAATATATCATCATGCATTCTCAAATAGGGGTGAAATTTAGACATCCAATTCCTATCACTATTGTGTTAAAATTTTAAATCTAAACAACATTATATGAAAATGCACAATCTAGGCTAAAATCACTAAAATACACTAAATGGTTTGAGCTTGTCACGTACTAGTGTTGATTTGGGATAATGTATCCTTAAATGGGAAAATGAATGTTATGTGATTACTATTTTTTATTGAATCACTTGAGTCAAATTTAGACCACATAAAATGATGCTATAGACCACTAAATTATTCTAATTTAGAAGCACATGCCATGCTCTTGTGTTATTTCACATCTTCAATGCTCTAAATGGGTAATTGTTTCATACACAATTGGCATCTTCTTAATTATACTCTGGTCAAATTATGACTCAATTTGACATTTTGAATAGTTTTATTACATGAACAACCAATTTCCAAATAATTGTATAAAATTAATTGAACCCGCTTAATCAAATTAAAACAAATCAGAATCTTAAGTGAAAAATCCATGAAAGTTATTGAAAAACTATTAATTGGAAATTCATTCCTCAAATTTCGATCACCCTATGATATCATAAGTGGGGTGATATACATAAGACATTAATGGAAAAAATATCAATATTAATCCCTCCCATGCCTCATTAATTCCCCAATATTCCAAATATTAATGGGGATATTTATGGGTTATCCCTCCAAAATTTAATTCATTCATGGCCATATATATTGATCTCAAGATGGATCATCATGGTAAATTTTGATCATTTTCAAAAAGCTATAAATAAAGGGGAACAAGAAAGCCATTTTGAATATTCATGCATAAAAACTTATTGTTCAAACTTTTGAATAGATAAGCTTCACGTATTTACACATATTGATCAACTTCATGAGACTATGACATTAGTACACTAAGAAATGATGGAGGAGCATGCTACTCTTCATTAACAAAGACTTGTAACATTAAATATATGTAAAATCATGATTCTTGACCACTCTTAAATGGAGGGACACTCTTTGTAAGGTTTTATGGCATATTTCTTTCTTAAATATCTCTTAGATTTACTTACCAGAACCCCTTAAGGGAGTAGGCTTAGCACATTATGTACTTTATGCTTATTTGGGTTTTTCTCTACTAATGCATGGACTAACATGATTTATAATCTTACTCTACAATATATATCATATATTATGTACTATGGAATCACCTATGATGATTGAAAGATAAAAGGGAGGTGGTTTGACTACCTTATGTGTTTGGGACTCATGAATTTTAATGGAATTAGTGAGGACTACACTTACCTTTTCTTCTTATTTATCCAAGATATGGAGTTTGGAAAGTTATTCTTGAAGGAGGTCATTTTCCACATAATTATAAAGGTATAAAAAATATGGATAGTAATGTGGGCCTTATTTATCTGATCTACAATGCTAAGATGAGGGTTGGCTACCTTGGACTTCAACTTAGGAGTAAAAATATTAGTTGGAGCCTATGTAAACTAAGGTATGAAAGGACCTCTATTATTATACCCTTTCCCATCTTTCATTTATTGCATTAATGGTGTCTTAAGAGATTAAAATTAAGTATTAGTCCCTTGGAGTGTTTAATAATGTGAAGAAGCTACCTTTTTAAGTCCCAAAACATCACCAATTTCCCTCCTCTTAGCCCTTATATGGGTTGTAACCAAATTTTTTGCTTTGGTTTCATTCTAACCCTAATTGGTTGCCACTTGATCAAAATAGTTTTCACCTTATTATACATTGACAAAGGTGGTTTACTAATAATTTATCTTTTTTGACTTGGCATCTCAGCTTGAGTCATGAAGGGAGTGTCTCCATGTGACATAAGAGGAACTTCCTTGTGTTATGGATGAGGTTGATTGTCATGTGATGGAAGAGTAAGACCCTACTATATGAAATATTATTAACACACATCACCACTTATATCCATTTCCATATCATGTGACTTCCCACATTGAGTAGGCCATTGACCCTCTTGAGCATAACTATTTTGAGTTAGGGTTAGGGCTCTAGAATTTATATTAGAATTGGGGTTATAACTATTATAAGGCCTTGATTGTGTAAACTACCATTGACCTTGTTAATTAAGCTGATAGGTAGGTTTTTTATACTGGTAGGGTTGATAGGGGGATTGGTAGGGTTCTTAATAAGGTATATGGTGGGAAATTTATTTCATCTCCAAGGCCACTATCTTGTTCTTTTGGGTTTTAAGCATCCCTTCAATCTTGCCTAATCTATCCACTTAAATACCATTTACTTGATCATGATTGGTTGGGGCTAGTAATAGAGAAATGGTAGGCATAAGGGGTTAAATTTACAATAATAGAGGAATGAAGGGTCTAGGGGTAATCTTACTTACTTGTATTATTAAATTTTCTACTTTTATAACCACCTTATAAGCTTCTAGTAGAGTGTTCCCCCCGATGGACTGTATCATGACTACTACATCAAAATTTAGAGATATTATATAGTAAAAGAAAGAATAATTGGGGGTGGGTTTAATGACTATGGGGATCCTATCTTAGGTTTTTTGAAATATATAGTTGAAATCTACCATAAATTCATATGGATCTCTTTTAATTGTGGTGAGTTACTCCACCAAAATGAGATGGTCATTCCTATCCTCAAAGTGTTTAAAAAATGCTACACAAATTCTTCCCAAATATTAATGGATGTAGGTGTCAAACTCCTATACCACTTGAGTGCATTAACCTTTAAGGAGGTTACTAATAGTCTCTTAGTCACATTATCTTGTGTCACATTCTAGACTGAGCATAAATTGGCTATGTCTAAAATATGTTATATAAGGGTATTTGAGTTATCTCCTATTAAATAAGGTAGTATTTTAAGTGAATAAACATGTATGTCATCAAACTACTTGAGGTTTAAGGGGCTACCACCATTGAAGGGAATAAAGGTTTACATTCTAGGACTAGAAATCATAGGTGTAGGATTTGTAACAATGTTTTTTTAGTCAAAATTAGGAGAGTCAAGGGGTTTATGATTTGGGTTAAACATAGGATGCATATTTCTCCTAGCAATTTCTAATGACAATGAAATAATTTTAGTCTCCTTACCTTTTGAGGAAGACCTTGTTACCAATTTTTGCATGTAAATTAAATGTAGATCTACCAATAAAGTACTTTCATCTCTTTGATGTCACCCAAGTATGAAAGTGTATGATCTAAGTCACTTGAATGTTAGTCCCATTGAGTATTATATAACTATTAGCACTCCAAGTTTCACCATTTGAAGAAAATAGTTCAATTCTCTTCAAGCTTGGTGTAACATGGGATTGGCATAAAGGATATGGGTGAACTACAAGAAGAATAAACCTCAGGTTTATGGGGATATATCCCATGGTACATAAAATTAAGCTCTCCTTCTAAAACATAATAATTTTGGGATGAAAAGAGGTAGAGCGAAAACATGAAAATAAACCTATTCTAGGATGGTGATGCACCAATATTCATTTATCCTCTCTTGACTGATATTCAACAACACTTTGTGAATCAAATGGAAGACTAATGATTAAATAGGATTCTTGATGAAATCATAAAAATAATTATTTCATGTGGAGGATATTTGTAAGGTATACAAATTTAAGGTAATATAAGGAAGGCCTACTTGGGACACTATCAACTAGCTCACTCTTCAATACAACTACCACATTCTAGCACATTACATGACCTACATAAGATGACAACATAACACTAGGTAAAAGAGATAAGATTCAAAGGAGATTGAACATCATACTTTATTCAATCCAACAAACCATAATACATAATACTACTAATAAAGAAGTCTACAACCAATCCTTTCTTATTGATTCTCAAGGTTCAAGATATGATTTGGTAGAGTTTTGCCATACCCAATTGAGGGGTGAAAACAAAGGCTTCAAATCCTAAATATATAGAAATTTGAGAAAGATAAATAATGGAATATTTTAATATAAGTGGCATGAATAGGCCATAATGGTCATCAATCACTCACTTAATATTAGCAACCCTTCACACTCTACCACACATTGCTTGGGTTGACTACTGCTTTGAATGAGAACCTTTAGGGCATTAGAACCTATTTTTATTAAGGTTTAACCAATGAATATTACATTCATTCCATATTTTTTAAATTTAATCTCCTCTCATTAGTCACTAAGCATTGAAAATGTCCCATTATCCCTTCTTGATTAAGCATTAAATAGCTTCCTTTTCCTACATGTTATCCATGTTTAAGAAACTACCAAAATCCTTCATAATGACCATGGATATGGAGATTTATAACCAAAAATGGGATTTATATATGTTTTATAATGAATCATTAACTTTATAATGGCCTTGTATTCTCGTGAGATTCTCCATTTTGTTGTCTAAGTAGGCTTATGGATAAGTAGCCTAGTCTCTTGTTCAATTACTATTTAGAGAGTTATGAGAGATGAATCAGGCCTTTAAGCTAATTGATTGACCTTTATATTTAACTGAACCAACCTATTATATCAAGACTTATTCCTTCTAAGTATTTCACACTTACAACCTAACTCTACTTAGATGACTAGGCATCCATTACTAGCCTCTATAGACTGGCTATTTAGTAAGGATTTACAAAAGTATTTCTATGAAATGTTTTATAAATTTCATGATCTGATAAGGTGAAACAAGTCTCAAGCCACCCCATTAAATTATTGGAAACCTATGACCAAATATTTTACTTCATCTCCTACCCAAAACCTTACAAAATTGTAGTTTATAAAGGTGTTTGTATACTATTTGTATATACCAATACCATATTAGAATCCTCTTTTGAGTGGAATACATGAAATAAGTGTTTACCAAGTGATTATAATGTATTTATATGATTTTTTTCTAAAATATTCCTAATCAAGTCCTTATTAGGGTTTTAGTGAGGTTTAAGAGAGTTTTAGACTCTTAGCGATGATTCATAGAGGTTAGGGCCTTAAAATCTAAAATAATTCCACTAATCTCTTATGGACAAAGCCACCCAACTATCCTAAAGTTATTAGATCCCCACCTAATAGTTTCATATAGTTTTGAGCTTGGCAAAGTTATCTTTCAAGTGATAAATATGCATTATGGGTATACTTGAGGTGTTTTTAGACTAAAATGACTAGATGTGGCATCTCCCCTATAAACCAAAGTAACTTACACATATTAAACAACATGATGATCATCTTCATAAAGGTATGACATGTGAGAAATCTGCATGATGGGTAGACATGAGGTGTTTTCAGGCCAAAATGACTAGATGTGGCATCTCCACTACAAATCAGAGTGATTTACACATATAAAACAACATGATGATCATCTTCATGAAGGTATGAGATATAATATGATCCCATTTTATCCTCTGATATAACCTCTAAATGACACTATCTTAATGAATGTGATAGATCAATAGGTATGAGTGCAAGGTTTTTGAGTTTTGACCTTAAGATAAAGTTATGAGGCACCTATCCATTTCCTCTATTATATAAATCACCTATAAAGGCCTTTATATTATCTATTTTAGATTAACCAAACCATTTACCTCCTATTATGTGCAAAAAATATCTCATTTTAACACCTAGGCTTGTGCACAAGAGTTGCCAATAATGGAGGCCCTTATAGGTGGCTAATCTAAGATCATTTGAGAACTTTGGGCCCCTCTCTCTCCTTAGAAACCTATGGTATATGCAAATATTTCCCAAATCCTTACTCATAAGCTTAAAATGGCTTTCTCAAGCCTAATACATATAATATATCCCATACACATGCCAACCAATATGTCATTTGAGTGTTTGGGAGACCTAGGTAGACCATTAGGATTGTTTCATAGTCTAATCACCTCATTTGAATACATTTGGAGGTGTATTTACTTCATTGGGTTTGATTTAAGGTTTAGGAAGGGTTTTAGAGGTCCACCATATTAATGATGGTTCATATAGTATGAACCTCCAAACCAAAAGTTATTATCTTGTAATTCTATCCTATTAACACCTTCATCTCTCCTAAACAACCTTGGGTCACATACAAAGTGTGTGTGGAGATATGAGAAAAAGATGTTGTGTTTCAATCTCTCTCATAGGTAATTTATACAGGTTACCTTATTAACATTCATTCATAGAGTTAGGCCCATAAATCCCACTCAATATTTCATGAATTTTGAGACCATAAGGGTTACCAACTTCCCCTTATATATTTGGGTTTAAATTTCTTTGTGGTGAGAGATGCAAGTGTTAGAGAGTGTAACTAGACATGGTTGTTTAGAATAATAGAGCTCAAGAGAGGACTAAAACCCAAAATAACTATCTCATTATACCCCTCTACCCCAAATACATTCTATTAAACCTAAAACATCTTCATATACTCCTACATTGCAATGAGTCTACCTAGAGGTATGGATTTTTTATTGAGGTGAAGGTAGGGTCTTAGCCCTGAGGGATGGGCTTAGGCCTCATAGGCTCAAATTGGTATTAGGACCTTAAATTGAATATGGATGTATTTTTCACTTCATAGTTATCAAAGCATCTTCCCCAATCTAGTCTCCCTCTTTTCTACTTGTTCTCATTCACTCATACCATCTTGATAAACCTTTTTTCTCTTAAATGTACCTTAGTTATCACTATCTTATACATGATCTTAGAATATTTGATGTTGGTATCCTAGGAAACTTATCTTCGATTATATGGGTGTTATCAAGGATTAAATATCATGTTTCAAATCTTAACCATATATTTAAGGTCATATTTTCTAACTTTTTCAACACACTTGTATGCATAATCAAACCATAACTTGTATGTTCTAGGACTACAACTCAGACTAGATAGCTTCCCTTATTAGGAGCACCATTAGGTAAGTCCATGAGGCGTTTGGGTATTTTTTAATTTATATGATACTCTCCTTGTATATGTTGTAGGTATGGACATTTATTCTAATCATGCATTCCATAATGACTAAGCAAGGCTAGCTCATTATGCATGTTTGGTCATCTTGTTTAGTCACTCATTGATGTATTTTTCCCTTGGTACCATCATATTGATGTCTTAAACACCTTATAAATTTTAATTTTATCTTATTGTGTGTATATAAGTGTCATATTTATGTTAGGATATAGACTTAAAACTATCAACAGTATTGTAGGTATTAATTCATGTGTATTGACTGTCAATGGGTTTGTTGAGTAGACCTTTGAGTTAGAAGAGAGGCCCCATAACATTCTTGAGGACCATATGTCCTTCCCCATTTTTGATTTTAACCCACCAAAAAAGACATCTACCTAATCACATCCATTTCTTATGCCTAGGTCTTATCTACATATGATGACTTAGAAGGACTTTGCAAGGTGAATCTATGTTGTTTCCTATAGATGATGATTTGCTCCCCCAATAGGGATTAAACTTGAATATATCCATTTCTTATAGTACCAAAGGTATTTGATAACATTATATTGTATTTAGACTTTTTTCCTATAACTTAGTCTTGAGTAGAGGGTAATGACATGTGGGTTATGACTATGAAGTCACATGGAGCTTGAAACTTAGAATGTAAGGCTTGAACTGAGGTAGGTTGATAGTGATGAGGTTGTCAAAAGGTAGAGTCTCTTTAAGGAGTTGGATTGATCTATGAAATCACACACAAAATGGTATATAGGGGACCTAAGTATATATACACATATACCTAATAGATCATAACATTTGGAGGCCATCAATGAGGCTTATACAATGAGGAATGGAAACCTAAGACTCTATAAGAACCTTAAATTTTCCTAAATAACCTTAAGATATACTAAAAGAGATTATGAAGATGTTTGGGAGCTAAATGGTGGTTTATTGGCCTATGAGGACTATGATGAGGTTTGAAAATATTGAGATAAGGGTATTTTAGTGTGGATACAATACTCTTTAGTTATCCTTTACAATGTCTTGATAAATTCTAAGCCATTTTCATGAAATATACTACCTTTCTATGTAATGAAACCCAGATCCAAAGACAATCTCACTAGGAAGTAACATTTGAGAGGGTTGGAGATCCATCTAAGCATTCAAGTTGAAATAATGAGATGTGGACAACCTCAAGACACCATTATTTCACCTTCAAACACTATTCACCTTTAGACATATACATTAAATACTCTTTCTCACTAACGAAATGTTGATTGTAGTCTACAAACTACATTAAATACTCTTTCTCACTATTTCTCAATCTTATAGGCCCACACATGTGAAATAGAGATTGAAGATGCCATAGAAGGACCCTATAAGACTAGATAGAACATGAATAGTCACTAGTTTCATTATATAATCTAATAATATCTTGAACCCATCCCTTTTATTTTTCCATGTGCTGATGAAGATGATAAAAATCTCACTAAATTTCTTAGAATTTGATCATTTAGTGTAAAATACTAATACTAAAATCAATACCCATGATTGGAAGGTAATCAAGTCTACTTTATTTAGCCAAGATCCTAAATCCTCACCCTCTCTCTTATATGGATTGAGAATAAACTTGAAGTGTTCTCCTTATCTACCAAAGAGCTCAATGGAGTAAGTAAACTAGTTGTTGGCTCTTTATGCCCTATAAAACTTGAATTTATTCATCATATGCCTGTGTTGAACTCCCCTTACAGACCTTGAATTCCATTTGAGTAAATCCATACTATATGGATCTGTACCACTCTAAAAAATCCTACAAACTACAAATTTACTATGTTTTCTCATGGTTCAAACCTAAAATCATTACTGACAAGTAGGAGGGAAAATAAGGGTTAGATAATGTTTGAAAGTTCATGGTATAGATTGGGGAGTTTAAGGGTCACATTTTAACATGTATGGGGCCCATTTAATGTAATTATAAGTATTGAATTATGAGAAGGACATCATTAATATATTAAATGCTTGGATATGGCCTAATATAACTCATGAAGGATTTTGATGGTGTGAATGGTGGTTTCAGTGACCTTTTAAGGTCAAATAACATCACATTAGGGTCAAATACTCCACTTTAAGACCATATATTATGGTTTCAAGTGAAGGTTTCAAATTAGTGGAATTTCAATAATGATTAAAAGGACATAAAACATGCTAATGACTTCAATTAGGATCCCATTTACCTTCACATCATTCTTAAAACTTATGATCAAGGCATACCTTGCACATCTTAAATCCACTAGAAAAGGTCATGATGAGCCATCAATTGAAACATGAATCATCTCCACCATGGCATGTTTGAACTATTGAGACCACTCTTAAGCCCTTTATGGAGTTTCACACATTTATAACACTAGGAATAATCTTGACATAAGTTTAAACAAAGAGTAAGGACAACCACCATGATATTTTATTGACATGAAACAACATTAGACTTGTTATCCTTGACATGACAATCAGTGAGTTCCTTTATACTTATTTGACTCATCAAGAGATATGGTAAGAGTGAAGACTTAGATGGACTAGTGTACTCAAGACTTAGGTTGACTTCTTTATAGGATTAAGGTAAGAAACATGACCTTGAATGACATTTTTTGAGAAAAAAGGTGTAGGACATTTAATGGTAACCTTGGAATGTTGAATTACAATTTTATAACCTTGAGTCAGTGGAGGGTTACTATAATTAGAATAAATGGTATGAAGGCCTAAAATGGTAACTATTGGCTATTGATTAACATTTGGGTTATTATAATCCAAATGAGTATTACCAAAAAATGGAGGTGGAGGCCTATAATGGATAATGAAGGTCATTGGGCATTATTAGAAATTGTCTTAATATTGATCTTAATGGTAACAATTTGTCTGCTAGTTATGTGACCTAAAACATTTTAATCATAAGATAAATTTAATAATTGATTTGATTGGAATGGTTATCTTGACTTTGATCCTAGTTTTTCTACTATTGGTTCTATCTCTAATGTTGATTATGAGAAGGTCTATTATGGTTCTTATTGTTATTGGAATCATGATATGGAAAATGGTTTTTATAAATACCCAAATCTTAATTATATGACTTGGTCACATTATCTAATGCTATTCTACCACTTTCAATCAAATCTTGAATAATATGGTGAAACTCCACACATTTATGAACCTAATGAACTTTAACCTAATGATAATTAGAAATGTCATTCTCATTATACCAATTAGGTTTAGGCTAGGTTTTTGGAAATGGTATTGGTATTATCTAAATGATCTTGTTGGAAAAATTTAGATTTTGTAAAACCATCTCAATGGGCTTGCCGAGATTACAAAAAAATCTATTGTGGTAATGAACTATTCTTATAGGTGGTATTTTCAAATCAAGAGGTCTAGTAGGTGGGTTTTCTTGAATAGGAAGTGGTTGCACTATTTTCACATGTCATGATTTAGTTACCCCATCTCCTACAATATTTATATTCATGTTTAATGGTTTAGGATTCTTTGATTTACTTGTTTATGCTTATTCAAGAGGTTATGTTTGAGCTTTGTTCTAATATCAATTTTGAGAGTAAATCTTGATTATCCCTTAGTATATAAGGTATTGATCAATATATATTCCAAATTTAGATGATAAGAAGAATGGATTTGATCAAAGTATCTTCAAATTTGGATGCCAATTCAAATTACTGTGAATTCTTAGCAAATAATTTAATATATATTCGATTAGAAATAAAGTATTCAAATGTACTAGCATAAATAAGCTTGTGATTATGAATGACATCAAACTATAGATTGGCAGTGAACATTACAATTGATTATTTTTTAGGGAGATTATGTGGGATTTGATTGGCTAAAGAGTGCCACCATTATAAATAAATAGAAAATATTTATCTTGCTCATTATTTATTCTGGCATATATCAACCATATTCATCTTGTGTTTGAAATTAAAATATAAGTTTTGAATGATTTATCAACCAATTGGAAATAAAGTACCTAATAATTTGGATCTTTCTTGCAGGCTATGGAGCTACTTTATATTGTAAGGGGGAGGCATTTATGTAGTGGCCTTAACCTTGGTTGGATAAATTAAATCCCTCAGTGGGAGACAATGAAACCTAGTAATTTGTTTGAATTAATTCCAAAGATACACTTTTAGGGTTAAACCTTACTTTATATTCATGAATTTGTTCAATTTTTTTTAATACATCCGGATGTCTTGTTCTCATCTTGGATTTTACCAAAAATATCATCCATATAGTCTTCAAAAATATCATGCATAATGTCATGGAAAATTAAAGTCATTACATGTTGGTATGTAGCACTAAAATTCATGAGGCTAAATGGAATTATTTGATGATATAATATTCCCCATGGAGTGATGAATTCTATATTATGTTGGTTAAGTACAATTATTATCTAATTATATCCTAGGAATCCATCTATAAGAGATACCATCTCATCCCCTATCATAGAAATGATAATCATATAAATGTTGGGCAAAGGAAAAACATGTTTTGGGCATACTTTATTCATATATTTGAAGTCAATATATAATTAGATTCCTTATGTATTTTTGTTGACTAGGACCATGTTGGATATCTACTTTAAATAATCAATAGAATAGATACACCCTAATAACCTATAGGTTTTCTAACTCTTTATTGACAAGAATAATGTTGCAAGGATGCATTTTATTAGCTTTTATTTAATTTGATTTCAATCATGGTGTACAACAAGGCAATGCAAAACTAAAGAAGGATCCAAGCTAGGCATATCTAAATAACACCATGAAAAAATATCAATAAATCTTCATCATGAATCTGAATTTTATGATACCCAAAATGTAGATCTAACTTGGTAAAATAAAGAGCACCATTTAATTCATCTAGAAAATCATAAATCATAGGAATACGAAACTTATATTTGATGGTGTATTTTTGGATTTATTTATAGTTAGGTCACATCCTCCTAGTTTCATCTTTCTTTCTCACCATGACAACTGGCAAAGAAAATTCACTTTGGCTATGGTGAATGATTCCTGCAACCAACATATCTTGTATCATCTTTCTAATTTAACTTTTTGGGCATAGGGATATCTATATGGCCTAATGTTTGGTGGTGTACTACCTTGTATAAGTTTGATATAACGATAATATATGTGACTAGGTAGAAGTTCTTTTGGCATGTCACCATAAACAACTGAATGGGCATCAATCACTTATTACATATCCAAAGGTGTAGATGGATGAGTCGGATAAACTTATATGGAAAATAAGTGAGATACAAATCCTTTAACAACCTTGTAGATAATATTTGTCATTTGATGGGAACTAACAAGTTGTGGATATTTAGCCCTTAATCCCCTTAGCTCAAATATCTTTCCCTCAAAATGAAAGTACATGAATAATTCCTATAAATTCATTTCAATAGTGCTTAAAGTGGTGACCCATTATACTCCCATAATAATGTTACTTCCACCCATGGGAATAGAAACATAGGATAATCCAACAAGTAGTCTCCCATGGCTAACTTAATACTATGGCATTTTCTTGAGTAGTTGATAGTACCACCATCTACATTCATGACTTGAAATTTTGGAGTGGGATAAATGAAATGGTTCAAATGAGAAACCAACTTACTATTGATGAAGTTGTATGTACTCCTAGAATCAATAAATATAGTGACCTTTGATTTATTTAAGAAACCTACCACCTTAAGAGTTTGGGGAATAATAATACCTATAAGGGAATTTTAGGAAATAGTAGGCTGAGAGTATTTAGATTCCTCCTCAAGACCTTCTTCATCCTCAATAATTGCCTCCTCATCATCATCATTCTCATTGGCACCTTCGATGTAAAATATCTTCTTTTCATCATAGTGATGATCTTTGATGCATTTTCTATCACAACCATAACACAACCCTTTGGATCATTTCTCCTTAATTTGTTGAGGTGTTAATATGGTGGGTTGAGGAAGTGATGGTGCTAGAAAGGTGTGATCATGACTAGTAATGAAAATTTTCTAGTTGACCATCTCTTTTTCTTCTACCATACATGCCCTTAGAATAAATTCTAACACAGATACTAGGTTAAACATATGAACCTCTAATTGTATGCTATCTTTGAGGCCAGACAAAAAAATATCAGTCAAATTTTCCTTAGTGATGTTTTTCACTCATAAGGATAGATTATAAAACTGATGAATATAATCCTTCATAGTTCCTATTTATCATAGTTTGGCTAATTGGCTAAATTAGTTCTTAGAGACATTATTATAATAATGAGAAAATAACTCATTAGTAAAAATAGGCCATGTAATAGGAGCACCATTCTTTTTCTTTTTAGCACACAACTAGCAATACCAAATGAATTTCTTAAGTTCTAGATATAGATATGCCACTATCACCTTCTAAGAACTAAGAGTTTGATGTACATAAAATAAATTCTCAATTTGTGTAAAATAAGTGAGATTATCCTTACCATCAAACTTATGCATATCCACTTTTGGTAATATTAGTTTCACACTAGAATTGGAGTTGTTAGTGTTGAGAGAAAGAAAACCCAAATGATGAAGTGGAGGGTTTTTAGGCTATAATTGAGATGAAATGGCAACAAATTGTATAGTGATCTGATGAAATTGAGTGTGAACACCATTAATCTCCCTGAACATCGCTAAAACATTATTTTGAACTATAGTAAAGTCATCATGTCACACCAAGTCATTTATGTCAACTTGAAGTTGAGAAATAAATAGATCTAAAGTTCTAGATTCCATGTCACCGATAGAAGGAGTCTTAGGAGTTTCTTACCCCTTTTTTTCCTCAAGTAGAAAGACCTACCATATACAAGTACTAGGAGGATTTTCACCCCAAAATAATTATACCAAGAGATGGTACCATTGTGATAACTTAACCAAGATGAATCCAATGACTATCTTTACATACTAGGGTAAAGAATTTTGTCACCAAAAAAGTGTACCATTAGAATATACCACTGTGATTGTCTCATCAAGATGAATCCAACTACTATAAATGTGCAAGGGGAATGTGGTTTTTTAGATTTTTTTTTCAAATATTGTTTTTCAAAAAAATGATTTAAACAATACTATTTTGATAGAAAAAATTAATTATTCCTAGATTTCAAGTTATGTTTTTTTCTCTCCTGCTCGCAAAATTCATGCCTTGATAGATCCAAAAAAAATGCTACAAAAAACTTGCCCAAATCAAATCTCTAATACTACTTATAATAAAATTACTTAGATTTTCACAAAAAATTATTATATATCACACAAAATAAGAAAATATGAGATATCACACAATCATAATTGACAATAGAGTAGAATACTAGATAATATGGTAAAGTGATTTAATAGTTTTGGGAATATTGGTGTATTATTCTTAATTTAGTTAAGGGTTTGGAGTAATAAAATAAATAAATAAATATAAAATAACTAAGCTACTAATTTTTATATTTTTAATCTTTCTAAAAATAGTAATAAGGGAGAGAAAATAAGATTTAGCTAGAAATTGACTAAGATGATTGTTGTAGGATCTAAAATTCACTATGCAAGACTAAGACATTATCACAAATTAGGATTTGTCCTTCATTTATTGATTGGATAAGAGTGATAAAATAGGACACACTAGGGTATAGTGTTATAATTCTCTTCTACCACTATTTTACAAGATATCTAAGCTTTCTAGGTTTTGTTTATTATGTCTGTGTGAGCCTATCTATGAAATTTTGATAGTTGGATGTCTGTGAAACTCCTTTTAGAGATGATTTAGTCTTAAAACCATAGAATCCATTATTATTTGATAAAATTTAGGAAAGATTTTGGGTTAGTGTGTGTAAGTTTCATTAAATTTGTATCCACACCCCTTGTCTAATCATGTTGCCTACATATTAATACTCTAAAGAGGGATCAAGCCATATGTAGATATCTCGCTTGATGTGCTTTATGCAATAGTGTGTATGAATATGAAAAATGATAAACTAGATGTGCTTGAGATGGGTATGGATTGGTGTAAGGATTTGAATAATATTGTAGTTGTATTAGTTGTCTTTCTGTAGAGAATAAGGAAGATTGCCTTAGTGGTTTTTCTTGTAATCTTTCTTTCTTTGTAATAATTACCAACCCCTTATAAATGAAATTTGAATGGGATTTTATAGAGATATATTGGTCATGGGTTACATTTATTCATGTTTGGCTAAAAATAAGGGTGATATGAACTAGAAGGAACTAACTATTGGAGGTAAATATGCACATGGATAATAGTGCCAAAAATAGAAACTAGAAGGTTTGGCTCTATAGTATAAGTTGTGCACTATAGTCCTCAGGGTATGAGACCTAGGGGGATGGAATTTCCATAGAAAAATTAGTTTGACTCAGTTGGGATCAGGTCTAAAAGGCTACATATGATTGGAAATCAATGAAAAGATGCTTATGAGGGTCATGAGAGCAAGCAAGAGGGACCTATGGGTTGGGTGTCACAAGCCACACTCAAGTTACTAATTTTCACATTTTATAACTACACAAAGACACTTTGAGGGGGAAACCTACATAATAATGCAATAAGAGTAGAATAATTAATATGATGATCAAAGACTAACTACTACCCCTATATATAGTCTACTTAGCCATGGTTATTCCATTTGTTGACCTAACTAAGAACATAGAAAAATGTAATGAGAATATAAAAGAGGTATGTAAGCCACAATTTGAGCACACATATCCATAGACACACCAAAGGTTAAGGGCATATCAAGAAATAAAAATATCACATTCCTCATCAGTGAGGGAAACTCTAAATTTGATCTATTTATGATTAAAAGGTATTCCATTGACTTTGGTGTTATCTTCCATAATAAGTGTGAAATGATCTTATATAATAGTAAATAATGTGGTAGTCTTCATCTTCATCTAGGGGCTTGATAGGCTCATTGATTTAACCCAAGTAGAAAGAATTTGAATCACAAAGTTTTGATAGAGGCCAATTAGTAAAGGCATGTAGGAAATACTAAGCTAATTGATCAAATAATTTTTGATCTTCTAAATTGATTCTTGAGTGGCATGAAGTTATGAAACTGGGGGAGCTTGGGCTTGATTTGAAAGATGGTGAAATACCCCATCCAATGGAACCTATAACATGTTTTCATAATGGGAATAATCTTTTTCTTTACTTTTATCCTAGTCTAAAAGTTCCTCAAAGATGTTTTCACTTTGGGACCTTAATGTTTGAATTTATTTATCTTTTTAATTATGACCAAGGAAGTTCACCTACTCTCCAAAATAGATAATAGGGTCCAACATAATAATAATTTTTTTTTGTGATCTACAAGTGGAAATTATCTCTAAGATCCATAAATTCATATATTTACTCATTTTCATGAAAATCATCAAACGATATTTAAAAATATTTTTGGCACCATTTGATTAATTAGGAATGATAGAGGAAAAGAGGGGAAGATGGCACATTAGTAATGGTATAGATGGTATCTGGGTAAAATAAATTAGTAAACTCATTATAGATGTTATAATAAAAATCTACATCACTATCAACATTGTCCATGTTGGATGATAAATTTGAATCACTTATGAGATATAATGGGTCACCCCAAGGTAGTTTATATCAAATACCTTGAGTTCCTTTATGTTTGGAAATAGATATTGTCTCAATAAGTACTTTTTATTTTTCCCCCAAAACTTTACCCTTATAGGATTGATTATTCATTATCCTATTTAGAATAGGATACTTTATATTTTGGTAATAGGTGGTAAAACCATAGTTGTATAACCATGAATCATCATTGGATTTGATTTTATCTTGTTCTTTAAAAGTGGTTCTAATGAAAGCCATAGGTCCTTTCTGATAAGAATCATCATTTTTGTGCCATTCCATTTTAGTATTTTGGACTTTGGGTCTACCATATGATTTAGGCATATTAGGAAACTTGGATATATGGGAAGAATTACTAATTTTGTATTTGCTAACGCCATTGTATTGAAAATTAAAATGATTGGATATTATAGTAGGTAGGGTAGATGAAGTGGACGCTAGGGTGCTTAGATCCAAATAATTGAATTTAGGTGGTTGATCAAATATATACTTATCATTATTGAGGATGAGCTCTATACCAAAGTGATAGTTGTAGCTTTTGTCCTATACTTAAAAATGTTTACAAAATTGATATGGCTATACGTCACTAGGAATAGTAACTTATAATATAGAATGGATATACTAATAGAGAGTAGAAGGTACAACACACACTTCATTAATATATGGTCTCCCAAGGAATAAATTATAAGATAGTTCTATATCAATAGCATGGAAGAAAGTATCATGGGTAGAGGCCCAATTATAATATCCAAACAAATGGTACCCTAAGATTCCTATTCCACATTATCATAGGATTTGATAGTGATAAAATCTAGCTAAAGATTTGCTGCTATATAGCCCAAGTGTTTGACTAGATTCAAATTTATAATATTATCCTTGAACCATTGTCTATGAGGACTATTTTAAATTTATGCTAAGAAATGATAGCTTCTATATAAAGTGGGTTATTATACAAAAGTCTAATGGATGATATATATCTTTGATCAAAGGTGAGTTGTTGGCATGGATCCAGATGACTCATATGTGTTTTGATTTTATCATGTGCAATGTCACTTGGAACCTTAAACTGATTTAGAAGTTCATTCAATATGTTCTTGTGTACATTTGATGTATGCAAAAGATCTAAAATAGAAATTTATGTTGGTATCTTTAATGTTCAAGTAAATATTGAATAAGATGGTAAATTTGCACACATATTTGAATGTAATGACCTTTAACATGATGATAATTAAAAAATTCATTCTCATTATATCATTAAAGTTTAGGCTAGTTTTATGGAAATGGTTTTGGCACTAGCCAAATGATCATGTTGGAAACAACTAGTTTTTGGAAAACCATCTTAATCGGCTCATCAATATTACTAAAAAATATGTTATGGTAATGACCTCTTCTTGGAGGTGGTCTTTTCAAAGTTGGAGGTTGATTAGATGGTGGTTGAACTATTTACACATGTCATTATTCAATTACCCATCTCCTAAAACCTTTATAGTCATGTTGGATGGTTTAGGCTGATTTGATGTACTTGTTTGTATTTGTGTAGGAGCTTGTGTTTAAGACTTATTCTAATTTTGGTTGTATGAGTAAAGCTTAATTATACCTTTGTTAATGAGGGATTTATCAATATATATTCCCTTGGTAATAAATTATTCAAATGTATTGGCACAAATAAGCTTGAGGTTATGAGCAACATCAAACTATAGGTTAGTAGTGAAATTGGAGCCAATTGTTTGTTAAGGAGATTATGTGGGATCTGACTGGGTAAAGAGTCCCCTAATTGTAAATAATTATCATAACTTCCTCCTCCTCATTGTTTATTCTGACATATATCAACAATAGTCAACTCATGTTTAACATTAAAATAGAAGAGCTACACAAATCTCTTAGATAAGTCATCAAATTTATACACAAACTTGTTGGGTAGACCAAGAAACCATTCTAAGGCATGCCCAGTATAACTATGAGGAAACAAGTGATGTATGTAAATAGGGATATATATATATATAACTTCTTGACATGTAAAAAATAATTCTTTTAGATGTTCCTTGGGATCACCTTTCATTTTGTATTTTTCAAATTTGGGCATCTCAAAATGATGCAAAAAAGGTATATGAAGATAACTTATATCAAAAGGGTAAGAACATATGTCATCTAATTTAAACTTATTACTCTTATTTACCACCTAAATGTCTGAAACCACATATTTTACCTCTTTCAAATCCTAAAAGGTAGGATCGAAGTGGGAAGAAATGAACAAATTTTGTTTGGTACTCAAAGATATAATACCTTGACCTAGATAAAGAGGTGGTACAAAATATTGGGGAATTTATAGACAATAGGTTATACTAGGAATATTCAATCTTTGAGTAGATTTGTATTGATAATAGGAGACTTGTTGGTATGCCACCTACCAGTAACCGAGGTGTTGATTTAGAGGAAATTAAGGCCTGAATGGAGGAATGTTCTATTGGGAATTCAATAGAACTTGTTGGGATTTTAGGGGAATCTATTATTGATTCTTATGAGTTTG